>PPKV03000014.1:0-375947 GCA_003706285.3 Kuraishia ogatae | reverse complement strand
CTCCTCATCGGTCTCAGGTATCACCTCTGCCCCATCGCGCACGACTGTTAAGTGGGGAGACCCTCGGAGGGTTCTGGGACCGAGTCTAAGCGTGACATAACTTATTGTTCCGTTCTTATGATCTTCCAAAAGATAAATCTTGATGTGACATCTCCTGGGCTCGATTTGATTTACACCCTGTAAGGTTGAGTGTAGGCTACGCTGCGAAAAAAACGTAATCTCTCTAGTGAGCCATCCCTCTAGAAAGATACAATAGAATGGGAGTACACATCTCCTCGAACCCTCTTGTTGTGAGTTCCAGGTTCTCAACGCCAGAATTAATCAAGACTCTGTCCCTCTGTGTCTGAGAAAGAGGCATCGCGGCTCGTGCTTGGAGTAGTCAGTGTAACCCCTCATAGAGGCCATAGGTTGTGCGAGCGGGGAAAGTAAGCATCAGTTTATCCGGCATATCTCCCAACATACACCCTGCATTATTACAGTTGCATTAGCGGCACCATCTTCCTTAGAACCTAGCATCATCCGCCTTATTGTTTACTTGAAAATGACTAGTAGAACATCTTCTCATCCTTTTCATTCTGTTTCTCTACATTGTAGGGATTACCCACTTTGGACAGTCTTATTGGTTAGGCATACCCTGTCCAATATACATAAACAGAGTGTATCTCTCTATGTCTGTTGCTTATGCTTGTGACCCCCAGGTCCACATCCCGCAGCCACTAACTAGCCATTCATGCCCCTGCTTTGTTACCCGCTCAAGTTACCTTATAACGGGCAGCCATCATAGCACACTGTACTGTGGTATCGCTAATCTAGCAAGCGATAGCTCGGGAAATACACTACTAAAGAGAAATCCTTAGGAGACCGACTGACAGGGCTAACGGTCAACAGTGGCAATAGCAGCGATTGTAAACCGACACGCATCGAGTAAGTGAGGGTGTGAGAGAGGGATGAATCAGTGGGTCAGGATAGTGTAGCGTGCCACAAGTCAGACAGCTGACCGAAGAAGCTGATATTTTGTTCCTATACTCATTCAAACATTATCAATTGAAATTATTATAGATTCAAACAGATACTTTGCAAAAAGACAACCCGGTGGTGTAATAATCGTTTCCAGAAGTACATCATGCCATCGTTGGAGGAATTGACCAAACAGCTTACGCAGGCGTTTGACGCCAAAGACTACGAAGGATGTGATAAGGTGCTCGTACCCATCAAAATAGAACTCATCAAGGCTCAGTTACTTGTACCCATCAATGTTACATCATCGACAAATCTGAATGATCTTGTGATAACAAGGTCAATCTTGGAGATTGGTGCTATTGTCTCTATCAATATGCTGAACTACAAAGAGTTCAGCAGCTATGTGTCACAACTGAAACCCTTTTACCAGCTAAGTGCTTTGCCTGCATCCACCAACCGCTCGAAACTGGTTGCGCTCTACTTATTGTTGTTGCTCAGCCGTGGTGATCTCGCAGCCTTCCATATAGAGCTCGAGTCTTATAACAGCGAGAAGAAATCCATTGATGAATTGGAAAACGATACCTATTTGTCTGTGCCAATCAAGATCGAGAAATGGCTCATTGATGGAGATTGCAATAAAGTGTACGAGATCTTGAGCCAAGAGAACACCCGTTTCCCTTGTGAAGAGTTCAACTTGTTCAAGAATAACCTCATAGATGCTGTGCGTACTGAGATAGAGAAGAACATGGAAAAATCTTACACAGACCTGCCACTGGCAAATTGCAAGCTGTTACTCTATCTCCAGGATTTGACCCAAAGCCAGCTAGAGGATTACATAGCGGAGCGTGGTTGGACTGTGACTAACGGTGTTATTTACTTCAGGAAGGCCCAGGTTGATGGTGATGACAAGATGGGCTATGAAGAGTCTCAGAAGGCTCTCATTGCCAATGCGTTGACGTATGCTAGAGAGATGGAGACTATCATTTGAGATCTTCTGGTAAAAGGTTGTGAGCAGAGTTACATATCTTGTCTCCTTAGAGGCATTGGAGATCAAGCATTGATATATATAAATCTCCGGGTTGTGCCTACTTTGTGGTTGGCACTGTGGTCCCTGTATAGAATGCAATTAGAACATATTCTCAGTATATAGCAATATAATGGGGTAGTTTCACGAAGAAATGTACCTTCATATATATAGTAGAATAGAGAGAAAAGACAGTTCAAACTTTAGAATGTTTTATGTAAATTTGTGCAATTGTACTTCTTGAAGTGTCTCCACTTGAAATAATCACTTTCTGACCGGAGCCCAAGATGCGTGCGTCTGGCAGATGAGGACGCATGGAGAATATGAATAACACCATTCAAATATCCGCATTTATTTGATGATCTGGTAATCAATTTGTTGATTTTGGCGGCTATTTGGCATTATATTCATCTGCTGCTCAATTAGTTTGTTCATCTCAACCATCCGCGCGCAACACATTCTACTCTTTGTTTGATTGGATATACTCAACCTTCTCTCCACGTGTGCTATATAACAGCAGAGGGCATCCAGGAAGCTGTTACACAATGAAATTCACTCAATGGGTTCGAATAACGGCATTTTTTTCTTTGATAAAGCTCATACAGCTGTTGGTGATATCACAGTCAAGGGTGCCGTTTGATGTATCTTCAGCACTTCTGCTATCACAGAAAGAGATTGTGGCTGATAGAAAACAATTCACATACACCATATCTAGTGTCCTTGTGAATCATACCATCGCTGAAAAGTACCAATCTTTCACACAGGCTTATTTAGAAAAAAGTATCAATGTAATAATAGATAAAATATTGCATAGGCTCATTGTTTGGGATGCCGTTTACTTCACTGAACTTTTCACAAACGGTGCCCATTTTGAGCAGGAATGGGTATTTGGCCCACTCTACTGGAGGGTGATTAATTTTTTGAACTACGATAACAATTTCTACACAGGGGTAGTGCTTGGTTTTATCCTTACCAATTTGTGCCATTATCTTGGCTGCTTGTTACTTTTTGATCTTTCTAAGCTAACATTCAGCAATGGCAGGGAAAGACAAGAATCATCTGGCCTGAGCAGCCTTTCTATGAGGAGTTCGCTTATTTACGCCATTGCACCAGCAGGAGTCTTCTTGACCGCTCCCTACAGTGAGTCGATATGTGCTTTGCTGTGCTTCACAGGTTTGTATTTGAGGGAGAGTTCCCTGAACAAGACAGCTATACGGTTCACTGTCAAGAGTACTGTGGGCGCATCCCTTGCCTACCTACTATCGGGGATTTCATTTGGCTTGGCATTCAACGTAAGAAGCAATGCCTTGTTGATGGGAATTATATATCTATATGACCTCTACATGTTTACTAGTGAGAAGTGTATTCTGGGCATTCAGCTATCGCTGATAGCCGGCACAGAGCTTTTCTTTGCATTGGTCGCTTCAACGTATACATCCTACGCTGAATTCTGCCCGACAAGAGGTGAATGGTGTGAATGGAAAGTACCAACACTAATGGGATATGCTCAGGAATACTACTGGAATAACGGATTGTTGAGATATTGGACTTCCAACAATATTCCAAATTTCCTTTTCGCAATGCCTACTATCGTAGTTTTGACTCTCTCTTGCGTGTATTTCTCAAAGCGCCAGAGTTCTCACGCTTCCATGCAGGGCTTGCTGATTACCACAGTGGTTTTCACCATCCTTAATGTGTTCTGTTGGCACATCCAAATCATAACGAGAATTTCATCATTTACACCATTAACATGCTGGTTTATTGCATCTCGATCATTGGATCAAAAATCAGCCCATTTGCCGAAAGGATCTTCGCCCAGCAGCCATCACTCCATTAGGTGGGATAAATGGATCATCTACTACTACATAGTATGGGGATTCGTGCAGGCCGCGTTGTATGGTAGCTTCCTCCCGCCTGCTTAGATAGTCAGATCGGGTTGTACTGCCCAGAAGAGTGCACAATCAGCGTGCATACTCATAGAGAGAGTAGAATCCAAGCACTTTGAACGTAGGCGAGTAAGTAAGCATTTTCGAAACTGCCAATATTGGTATAGTTTCCATGTACGAGTATCGGGAATGGCTATATCATAACAAGTAAAAACATAAACAAACAAATAGATTTATGGCATGATATTTGTGAAAAATGCTTAAACAGAGCATAGAGACCCAATTGTGTCACTATGGCCAGTTTACGCTAATACTCGCTGTCGCATTACCAGAAAGGTGCTCAGGTCCCTATAGTGGATGCACCAACTTCTTATCGCTCGGAGTCGTTTTCCCTCTTCGGTAACTCTATACACCTGCAGGTAACCAGAGATATGCGAGGTGCTCAGCATAATGATCACATATATAGGTAGATGTAGACGCTAGCACCTCTCTAAATCAGAAGTCTTATGATTGAAGCCTTTTCATTGATATTGAGTAATTATAGATTTCTAGCTTTCAAGTTTTCCTAACCTCTAGAACTTTGCAGCTGCTGTCTACCCAGCTAACATCACCATCAGGGCCTTATCAGTAGACTGCATCTCCTCCGAGGACACCATCACCAGCAAAATATTTCAGTTCTACAACTCCATCGCAAATAAATCATACTCATTATTATGGCTGTCACCTCTACCGTCATTACTCAAGTGTCAAACACGTATGAGTCGTTGGGTATACCGTCCAGTATCAGCAGCCTGATGCTGGCTAGCGTCTCCTTGGGTCTTGGATTCTCATTTTACAGATGGACAATCGCAAAGCCTAAGAAGGTCACTCCGCTACCAGTGGAAAAAGCCAACAACAAAAACCGTAAATATGGTCACTGGACTCCTGAAATATTCGACACTCCTGTTCCGGAGCCCTTC
Source organism: Kuraishia ogatae (assembly GCA_003706285.3). Classification (NCBI taxonomy): domain Eukaryota; kingdom Fungi; phylum Ascomycota; class Pichiomycetes; order Pichiales; family Pichiaceae; genus Kuraishia; species Kuraishia ogatae. Next base: position 371,118 of record PPKV03000014.1, on the reverse strand, counting down.
CCTGATTGGGATATCAATACAACTTTGCCAGTTCCTTACCGTGCCTTCAAGCACACCTACTTCGTCACCATGGGTATCAGAGCTATGGACTGGAACTCATGGATTGAACTTGACAATGAATGGTTGAAATTTCACAACAGAAAACTGCAGAGAATCAAGGAGAAGGGTGATGAATTGTATGGAACCCTCCCTGAGGCATACCCCGCAGCTCTCGAGCTTCTTCAGGAATTCAAAAAATTCCTGCCAAATAGGTATCCCAAGCTTTTCAAGGCTACCGACGTGGGTATTGACAACCTTGTGACTGGTGAGAAGTTTGACTTCACTGAGCCGCTTAAAGAGGATCCCATGCTTATGGCTGCCAAGATGACCCAGGATGACCTTGCCGTTATGATCGAAGATAAGGATGGTAACTACTGTCTCAAAGGTGGTGCAATTATGCTCGCTGGTTTCTGGAGACTCCGCGATAAGATCAACCTTCCCCTGAGTTCTATCCATACCAACGGTGATGTCCCAAAATACAACGAGAAGCTCAAAAGTGGAATGGAGAAATTCTTCATCAGACAGACCTGCGATAAACCCGTTGTCAGGAACAACTATTTCTTGCAGACAGATGATGATCTGGCATGGTCAACCTCTATTGGTGACGAGGACAATGAAATTGTTGGATGGTACACTGCCACCGCTGCTACTGACATTAACAAGGTTTACTTCAGAAGTGAAAGACAGAGTTTGAGAAGGTTGCCGTTGACAGGAGCTACCATATTCACTATTCGGACATACTTTTTGCCTGTTGTCAAACTGTGTGAGGAGCCATACGTTCCAAGAAGACTTCTTGACGGTATAAACTCATGGACGGAGGATGTTCAGGAATACAGAGGCTATACCAAGTTCAAGGACGTGCTTTTGCCATACTTGGAGAAAAAAGCTGCAGAGCAGGAGGCACAGGGTTATACTGTGGACAAAGAACCGGTTACATATCCATTTTAGGTGTGACACAGATTATTAAATGGGAATTTCTAGATGATAAAAGTATATATATTTGAATTAATAGTGAGGGCTTTATTTATTAACCTGTATCTTATACAAGCAGCACTTGTAGGATTTTTTGTGGGATGAATCCCGAAAGGAACAGACAATAGCAGAAGCTGGCATGCCTTTACAAATTCTTAATGGGGTAAACACCATAACCTACCCTTAATAAGCAAGATGCTTATAATCCAAGGAGATGAATCTAGGATAGAATGAAGAGTATAATCTACCGAACAAATTTAAAATATAAGTTAAAAATCCCTGATATTAGCCTATTATACAAAAACCAAACCAAATTACTAAACCGGTAAAGCGAAACGTTACATAAACCTTTCGGTTATTCCTTAAGATCTCTCACCTCTAAGTCTTCTAGCGAGCTGGATGTCCTTCTTCTGGATGGTAACTCTCTTAGCATGGATGGCACACAGGTTGGTGTCCTCAAAGAGGGAAACGAGGTAAGCCTCAACAGATTCCTGGAGAGCACCGATAGCTGAGGACTGGAAACGGAGGTCGGTCTTGAAGTCCTGGGCAATCTCTCTGACAAGTCTCTGGAATGGGAGCTTTCTGATCAAAAGCTCGGTAGACTTCTGGAAACGTCTAATCTCACGGAGAGCAACAGTACCTGGCTTATATCTGTGTGGCTTCTTAACACCACCAGTAGCTGGGGCGGACTTTCTGGCAGCCTTGGAGGCGAGCTGCTTTCTTGGTGCCTTACCACCTGTAGACTTTCTTGCTGTCTGCTTTGTTCTTGCCATTTTGTATTATTCTTAAATAGCGTATTTCAAAATAAATAGAAAAGTAATCAGTACATATATGCGGATCGTGTCCTTATATAGAAAATGACAAGAAGGGGGGACAGGGGGATGACGGAAGCTAGAGCAAATGCGGGCAGGGGGCGAAGGCAACGAACGTATTGCTGCTAGTATGAAAAAGAAAAAACCACAAAACCAGAGTTGCAGCAGTAACTAGCGCATGATTGTGGTAGGGAATTCCAAAACAAACACAAGCTTTTGAAAAACAAAAGGCGCCTGTGCTTAACTATGGAGAAAACGACAAATACACATACTCATCACTCATGCTCAGATGTGCAGCAGGCGCGGAACACCTGAGCACAGCTCAGATCGCTACCTAATATGCACCAGAAATGCGCAAGGGCACCGTGTAAAGTGGGTGATTTTGGCGGATTCCAACAAGAAAACGACAATACCCCCGTTTTATTGGTCCAGCTAGCGTGCTTTCCATGACAAGATTCAGAGGCGCTACAGTGTCTTGAGTCAATCGGGCCCCCAATTTCCACTCTGGTCGGCGAACTGTTGCTCTTGGGGAGGTGATTCGACGGTTATGATTGGCCGGCGGGGCTCGGTTGTAGGTTTGTGGCTTTGTTTTTCGCAAAGTTGCGCATTATTCGGTCCCATTTCATGCTTTTTCCTCTGTACATATCGGTCTGTTAATCTGTGTTTGATGAGTTTACATTGACGCTAGCAGTTGAGTGGTTTCAACTTGAGCACATCACGCCTGGTTTTGCCCCTCTGGTACATTCCCACTTTTTTCTTCCTGCAGTTGAACACATACACTCCTGATCATCTATTGTATTTTATATTTCTAAATATATATATATATATATCCTGTGCACCCATTTTGAGTAGATCATTTTTCTTAATAAATTTCTTGTTATTAGGAATAAGCACCATTTTCCCATTCACAAATAAATCAAACAATAATTCATCATGACTGGTAGAGGAAAAGGCGGAAAAGGTCTTGGAAAGGGTGGTGCTAAGCGCCACAGAAAGATCCTGAGAGACAACATCCAGGGTATCACCAAACCAGCCATCAGAAGACTTGCTAGAAGAGGTGGTGTCAAGCGTATTTCTGCTTTGATCTATGAGGAAGTTAGAACTGTTCTCAAGACCTTCCTGGAGAACGTCATCAGAGATGCTGTCACTTACACTGAGCACGCAAAGAGAAAGACCGTCACTTCCCTCGATGTTGTCTACGCTCTGAAGAGACAGGGCAGAACCCTTTACGGTTTCGGTGGTTAAACATCTTATCGAGTGTTATACACGTTTCTTCGTTGTTTGTTTGGTTTTGGTTTCGTTTTTTTAGCAATGTTACAACTAGGGTCAACAGAGCTATGTTAATGGATTGGGTATTACTTAAAGAATATATACTTTGATTGTAGATTTATTCTATTGTTTGCTGTAGCATCTATTAGGGACTAAGGAGAAGAGATATTGAGGGAGCACTAGTTATTACCACGCCTTTTGTGTTTATCATTGGCTTGCCTTACACCTCTAAGATGTTCGTTTTGGTCTTGTTGCTGCTTCCTGTGGGGAGTTGGTGAAGCTGTAAATATGGTGGTTTGATGCCTGCACGACGTTGTCATCGCGTCTAATCTATGCTTAATAGCGATACATTATCCGGTAGCAATCAGTCGTGCTAACTCCATGCCAAAACAACAGGAAAAGAATTCAACTGCCCAAAAGAATTATTACTACATATGATACGCACCAAAATAAATGATTCGCGTAATTTAGCATGTCGGAAGTGACCCTATCACTGACGATATGATATGTCTACTCGAATGCGTAGAACAACCGTTGTCAATGCTGCAAGGCACTGCGACATGCAGCATGTGAGGTTTTTGCTGAGCAGGCGGGTTGTCCCTGCACGTGATGTCTAATAGGGGGGTATGTTCTTTCTCAGAATTTCTAGAGAGATAACATGAATATTTGAAACATATGGGTAAACTGTTTGTTTTTCATGGTAATATATTATTGAGAATTATATAAGGTATAGAAAGGTGGGAAAGAACAAATTTCCAGTTGGCCAAACTACACAATCTATTTTTGGAAAATGAAAAACAGCTGAATTGCTACCACAATTCACAACAATCATAGAATGTGAAATGTTCTACCAGAGAATGACCAATGCGAATGGTGGAGACCTTCAACGGAGTGATCGTCAAACGTATTTTATCACATGCAATCAATTCCCTTCGCCTTGTACCCAACATCTTCAACGGCAATACCAGTTTCCAATCGGGTAAATGTCATCCACTAGTTATAATAAGTGATCAACAGGGCACGATATTGACACGTATCAGCCGTGACTTGGATTTGCCTCTCTGCTATTTCGATATGCGGCTATTATGGTCCCTCTGGGACTTAACCCGCAATCGGAGATAAAGTCATCAATTGTATTTGTTATTTCCGATCAAATCTGAAAGCAGAGGTATTTTACGCTAATGGGCTAATGCCACTCACACAAGTGAGCATCACCGTTTCGGGATCGTGATGCACGCATGGCTCTTCCATGCACATGGCAGCATCAGTTGCCGCGGCGTGCGAAGCATAGCCTCCCCGCTGCCATAGCCATCGGCTCAACTCCTCACCTTACAGCCTGCCTGTAATCTCTCGCTCCGGTCTCTACCGACTGCAATCCTACGGCAGAGGGCAAGGGCAACCCTCTGATGATGACCATACCTGTCCTATTTCTCCCGAAAGGAGTTAAGGACAAGAGTTTCACTTCAATTTGATGGGCTAGCAACGAGGACGGCTGCAGCAGATAACTATGTTGGGAAATTAAGGGAGATTACCGGAATCAACATTTCTTATTGGATGCCACAAGCCAGATTATGTAGTACTTACGGTGAGTCACTAACCAGAGCGCTGGCTGAGCTTATTCTAGCACATTCGACCCTCAATCTTGAAACCATGCCTATGCCGCTGCATGTATCAAATGTGGGTTTGAGCGAGCCCTCCCCACATCTAATCAGCCGCAAGGATGACGTTACCCTCCCTATTTACGGGATTCGGAAATGCAAACCTTCTCTGCAGAAGCCACATGGTGTGCACACGTTATTTCCCTTAACTCCCTTCTGGAACTGATGCGTAAGGACAGCGGCTGCACTTCTTTTTAGATCCTTATAGTGTGTTCGCATATTAATTCCAACGAGCTCTTACTAATTACGGAATAGTGCGGAGCACATTGTGTAGGCTGTGTGGCCTTAGCTATATCTACCGCATGTTTGCTGCTAATCAAGAAAGAGTACAAGGTGGTGTGTTTCTTTCTATATTCGTGACATTTATTTATTATTCAAGCCTATTGGTTGAGTAGATTTCACTATATTGGAAACTGAGAATATAGATATATATTTAAACTTTTCCGATAAATATATATAGTCTATCATCGCACTATATACATACATTGCTACTCCTGCAGGCAGACGAATATTGAGTAATCGCCACCCAAGTTGCAGGCGCATTAATAATCAGAAGACAAGAAGAAGGACTTTTAAAAAAGACAAAAAAACAATAAAAAAAACCAGAATCTACATAGCAATTGGCACCTTCAACTAATTCAGTTTCCGATTTTGTTAGGATTTTTATTTACAGTGGCAAGAATATTACATACTTTTCTTGCTGATAGATAATCCTGGCAGAACCATTGAAGCTTTGCCACCCAACCTTTACGCAGATCAGTCACCGTTCGCATTGACTTTCTTTGCAGCTCATCAAGTTAACCATCATCCCGTTTTGCCACCAACAACTCACAACACCGATAGTTTACACCACGAATTCGAAGACGAAATGGCTTCTCAACTCGCTAGTTTGCCAAAGCTGAGACGTACTCTCACTGACATCATGGAGGATGAGCTGTATGCTATACCGCACAGCCATCACTCCCCAACTTTGAGATCGTCCACCACTAGTCCACTTCTCTCCAGTAATGGAATGTTGGCACCATTGACAACAAGGGGTCAACATTCCCTTGCAAATAGCCATCATGATCTTTTATCTATACCCGATTCCGTAATGGAACACCATCTTTCTCTGCTGAGTGAGGAGTCTGCTTTGGTAACTCCTAGCAGTAACAGCTCGCTCCAGCAGACTATTCCATATATATATACTCCTTCTGCACATTTGAATGCTGATGACATTCAGCCATTCAATGTATATGCCAACCCTGATCTATACACAACCGGATCCCTCTTTTCAGTTCCAACCCAGTACCACCAGAACGTTCAGATACCCCAGCATCAACAGCAACAGCTACAGCAACAGCAGCTACAGCTACAGCAACAGCAGGAGTTTGAAGCCTACCATCCGCAGAGATTTCCTGTGCGTGAACCTCCAACGGTGTCACCGCGTGATGCTCACTTGAAATTGCCAGAAGAACTCATGGCAAGCCAGGTTGGTGGGTTTTTTGACGATGAAACACCATTGTTTGTGTATCAATCTGACCAGGACTTCAACAGCGTGAGTCTGTTGCCCGATGAAGAACTCGACGAGGAGCTTTCTGATGATGACAATGACAACGATATGCTTGATTACTTTGACACTTTTGACCTCCGTCCCAATGAAGCCAATGGACTTGAAGTTGGGGTAGCAGATGGTGCTGGTCACCTCTATACTCCTTCCAACACTTCATTGGACGAGGATGAGGGAATGATGAGTGATGATTTATATTCGCCTGCGTTTTCCAAGAAGTCATCGTCGAGCGGTCACGGTGTTCTCGGTGGCGACGGCACTGTGTACCCACCGGACATTGTGAGGAATCCTAGTTTGAGCAATACCAATACTGTTAGACGGAACAGTAACAACATGGATGAAGATGCTACGAATATGTGGGGGCACCACAACCATTTCGCCGGTGTTTCTGATGGCGTTCTTTCCCCCGTTTCGATGAATATTCAGAAACCAAGACAGTCATCTTCTCCGGATATGAAGTTGGTGGATCAAAAGCCTGCGCCGCTGACTACGCCTGTATCATCCAAGTCATCTACTGCACCAGAAGAGGAACCACAGCACCAGTGTTTACTTGTGAATCCAGCTACTCATTTACCTTGTTTAAAGCAGTTTTCGCGTCCTTATGACTTGATCAGACACCAGGAGACCATACATGCTGAGCGCAAAAAGATTTTCAGATGTGGTATCTGTGAAGCTGAGGCCCAGAGGAAGCTTGGAGAGAAGGAGAATGAGAGGAGTGTTTCAGCTTCTGTGGATCCAAATTTCCACGCCTCTAACAAGACATTTAGCAGAGGTGATGCTCTTTCCAGACACATCAGAGTGAAGCACGGTCTCACAGGCACTGCTGCCACAGATGCTATCAAGTATGCAAAGGACAATGCAGAGTATATATAAGTTGAACCTTGTCTACATGATGCTTGATGGATAAGGATCATCATTTCTTGACGGTTTACATTGTTAAACCATAGGTTGTTATTTTTTTTAGAATTTAATTTTTTGTTTGTTTGTTTGATTGGAGACTTTGGTGTCAGGTGTGTTCTTTTTTTAATTGGCGCAAAGAGTTTATACCTTGCAGTTGTTATGGAGGTTGTCGATGGACACTTCTATTACTGGCCACATCGTTCAGGTTGGCCTATTTGCCTTATACATAGTTAATGATACAATATTTAATAACCTTAAAAAAATACACAATGCCTTGACTGCGGTCAATAAAAATTCAAAAAAATTATGGTGGTTACAAAACATGGCAAAATTTTCGAATTTGAAAGAACTGGTGTACCCTCTTGCCCCATGTAATTAATTACTCACTACTTGGTACTCATTTTGCTCTCTAATAGAATCTCCATAATGAGTCCCCGGGTTTACACTCTCCTCAACTCTACATACGAGTATCCACTCGAAAACAGCGAGGACACACTTCCTCAGTCCACTTCCTCAGTCCACTTCCTTCTATTCACTTCTTGCTCTCAAAGACCATAAGTTGGCACAATAGAACATTCTGAAACACCACAGATAGCTTTAGGCTATGCTATATGCTGTACTGTATCCCACAGGTTACGCTACTTCGTGTCAGGCCCAGCACTACTCGCCATACTCATCTCCTGGCATCATATGCAGCGGAGCGCTGGCTTATAGCGTTCTCGTTGTTTGCATGCAGCGCCAGCAGGCAGTAAGGCAATAATGCAGTAAGGCAGTAAGGCAGGCAGGTGTAAGGCAGGCAGGTGTAAGATGGTAACGTGGTGATTTACTACTGTGGAGGATGGAGTGCAGAGGACAGAGTGTGAGCGGTTGGAGGTGAGATCGTGTTGAATCATAGACTACCTAACCACTATAATTGAATAAATAACTTGTGTTGAATTCTTGCATAAAATCTCTCCAGAGAAGGAATACAACGGAGAAAAGAATACACTATGGACGTGTTTGGTGATAGTGGAGGTGGGTATAGCTTAATTGGATACACAACACTGACACGCACGGTGATAACACGGTTTTGCGGCATAGTACTGGTTCCAGTGGTAGAATGGTTGGTATAACCCCTCGAAATGATGGACTATTCCACACAGATCATGTTGTTTCTCTGAGTTAACCATGAGTCGACTCTGAAACAATTCAAAACACTGTGAATACATTGTGATTTCCGACGGATATGCTGTGGATGCTATCTTCTAGGAGCAGAATGTGTTGGTGTAAATTATCAGGTTGCTGCTATTGCATACGCAAAAGCAGTAACCTGTTAATTGTTGATTCATCTTCATCCTGTGATCGCCGTGCGGCTGTTTCCTCTATTCTGCCATCATACATACTAACTTTCATACAGAACTTTATCAAATCAGACAGCAGTTCTTTGCTGGCCAATACTTGGTTGTCAGCCAAGCCTCTGCCTCCTCTTACTCACCAGAGGCGGCGTCCAAGGCCAATGAATATATCCTTAGATCCCAATTGGCGTTGGGTCAATACGAAACCGTAAATGAGGCAGTTGACACGTTGCTTGCAGAGGATGATCTTAGCGACGAAGATAAAGTCAGATGGGAGGCCATCAAGGCTTATGGTGCCTTTTTGGTGTCAGGCTCAAAGGAGGAGTCTGCAGAGTTAGAGCAACTTGTGGAAGCGGCCCCCAGTGTGGAGACTGTCATAGTTTTGGGTTCCACGTACCTTGGCAAAGTGGGCAAGGTGGATGAAGCACTTAAGTTATTGCTTACCCACGAGAGTTCCCTTGAATGCGTTTCTCTTATTGTGCAGTTACGTATCCTCTCTGGCCGCCTTGATCTTGCTAAGAAGGAGATTGCCAATGCGAAGAAATGGGCAGATGACAACATCGTTTTCAACCTTGCCGAAGCCTGGGTTAACCTCACTGCAGGTGGTGAAACTGCTTACCAGTCTGCCTTCTACTTCTTTGAGGAGATTTCTCAATCTAACACCAGTGTTAAGAACCTTGTTGGGCTATTGGTGTTGAACCTTCAATTGCAGCATTACCCAGAGGCACTGGAGGTTATAGAGCAGCTTCAAGGATTACTCGGTGACGATGGTGCGGAGCCCAATTTCTTGGCAAACCAAATCACATATGCTGTACTTAACGGCGATTTTGCTTTGGAGGAAGAGTTGAAAGCAAAGCTCACCGCCTCTTTCCCTGATCATCCAGCTGTGGTTGATCTTGCTGAGAAAGAGGAATTGTTTGAGAGTATAGTCGCAAAATATGCAGAGCAAGCAAAGGTATAATATACGGGATGTTTATGAAGTTGCAATAGATTATCTAATATCAGTGTATTTCAAGTATATGCGTATTATCACTTCTGTACCAGCATAACTTGCTGAGGTGATTCACCTGATTTCATACTCCACATTCTCCATCATGAAAAATCTGAAAAAGTCCTGGATTCTTCCCAAGTCTATAGAGATGTTTGCCTTGTCCAGTTCCTTCTTGAACGAATCAAGACTGTTTCGTATCTCCTGGTCGGTGACCATATCAATTTGTTGCTGGACAGTAAGGTTAGGAGTGTTGAATCCTTTTGCAAATAACAGATCTGCCGTTCTGTTGAGCGCCGCAAACACCTCGGGGTTTTTGTTCACCTTGTAGTATAGCTCTACTGCTCTCATCGCACTATCACTAGCCTGCGTTGCATACCCTCTAACAGATGAGTTATGTGGTGACGGCACTGCAGAGCTTATTCCCCAGCTGAATTGTTCCTGTGAATTCAAACGTGGGGAACTAATAGCTGCGCTGGAATCGTTATAGGGCTGAACTAGGGAGATTCTCGGCAGTGATATTGCCTGAACCATGCGCCTGAGGCCATAAGTGTTGTTAGCACCCTTGAAATGGCTAGTCACATTTATGCGATTCATCATGGTGTTGCAGAATGTTTGTAATAGTTGAATGAGTCAGCGAGAATCGAAATCGCAATAAATGGGTATTACTGGTGATGACCGCAATGACTAGAGTCACTAGAGTAGATGAGTGATGTATACGGCCTCTACCAGCATTTGAATGCGTAATTCCATTTAGATGAGCACCACACAACGTATAAGAATGATCACCAATGCTTTACTGACAAAGTAAATATTACTGCCAGATCACTGGTGATCAATACCAATAAGTTTTTATCTCCCCTTTGCTAAATCACCCCAAGCTATTCCTCTCTGCTATTCTTACCTGTTCTCTGTATCCGTCCGCTTTTATGCGTAACCGCTGCCGACAGTGCTCACGCAGGGTATGCGCAATGAAGTAGGCAAGGGAGGAATGATACTCACCACCCCATAGAGCACAGAAGAGGTCGTCAAGTGAGGCGATGCAAGATAAGCAAGCAGGGCAGATGGATCGGTTGAGCAGCAAAAAGGATCTGAAGGATGCATGGATATTTGTCATTACAAGATATCAAACAGAACTATAAGCCTCTCTTGAAAAATGTGCAGATCAAATTGAAAATCTCCTGCAATGTAATGGACCGTAAGGCAGTCTGGTAGTGCTGCATGTATTACGGCGTTTTCTCAGAGAACCACCATCATTGAGATGCCTTGCTTGGTGGATGCTACGGCTACCACTACCACCACTACTACTGAGTACTTCACTCGGCGTGGAGAGACACGAGCGAATGGTATTCGAAGAATGAGAATTAAAAAAAAAAGCGTTTGGATCCACAGCGACTCCACTGGCAAAATATCTCTAATCGTTCAATTACCTAATTACTTGACACACATGCCGCTACTATCTGTAGTGGGGAGATCACCCGATATTACCTATAGGCAGTGTTACCCAACTCCGAGATGCGCCTGCCGAGTGTGAGGAGGTTTGAGGTGAGAACGCTGCACGTATGCGTATGGCGTGAAGAGAGTGAAATGGTGAGAAGCCATCTATCTATCACCATATATAAATTAATAAATGATACTTTCGTTTCCTCAACCGTATATCTGTGGTATCATTCATACCCATCGAACATTATTCAATGGTGAATAGCTTTGAACAACAATCATTATAGCCATAGCATTGGTTACACGGATTGCATATGATGACCTCTTCTACTGATACCGCCGAGGGATACACGATTGTGGTGCTACGCCATGGAGAATCGCTATGGAATAAAGATAATCTTTTCTGTGGCTGGGTGGATATTCCCTTATCTGATCGAGGGAAGCAGCAGGCGCAAAATTCAGCCAGACTAATAGGTGATGCGGGCATCGCTCCTGACGTGGTATTCACATCAAGGCTCACTAGGTCTTGTCAAACAGCCAATCTCATAACAGAACACCTCAACAGAGCCTACATTGATACCTACAGGAGTTGGAGACTCAATGAGCGGCATTATGGAAAACTCCAGGGAGAAAGTAAAAGTGAGGTTCTGGCTGAGTTTGGCGAGGAGAAGTATATGTTCTGGAGGCGAGCCTATAACGGATGTCCTCCGGATATCGATGTGAACAGCGAGTTTGCTTCTATTACAGATAAGAGGTATGCTGACGTGCCCAAGGATGAGCTACCACTTGCTGAAAGTTTAGAAATGGTCACTTCAAGGCTCGTGCCGTATGTAGTGGGGACAATCTTGCCTCAGTTGCTTCAGGATAAGGTGGTATTGGTGGTTACGCATGGTTCTGTAGTGAGGGCATTGGTCAAATACATCTATGAGATTTCCGACGAGGATATTTCCCAGGTCAATATTCCCAATGGAATCCCAATGGTGCTCAAAGTGGACAGGAACCTCAAACCGCTCAGCAGGTTTCAATATTTGGATCCTGAAGTGGCCAAAGTGGAGGCGGAAAAGGTTGCAAGGCAGGGTTTTGAGAACCACTCCAATTAAAGGGCAACAGTCGCCATAAGAACTGAGAGTATATAACTGAGAGTATAGTACAGGTTAAATTGGTACACATACATGTATCCTGGGAAGTTTTCTTTTGTAGATTTACGATCACACAAATTCTGGAGTAATCCCCAAAAAATCAAAATTAATGGCTCTCTATTTCTCATCAATCCTCAGCAACTGAAGAATCTAAAGGAAGCCCTACTTCCATGCGCGGATGTGTGTTACGCAGCAGGCCATGCATGTGCGCAACGGCTTTGGTACGAAAAGGGTAATGGATGATGACTACGTACTCTTTCTGATCCAGGACATTCCAGAGGAAGGATATGTGAGTAAGTAAATACGCGGTTAATGAGGTGTGAATATAAGAGTCAGATATACCAGCTATACAAGTTAAAGTTTTTTTTTTGTTTAACCGCGTTCTTTAGTTTCTCCACAAGCTCCTTGTATTATCGCCCTCTTTCTCCCGCTTATCATATTCAGTATGGCCGCTAACGACAAGCCAATGAGCTGGGCACAGGTCTCCCGCATTATCGACGGGAACCAGATCCACCAACTATACAGATCTTCTTCAGTTCTAGCAGATTATAAACGCAGGATGAAAGAGCTGAATGAAAGACACATTTCTCTTCCTGTTAATGTGGTGCATCGTTTGGGATGGGCACCGGAGAACACGCCGCTAGAAGGCACAGAGTTCCAAGATGTGAAGCCGATAGCCTCCTCTCCTGATCACCTTTTGGGAGATGCAAATGATGTGAAGATAGTATTGAATGATTTCCCATACAACTATGAGGGTAATGTGACCCATTTTGTCGTGTGGACTAAAGCGCCTATCCCGTCAGACCCTGAGTCAGAGATTGGTGATATAAGTAAAGCCACCAGACATATCATTGGCCAGTACGTGAAAAAGACATTTGTGGAATATCTAGGCGTTAACTCACAGAACGTGAAATGGTTTCGCAATTGGGCAAGCTTGCAGAGCGTTTCGGCTGTGCCACATCTACATGTTCTGGTAAAGGATCTCAGTCAAGACAAGGTGGATCTCTTGTTGAATACCAGTGGTAAGGTACTGGATTATTCCAAGGACATCGATCCAGAAATCCTCAAAAATTAGTGCAAGAGGTGCTGTTTCCATCCAAGTTGTAAAAATGTTTGAGGTCCAGTTATGCAGTGTATTCTAGCTAGATTTATATTGAGAAGGATAGAGAGGTAGATTGTACTCCATATATAGACCAAAGTTATAGATCAAATTATACATTTTGTACAAGAGGCGAGAAATCGACAACAAGTGAGAATTCGGCTCCTTTCACATATATTAATACAAATAATAATAATAATAAAGATATATCGTTAAATACTCGGCAAAATCTGCCCACCACGAGTGGCTCAATCTGGCCGCGGAAACCTTGTCCCAAAGAGGAAATTTCCTCTGGTTTGATAAGGAGATGAGGTGGGGTAGGGGGCAGAATAAATTCTAAATTATGCTAAAACCCAAGTAGGGGCCGTTACGACTTCATTATTATTTCCATTTGCTGAAGTTTTTGTCACTGCATCTGCTTTAGGAAAAATTCCGATAAAAGTATTACTCTTCCTTTGCCCTTGTATTTTTATTTCCAACACCAAGCATTTAAGACAGAGCTGACGTAGGTGAATAAATTACCAGGGAAATCGTATTCAATCACTCGTGATATAAGCATCGACGTTCCTCAAGATGCCAGTGCAATTGAACCAAGTTGGTATTAATGTTCTGAAAGGAGTATTAGTGGTGGGCCCCGCTGCCTTTCTGTCTTTCTCCCTTATACCACTGGCAGTGAAGCTAGTATTTAACCTCGAGAGAGTGGAGGATTACATTGAGGACAGACGGAAGACCAAGTGGAGGTCTATAGTGAGAGCAGCTTATAACTTGAACCACGCCATCGTATCGTCATGGTTGGTGAAGAAGATATTTCGTGTCCCGAACGAGAAAGGAGGCAGAATCGAAGAACTGATTGTGTATCCGATCAAGTCTGCTACTCAAGGATTGCATGTCAAGTCATGGCAGGTTGATAAATATGGTCTCAGGTTCGACAGGCAGTTTATGTTATCCACCTTTAACAAGAAAACAGAGAGGTATGAGCCCGTGACTCAAAAGCACCAGAATCGACTAACACTGATCAGAGTGGAGTTTGAAGCTAACCCAGAGACACCAGATCCTTACGATGGGTGGTTTATCTTCACGTATCCCATGAGAAGTGATAAGTCCAGGGGATTTGAGGGAAGATCATTCCGCCTTCCCAGTATTGTGACGAAAAAGTACATTGAGGATAACATAGATGGCTCTCTGGATGACAGCAAGCCCATCAAACTATGGAATTCATCCATGGAAGGCTACTTATTGACCAAGGCACTGCCGAAGGATTTCATACACCAGTTGGAATTACCTGAGAATACTGTGCTTCTATATTCCCTGACAGGAAAGCCGGTAGCATTATATGGCCCCAAGCTTAGTGAGATTGAGGACACTGGGAAGACAATGCGTAAGACAGTGTTTCAGGATTACTTCCCTCTTCTGATGTTGTCAACAGAGGACTTGGATGATCTCAGACACAGGATAAGAGACAGCAAGTCTGATGTTGAAGCCGCTGCAGCCTCATTCAGGCCTAATCTCGTCTTGACAGGGACTGCCCGTCCCTTTGACACTGATTTGTGGGGAAAATTCGACATTATCCAGAAAGATGAAGAAGGAAATCCCACCATTAGGAGACACTGGACTGTCTCGATGAAGTGCCTGAGATGTACAATCCCAAACATTGACCTTGAGACTGGCGTCATGGACAAGAAATCAACTGTTTCAAAAACCATGGCTACATACAGAAGGGTAGATCAGGGTGTTCCCTTCCACTGCTGCTTTGGAGTATACATCACTCAGCATGACTCTGGATACACCCTTAATGCGGGAGATGAGATTGAGATCTTGCAGCGTCATGCGAAGTATGTTTCGGTGAATCCTTTTGCCTAGTATCCTTAGATTACTCCCTTAGATTACTTCACCTGATATATTCGATATTTAATCTCTATATTTGACAAATACCATGCGCTTATATTTATTAGTTGTTACTTTTGAAATATTCACTAACAGCAACTTCACGCTGTCGTTAGTGAATATTTCAATTTCACGCTGTCTTCCAATATGCTTGCAGACCCTTTGCTCTCGCATATAAGCACTCTGAGTCAATGCTGTAGGTGGCGCATATGTGCAGGTGGCGCATGTGTGAAGGTGGCGCATACGTGAAGGCGGCGCATACGTTACAGCTACAAGTTGATGCTTGCGGGACAGGATACAGTGTAGGATAATAGGTCGACTGGACCAGCCCACACAAAAAAGTTGACATCTAGCAGGTATGAGTATCGTTTACCATCAGCATGGGAGATGTGTTTCTTCCTCCGTAAGACTGGAGGAATTGTCACTCCTGTTAATTCTAACTGCTGCGAGAGTCCAGCCTGACTCCAAACAACTGCCGATTGCCATATTATATACGCATGCAGGTGGTGTGATTTCATGCAGCAGTCATTTCCGGGGTAATTATTTGACAGCAAGCGGGAATGAGAGCAGAGTGGGCAAAGATTCAGAGTAGCAGCATGCACCACTGAGAAGATATTCGTCGATTCCTCGGAACAGACTCCTCTAAACTCTCAGGGAATGATATATATATATATATATATATATAAGTATATGTGGAGTACTGTATGTAGCTGTGTAGATCGGCAATTAGATTTCACAAGAGACAATAATACCAAGCAATAGCAATGGATCTTAATTCGAGACAGTTAGATGCCCTCCTCAGGGCATTGCAAGGAAATTTCAGGGGGGAAAGGCAATCCTCCCGTGCCCCACAGAGAGAGAGCTATTTTGTTCCAGAGTATGATGACTATTCATTGCCCGAGGGTGTCCAATACAGACCTCTCTATGGTGGTGGCAGAGGTGGCAGGCGTGGGCGGCCACTAGCCTCGCCAAGGCTCCCGTTCGATGAGTTTCCCTTTTCTCAATTTGCTCCTTATGGTGGAAGAAATCCCTATCCTAATAGAAATATTTATCCTTATGGTTATCCCCAGCAGCCTCCCTTCTGGTTCGAGTATCCTGATAGAGATGAAGAGCCAAACGATTATGACTATGAAACCCCGGAGAAATCATCTGAAAACTGGGATGAGGAAGCGGAGGGCCAGGAAGCGGAGGGCCAGGAAGCTGAGCCCACACAAGCACCTGCGGAGAACACGAGAGACCCTCTCAGTAATCTTATAGAACAGATTGTAGGGGGAAGACCCCCTCAAGGTGGGGATTCTTCATCAGCCTCCCAAAAGAAGTCAGAAACAGCGAAAGCCGCAGTAGAGACCGAAGTATCTCAGAAAGCACCAAAAGCTGATGAGGCTGAACACTTGAAGCCAGATGAATCCTCCAAGAAGACGTCATCAGAGAGGGAGCGTCCCCCATTCAGAAGAAGATCTACCCTCAACCTGCATTCGATGGGTCCCACTGCAGTTTTGGACCCTATTCAGGTTTCGCAGCCAGAGTTGCGCAGGAATTTGCCCTTCTCTCCACCAGTCAATCTTTATGATCTTCCAGAGAGCTACCTTGTGTCAGTTACTCTCTCTGGAGCTGATAGGAAATCGCTGAATATTGACTTCCATCCAACCTCTCATGAGTTGCTGGTTACTGGTAATGTTCCAAAGACAAATTACAAAGAAGAGACCCTAAAGGTATCTGAGCAAAAGTTCGGCTCATTCGAGAGGTCAATCAGGTTTCCCACCCTTCCCAGAATTGACGACGAAAGTATCACTGCCACATACAAAGACGGAATTCTGGAGATTACTATTCCGAAAATAGACGGGGATCATCTCAGACGGCCACCTCGAAAGATCACACTGGAGGATGTTAAGGATGAGGAGATTCAAAGGGAAGAAAATGGTGGATTCCTGGTCTAATCTGGCTTTGCCTAAATATGATCGAAAGGTGTATGATAAAATCCATTTGTCTGCATCCGTATTTTTTTTGCTTCTCAGCCGCGAAACAAATTACTCTACATTTATATTCATTCAGTTCCTAAAAAGAAACATCATATTTAGATTTGGTTATTCTTTAGCATTGTACATATCTGGAGTGTTATATTCAATCATGAGATACATTCTATGATTTTCAAAAAAGTAGTTCTGGAGATTCACTAAATTTGCCATTAAACATAGACACCAACAGACTTTGCTGAAATATCCTCATAATTCTTATGATCAAATATAGATCCATTAATCAACCAGTCTGGGATAAGTTAGCCCGCATGTAATTACGCTGTACACTAAGGTCTGTGCGGCTTTTGAATGAACTGTGGCTCAACAAGGTGTGTGGTGTCGACACTGACCTGCATGATTAGAACATAGGAGATGCCACAGTTGAACCAACGGTCCAGCAGACGGAGGGCTTATCTCGCGCTATATTTATCATATTTGTAAGGCAAATAGGCGGAGACCCATCCCGAACTTTATGACGTAGAAGCCGGGGGTTGGAAGCAGGGTCTCCAATTGGATAGCTGTATTTTTCACTCGTAGGACCTTCAGAACCTTTGTGTAAAACCCTGAATAAAAGCAGAATGTCTGCCCTTACAACCGCTATTATCCAATTAGCAGGACATATTACCCATCAGTAGCTATTTTCCTTTAACACCCAATTGTAAAAATAATTGAAAATGGTTGTACCAGCTGATTCGGTGCAGGAGTGGAATCCACCTCAAGCGACCAAATTTGACTTGGACTGGGCGGATCTTACTATTGTCGATCTGAGCAAGTTTGACCAGCCAGGAGGAAAGGAAGAGCTGGCTGCTGAGCTTGCCAATGCAGTCCAGAAAGACGGATTCTGGGCAGTAGTGGGAACAGGAATCCCAAGAGATGAAGTTTATAGACAGTTTGCACTGGGTCGTCATTTCTTTGCATCCCAGACTCTAGAGGAGAAGTGTGCACAGGAGGTGGACTTCGCCAATGGTAACTATTTTGGATACAAGAAAGCATTTGTCAAGCCAGTTTTTGGCACTGAGGTGAAGGACAATGTTGAAACTTTCAACATGGCCAAGTTCACTAAGGACAAACATTTTGAGAGTTACTACAAACAGGACAAGTTCTTCAATGCTCACAGGAAGGAGGTTGAGGAGTTCTCAAGAAAAACTTTTGAGGTTGCCAGAAAGATCTTTGTATTATTTGCATTGATTCTTGAACTTGATGAGAATTACTTCGTGGAGAGACACCTATACGATGACCCCAGCGATGACCACCTCAGGTACATGAAGTATCATGTCAGATCTGAACAAGACGACGCAAAGGTTGAAAACACATGGACCAGAGCTCACACTGATTTCGGCAGTCTTACCCTCCTCTTTAACCAAGTTGTTTGTGGTCTTCAGCTCAAGCTAACCAACGGCGAATGGAAGTATGTCCGGCCAGTGGAAGATGGTATAATCTGTAACATTGGTGACACACTCAATTTCTGGAGCGGGGGATACTTCAAGTCCACTATCCACAGGGTTTTGCGCCCACCTCCAGACCAGCTCGATGCTGCAAGGATCGGTCTTTTCTATTTCGTGAGACCAGGTGACAACGCCAACGTTGAGGTAGCTGATTCCCCACTTTTGAAGAGGCTTGGACTTTATAAAGAAGTGAAGCCTGTTGCGGGCACCCAATATGTTCGTAGCAGAGTCAAGAACTATCATGATACCCAAAGTTACGACAAGAGAGAAGGAGAGAGGTTCAAAGTTGGTGATTTTGAGATTCAGGATGGCTATGCCTAGATTCTGATGTTACATTGATTCTGCTATGTTGTATTTCCACGTTTTTAATAAAATGTATATGCTTCGATCTCGGGTAAATTCATCTACTGTAGCGATGAAATGTTTGATGAAATGCCGCTTATCTGTTTGTATTAGTTTGGATTGCTATTTTTGAACACCGATATTGGATTATTCCGTTGTTCTCTGTTCGTCTCATGCGGTCCACATCTGCATGCATCTCGGGATTTCTCCGAACACCACGTGCCAAGTCTTTAGAACCCACATGCGATGGGTCTGGAAACAATAAGAATTCACCGAGATGCCTGAAACTTTACTTATCTCTCTTGTGGTATTTTGGGTATCATGGTAGTTCTCGACTCTGCTAATTAATGAATTACTTCGTTATTGTATGTTGCTACCGTTCCAAGTTACCCTTTTTGCGCTTCATCTGCGTTTTCATGTCCCTTGTTGTACCCACATATGCACCTTGAACAAATCCTCAGGGTGCTGTAATACGAATAGTCCTACGATTCTCATATCAAGTGTGAGGGAATAAAATCGCCTCATGAAAAAATTAAGTCTTCGCTAAACGTAAATAACACAGCCTTGGTAAATGCGATGAATGAAATGTAAACTGAAAAACCTGACGCACTACTGAGCATTTGATGTTTTAGCGAGGCAAGTGAAGCGCAAGCTCACTCACTAAGAGAGAGATCTACACGGGAGGAAAAGCCGGAGACTGACCATCTCAAAGATACTCTGCCACTTTCCCGTGAGTTACTTTATCTGTAATTTCCAGTTTCGATTCTATAGCCCCGTGGGAATCTGTACTCCAGGACATCGCGCACTCTTAAGCATCTTACATGAATCGATGCTGTAAGCTTAAGCGACATTCAGGAAGCTTGGCATAACGGGTACTCTCGCTCTATTGTATTCTTGCGTGTAATAAAACTGAAAAGCCGCTCGGAATAAATTTCCGAATGCGACATTATAAGTGTTGATACTTCCTGCACACAATTCCAGTGAAAAATCGTGTTAGACAAGCAGGACTACAACTCAAGCCCTTAATCAGCAGGGACCCAGAGAAGGTAGAGCTGTGAGGGGCCTGTGCCCTTCATGCAGATGGGCACGTTGTGCCAGTTCAAGTGAGTAGGGGCGTGGGGTTCAGATACGGCGGGCAACTATTTCATATTTTTAATAGATTGGGCTCACATGTGTTGACTCACTTCATAATAGTCCTGATTAGGGGACGCCGAACACTAGGACACCTTTATTACCACACATCGTTAGCATAGTGTATCGCTAGTAAGAGCCATCCATGATGCGGCGATGACATCCTCACCCTACATTAAGCTGGGGCATCTTTTCATCACGACTCTGTGAATATGCACATGCCCTAGCCTGACTTGAGAGAGAGTTGTTGGAAAATGCCACTGCTGAAGTGTAAACCAATCTCAAAAATGTTGAACAGATTCCTTTAATCTGATTCGGAAGCTCATCTGATGCTCTGCCCAGACTCCTTGTGGTGGTGTTACCACTAGTCTGCCCCGGGAACCACTCTCCACCCGACATCCGATAAACTAGAGCATCGCATATCGGCCTTAAGTTTGATGAGTGAAAAATAGGGCTTATGCTTATATCGCCTTGGCTATCGCTTGCGCCTCCTACCCCTGAATATTTTCATCCCATTTCTCACCTATCCTATCCAGTCAGAACTGGGCTCAGGCCCATGTGGGCCTGCGCTTCAGCCTTTTATGCATGGAGTAGATGAGTGGTGCATAATACTGCATGCATATAAACCGGAGTTGCATATTTCGTGTTAAATAGCCAGAGCAAATGTTTAAACTTTAGCGCTTTTGAGGTTAATCAGAATACAGGAAACTCCATCGAGCTAATTATCTTGTGCACGTTTGATAGCCGCTTTCATGATTTTGTGTATACTTCTTCTTATTCTCAGCACAATGGAGAAGTGTATCCCGACACCTAAAGCCTCAACTAAGAAACGTGGGTCGCCGATCATCCTAACGGGGAAATGAATATATAAATATCGCCGTTATCCCCACCGAAGAAGAGCGTAAATTATATAGCTCTTTCCCTAGTTCAATTTCAAATCAAACTACTTTCACAATGGCTACTCGTGACTTACCCAAGTCTTTTGGTGAGGCTATCGGTGGCTGGATCCCAAGAGTGAAGAAGGAGATAACGTTTAACAAAAAGGCTGAACAGATTGTCAGAGACACCAACGTTGTCGACAAGGACAACTCCGATTCTTTGGATGAGTCTGAGATTGAAGAACATGTTGGAGCTGTTACCTGGAAAACCCTCTGGCCCATTTTCACTGCTGGTGCCGGTTTGTTCTCTGCCGGTTTCGTTTCCGGTTCCATTGGTACTGCCACCACATGTCTTTCTATTATTTATGGCAAACTTTACAGTGACTCCTCCGCTATATCCAACATTTCTTCCATCGCATTTGCTGGTACCGTTTTGGGTCAATTAACTTTTGGTGCTCTTTCCGACTACTATTCCAGAAAAGCCGGTATGTTGATCTCGTGTTGTATTCTTATCGTCTTCTCTATCCTTTGTGCCGGTGCTTGGGGTGCCCATGGATCTCCAGAGGGTCTTTTCTCTGCACTCACTGCTTACAGATTCTTGCTCGGTATCGGTATCGGTGCCGAGTACCCAACTGGTTCGGCTGCTTGTGCTGAAGCTTCTTCTCTTCTTCCAGCGGGTCGCAGAAACAGATACTTTGCTTGGTTTACAGATCTTATGCTTGACGGTGCCGGTGTTATCTCTTCGTTTGTCCCAATGATTATGCTCTGGATTTGTGGGCCAAAGCATCTGGATACTGTTTGGAGAGTAACCCTTGGAATTGGGGCCATCCCCCCACTTTCGCTTTTCTTCATGCGTCTCAGATGGAAGGAGAACGAGAATTTCAGCAAGACCCAATTCAAGAATGTGAGAATCCCCTACTGGACCGTGTTCAAGTTCTACTGGTTCAGACTGGCCATTGTGTCTATCATCTGGTTTGTCTACGATTTCTCCTCTTTCGCTTTTGGCATTTACTCCTCAAACATTATCAATGGTTTGATCCCAGATGGAAATCTGTATGCAACATTTGGCTGGTCCATTGTGCTTAATCTCTTTTACGTTCCAGGTTCTTTCATCGGTGCCTACTTCTCTGACTACATTGGTCCACGTTTGACTTTGACCATCGGTGTTACTCTCCAGTGCGTGTTTGGTTACGCCATGGCTGGCTCCCTTGAGCACCTCAGCAAGCATATTGGTGCCTTCACCGTTGTTTACGGAATCTTCCTCTCACTTGGTGAGTTTGGACCCGGTGACAATATCGGTCTTCTTGCTGCGAAGACATCGGCTTCCCCAATTCGTGGTCAATATTATGGTGTTGCTGCCGCCATTGGAAAGGTTGGTGCTTTCGTTGGTACCTATTTATTCCCCATTATTGAGAGAAATGCAGGTGGTATTGGAACCGTGTCTGGTCTTCAGGCTCCATTCTGGGTTGCTTCTACTCTTGCTCTCTTCTCTGGTATCCTTTGTCTCTTCTTACTCCCACCTGTCCACCAGGAGGCTATGCAGCAGGAGGACAAGATGTTCTTGGAATACCTTAGTGCTTCTGGTTTCGATATCTCTCTTCTTGGTAACGGCGATCTGCCAGTGGAGAGCGACGAGGACCCAGAGAGAGTCGTTGTTGAAGTCGAAGAGAACAAGGAGTCTAAGTAACTGCTCTACTGAAGCGGCCTTCACGTATACAACACTCTTGGAGTTTCTTTTTAATAAAATAATTATATATGGTTTATTCAGAATTATCACAAAATAATTTTTAGATAAAAACAACCATGTCTCTACCACTTGAACAAGGTGAGATCTATACTATATCTTTGTATAAACATTACATTTCTAGGCCCCACATCCCCCAATAGCTTTATCATATCCCTTGTCTTCAGTTCAGTAGCAATGAATGTTGTCTTCTATTAAAATTTCAGATAATGTAGATAAGGTTATGTCATTAACTCATCATAAGAGAAGAAAAGGACTGACTAAAGCAAGTAGAGGAGTGAATTATGTATATAGACATAGGCAATCTATGGACTCAATAAATGATTGCAGACAAATCTCTTAGTGTTTGTCATCAATATATCTACAAGAGACAAGATAAGAGAACGAAATGTAGCCTCCCTCTTCTGAGAAAGACACCTGTGTTCTCAAACCAAAAAGACATGAGTACACAGGTATGAAGCTTTCTTATAGTGACCAGTATGTCTATTGAATTGATCGCTATGAATGTATAGACATTCCGATAACTGATATCATTAAAAGTCCCACAGGTATTTGGTTTGGCTTTATTTAGTTTAACACAAATGGCTGAGCAGCAAGAGGAGCTGAGGTTTTTTTCTGATACAAACAAAGGCGGGTAACTGTAAGTGATCCACGGGCTCAAGGCTCAAACAGGGAGGGCTCTTGTCAAGTGAGCGTAAGCACTCATGCATACAGCAATAGCGGTAGGGGTAAAGACTTGCGTATGATGAAACTCTAATGGGTGAGGGTCTGATATGTGAGGGTGTAATAACCGGTAGCGTCTATAATGAATGATAGAAGAGACAAATAATAAGAAAAAAGACAAGCTTACATGATAGCAGTCCTGTGTGGATGTCTTGAGAGCATATACCATAGAAACAAATGTTAATGGTGACACAACGCGTAACATGACTGAGATGTTGTCCTATTAGCGACAGGGTGTGCATCCAATCAGTTCTTTGTTGTTGGCGAAAAAATAGCTTATCAGTAATCTCAACATTCGTGTTAGCGTGGGGAAATAGTACGTCTCACATCTAGAACGGTCTACAGGACATACCTATTGTCACAGCTTTGCGTAAGATTGCTCACCAAAATAGCGTAAGCTCTATCTTATCTTGGACAGCACAACCTGGCTAGTGGCTGGATACTAACTTGCTATATAGCTGGTCGGATACTTTCTTGCTCGTCCGACTTGCCAAGTTTTGCCATGGTAGGTGTGCGTCCAAGTAAAGGTAGTGTAGACATAGATCATCTCTCCTTTAAGGTTTGTCATTGCGTTGTTGATGTCCGGTTTAGTAGGAGTACAACACAGTCTTGCAGAGACACAGCTAGGGGGACCAAAAACATCTAAGTTTGGTACTCCTGGGTGCATGCATGGAGACGTACGAAGGTATATGTATGAGCTTTTGCTAGCAACTCAAAGCAATAGAACCATTGCAGGGTGATGTTTTCCATGTGCTGGTTATTGTCTTCAAGATAAGATAACCATGTTCTTTGACTACAAGCAACAACATACTAAACATGTATATTGAGTTCAACCCATTGTTGACTGGTTCTGCTGTTGCTCTCGAAGAACACTCATTGGGTTACAAAAAGCGTTTCTTTTCTATTATGCATCAATGATAGGTACCCCAAACGTGTGAGCGTGTCTGTCAGCCCAACTCACGGCGGTACAAGCAATCCGGTTCTTTGAAGGATATTCAGCTCCTAGCCATATCTCTTTGCAATAGCTGGTTTATAAGTTTTAGGTTTGTTACGAAACCAGTTTGTGCATTCTCTGGAAGCCTGAGTAGGACTGTGGTGCTAGGCTTCTCAGGGGTAACCTGGCCAATAAAGTTTAATAAGATTGTGTTAACCTCACTCAATGTAGTTGCTCTTGAAATAGAAAAAGCGCAATCCACACTAGTCATCCGTGATACTCCCTCAGAACGCACGGTGCGTGATTTCTCCAGCTCTCCATCTGTCTCTGTGTCCTTCCAATTGACGCAGCCACTACATAAGCGACCTGGAAAAAGTCCCTATCACCCTTGCAAAGATAGATCCTCACCGCAGCTTACTTGCATATGCACTATCGACAGGATCCCACACGCGCATACTTTAGCTTCAATAAAAATAGTCCATAGGCAGTGCCATGTGCCATCAATTATTCATCACTGCACGCTACGAGAATGCTCGTGATATCTTACTGCGCAAGCTACTGGGAAGCCCGGAGGTGCTTAACTCCAAGCCTTCCATCCCTACATATAAAGATACCGCTCTGCTTAACAATGCAAACAGGCAGATCTAGAGGACAAGAGAAGTGGGAGCAAACATATACCCATAAGCATATATATATATGTGTGTGTGTTTATGTTTATCCGTATACACATATATCTTGTCTTATACACTTGCTGATATTGAGTTATTTGTATTATTCTGTTAATTTTAGCTATCAAGCTCGTTGTGTCATAGATCGCGGCATCTGTATGTGCCGTGTTGTATAACAATTCCTACAAGGCTCAATAGTACGCTGATAGGGGTTCGGTTTAATTGTGGACCTTGCATCTATCTAAGCAGCTTTAACAAACCATGGAGTTGATAGCTCAGTTAATTCACTACCTGGTGAACGTGGTGGCTTACACTTCTATGATCATAGGGGTGTTGCTATTGCTGCCGATATTTGCGCTCATACTAGGTGACTTTGCCCTGTATTTTGTGCGACTGCTGTCCTCCCATATTCAGTCCACAGCTATTGCTGCCACAAATTCGAATGGTGTCAGATCACAATCATCACTGTCATTCTCCACCGGGATTAACAATACCACAGACGAAGAGAGCCCCCGTCCTTCCACCCCTGTGGCGGCTTCTTCTCCAACCAATTCCATCTCATCCTTTCCTTTTTCCGCAAAGTCCTTTCTTGTTCTTCCCTCAACGAAGGAACAGATTTCCATGATATGGGCTAACATTTCTGCTCATTCTGTGCCGATGATGTTCCAACTGCCGCCTTACAGACCAGAAGATCATAAGGAGGAAAAGACCGCTGCTGCTTCTAGTAGCTGTTCAACGGCAACTTCGCCGGCCAAGGATAGGGTTAACAGGCTGCTGGCTAGGAATCTTGCCTCGTCCAAAGATATCGCCAACAGCGATATACTGTTTGAAACCGTGGGCACATGCTAGTAATGATTAACAGGAGGAAATCTTGGGGCTCGGAAGCTGAGCGCTTTTCCCAGTAGTTTCGTCTTTGCTTGCGACTGAGTAAGGACTACTTATTCACATATCCCTGGGTTCCATTTTGGATGTTTTACGTTTTGTTTATTTACATTTAGAATATTTGCTATTGTTTTTTTATTGCTTTTTTATTGCTTTTTTGAGGGTCCTCGTGATAGACACGAACTGAGGCTGGTCAAGCTCACTATGATGAGACGGGGGAAGACACACACAATGTGAGTATAGTATCGTGTGTTTGGGAACGGGTACTACCGTTTTTTTCATATCTAATATTGTGTTTTTTATTGATTTTTGGTTAAGGGTTTTTATCGTGGAGTGCTATCAGTGGATTTTATAACGCCACAGGCTTTCTTGTTATACAGAAGGGGGTATTTTTGCATGCACAGTTGATTAATAGATAAAATTAAGTATCATTATAGAGTGTTCCGATGTGTCGATAGAGTTAGAAGACTTATTCATAGGAGATGTGAGAGGTAGGGTGTAGTACCCAGTGACTTAAACAAGTCCACTAGCAAATTATGACCTTAAGGATGTCAAAGCGCCCTTAGAATTCAGTCAACGGTCTACACAAAAAAATACCTCACCAAGAAGATACGATTCAGAACAACTAAAAAGATTATTGTTCTGACAAAAGTAAACATGAGATTTTCTTGATTTGGTTGGAGATTCTGTAAGAACTGTAATATATACAAAAAAGAATTTGCATCCATGAGATGGTGGGCTGAGTACTCATGACTCAAAGCACATCTTTTATTTCGTCTCATGGATCCGGTGACTCTATCTCTGCTGTCCACACTCGTTGAAAGATAGATGAATGCATTCAAGAGCTCTAGCTAAATTCAGAGACAAATTTTCTACTAAAGAGCTGAAACGAGTACAGGTATTTAGGAGAGTTGAGGAGCATCCTGAAAAAACTGTTTGTTCCCCAAGCTGTCATCACATGCGAGAAATCGACACTATTACCCGGATAGGGCAGCGACGGGTATGCTCCTACGGGTTAAAGGCAGGGCTAGATCGTAGAGGAGCAGAGAAGGAGCGGCCAGAAGGAGGTGAGAGGATGGATGAGGAGATAAATCAGTCCAGCCAGGAGAGAATATTGTAGAGGAGCAGAAATGCCCTAAGGAGACACTGTGTAGAGTACTCCACCGGGCAGCGTGGAAAGGGCATGCCTTGCAGAGGGACGCACGGGAAGTACGAAGAATGATGTATGGATGGATGCATAACAATAATACCCTTGGTGTGAGTAGATCATATCCCCATAATAATTTGATAGCTGATCAAACTATTAAACTGTAATTAACAATAGGGTGGAATTGTATCTACATAAAAACGTATAATATGGTCTTGGATTCACCTTCCATGAATTTGTAAAATTTGCAATATTATTATTTATTATGATAGGGTGAATGACATGCGTCAATCAGGAGTACCTTGAAGTCTGGTCTCTCAGATCAAACAGAGTTTGATCTGACGCCTGAAAGCCGGAGCATATATTGAAACCCAAGAGCATTGAGGTCCCTGCCTATAGTCTAAAGCCTCACAGTCGAAGCGAGCAGAACAAGTGGTGGTGGTATGAAGTAGACAGGGAGCACAGCCTGTGACGCCTGTGTGAGACCCATACTGGAGACAGAACTATGTGCGCATTCAATAACAACTTAGGCAGCAGCAGCGGCAGCGGCACTACGATACCTATTGCCCTGGTGGGTTCCCACTGCACGAGGGGCAGGGTCGGTTAGCAGCAGTTTGATGAATGGTGGGGAGGGGGAAGGTGAGTGTGTATGTGCTTAAGTGTTCATCGCTCGAAAGTGGTTTGTAAATTTTTTTTGCCAGGTTTCCCATCAAGTAATTGATTCAAGTGAATAACCTCATTCTTCTGACGCCCAGTTAGGTTGGCATTAGTTGAAGGACAAACATACTCTTCTCCTTTATCTCCTTCCCCACTGTACTCCCGTACATAGTTCAAAAGGTTTGCCCCTTTTGGTAGAGTGTGTCTTTTTTGATACAATTTTGGCCGAAAAATAATAATACAACACAATGTCCGAGAAATCTGTTACCGAGTCGGTCGTTGAGGCACCAGCCCAGACAAAGCCTGTAGAGGAGGTTGTTGACGAGACAAAGAAGGCTCCAATTGAAGCTACACCTGCAGATGAAGGGGATGTCGCTCCCTCTCCACCACCAAAGCCTGCAAGACCTCTTTCGCCAGCAGCAAAAGCCAAAAAGACACTTTCTGATGCATTCCCTTCAATTGAGGAGAAATATATCACAATGGCACTGATTGCATCCTCTGGTGATCTTGATCCCGCCTTCAACGCTTTGCTCTACCTTTCAGATCCATCTTTCCAACCTGAGATCCCAGCCCCTAGGCCAAAGCTGCCCTCCAGACCATCTCAAAATGATAGAAAACAGTTGGAGAGTGATGAGGCTCTTGCCAGAAGGTTGGCTAGAGAGTACGAAAGACGCAGCGGTGCACCTAGGCGGACATCCCGCGATCGTCCAGCTGGAAGCACACGAAGCAGAAGACAGCACGGAGACCCAGTAGATGGCGATGACGATGATGAAGATCTGTTTGACAAATTGATAGAGAAGGACCTTCCTCAATTAAGAGACCAGCTCACCAAGAACGTTGAAGAGGCTCGTACCAAAGTGACTGGTTGGATTGACAACTGGAGGAAACAGTCCACTGGAAACCAAGGCGGCCAGCCATTGTTCTCTGCCTTTGGATCGAATTCCCCAAGCCAAGGCGCATATCCACCCGAATCTGAGGAATTCTACGGAAGACCAAGTAGAAGAGATAACTACCCCACAGCTCCAGCTAGACCACAGCCACAGGAACACGGTGTTTTGGATGAAGACCTGGAAGATGCAACTGCTGGTATTAAGCTAACGGATAACGATGCACCTGAAAGAGCTGTCCCTGCTGCTCCAACTACCACTGTTAAAGAGCCCTCAAAGATAGCGGAGGCGGCTGCTGCGATTGACAGTGGTGCCAAGAAGACTGGCAAATGGGAGCCCTTGACTAGTGTTCAGCCAGAGCCAATTGCCAGTGATACTTTCTTGGTGACTGACAGCGAGGAGGAAGAAGAGGAGAACAAATAATGACAAATAGTTCAATAACGGCTCGCGTAGGTTGTAGCTTTTTTAGTATGCGTTTGTATACAATAAATTATTCTGTGTGTAATATACCTTATAATCCACACATGCGCTGATGCCATGCTCGGAGTAATTTTTTTAGGAGATCATTATTCATTAACAGGTGAAAAAAAGTGAAAAACAGTAACCAAACCAAAAACAAAACAACCGGCAGAGTACCCACAAAGTAAAGTTGTCACGGGTGTCTGTCCACCAATTACAACTTGGAAATGCAAAAACAATAGAGAGAAACAAAGAAACAGAGACAACAAAATCGAGGGATGCACATAGTGAAAAAAAATATTGTGGTATCAAAGAGATGCACTAGCCTTAGTTGAATCGCTCTGCATAAAATTTTGGTCTGTTGACAAAGTCTTCGATTGCAGAGGCTTGATCACCAAAGAACTTCTCCAGGTTGGGTAGGTTGATCT
Organism: Kuraishia ogatae; assembly: GCA_003706285.3. Lineage (NCBI taxonomy): Eukaryota > Fungi > Ascomycota > Pichiomycetes > Pichiales > Pichiaceae > Kuraishia > Kuraishia ogatae. The sequence goes on along the minus strand of PPKV03000014.1, from coordinate 341,695 downwards.
GCTTGTCAGAAGCAGAGTAAACTATTTGACGTTCATTGGGGTTGACTATTGCCTCACCGTTAGCTCTTGCCTGCATGAGCACACTGGTTTCCTCATCTGAAGAGATGAAAGAAGAGGGCTCAGACAAGGCAACGTTGTGTGATCCTACCACTTCGCCCATAGAGTTATCACCACGACTTCTAGCGGGCTCTCTAATTGCCTGTTCAAATTCTACTCTTATTGGGCCTGCTGGCGCCGCTAATGAGGGCGATACAAACAAACAGAGTAGAGCGACAAATGTCACCATTGAGTATAAGGGTGCAAGTCTTACTGACATTCTGACCTGAGTATTATTTTAGTGTTGCAACACAGCCTCTCTTTATGTAAAACAGACAGTTTATGTGTCTGCTTCTGCTCTTTTTGTTCTATAATCAAATAGGGTGTATGGATTCTACTAATGTGTAGTATCGGGTATATAAGTGAGCCGGGTGGTGAATCCTGTAACAAGAGGGGGAATCAATCTATATAACCGAGCTGTCTTTTTTGCGTTGGGTATAGTAAAAGCAAAGGAGCGTGATAGGGTATAATCAGTGGTACAACCCGCTATAAGGAACTTCTTGGAAAGAGAAAATCAAATGTCGGAATGGGTGTCCTGGGAAGTTCAACTTGTCTGATCACAAGAATACATGAAGCGTGCAATGCCGGTGACCTAAATACACCAGATAAAGGGGATAAAACAATTAAAGCAATATGTTGCTCTTCAGTCAATACCAATGAAGTTGAAAAGGGGGCGGAACTGAACAGTTTTATACAAATATGTGATAAGTAACGGCAAGTCAACAAAGGAGTGCACAAAAACAAGCGGTAAGCAGTATAGGCGCTGGTTTGAAGCCTGAATTGGGGGTGGAGGTTCCCAAACCCAGCCACCGTTGCGCTACTTTTAGGGGCCTTCTTAGCATACCAACTGCTATGCATGAGCGGGAGCTGCTGGTGTCGCATATGCCTTGTTATGCGCAGCGCGGGGTGCCTGCCATCCTCCTTATAGTTCTGCCTGCTATGATGGCGAGGAGGTGCATATCCTCTATTAGGTAGGTGCAGGAGCAGACGCTGAACCGGGCGTCTGGCAGCAGGCTGGCGTGTAGGAACGTGCAGGCTGAGCATGGGTGTGTGTGCTAATTAGCCGATATTACTGTGGGGCTTCTTCAGAGATAACTCGTGGGTTAATAGGATGGTAAGCTGGTGATATAATATGCCTGAAGTGTGATCAAGACGGAAGCCGGATTTTCAATATTAGCATGTATAGGATATTGAGTAGAGTCGATGATTGTACGAACGCAATTATGGCTGGTTTGAGCTACCTGTCATCGCTCAATCAGGTTCGCTGTTTGTTTACAAGGACGATAACGGAGATGTGGTGAAAAAAGCTAGGCAGGCTGGTTTTTCTATGCAGTTGACTTTCACATACGTAACCTGCGTCAGTATTAAAGATTTTGTGGGATATATCTATTTGTGTGAGATATACTATCTCATGTTCCTGGATTATAATGCAGAATACTGCTCTTGGTGCGTCTTATTGTAGTGAACCAGAGTGTGTCAAGGTAACAGAACTCAATGCACTCTTAGAGCAAAAGCCTCTTGGCCAATGCTTGTATGCTTTTTCTCCCGACCATGCAATGGGTTGCGATGACCTTGGATGGGTCGAGCCGAAACCACTTGAAGCCTGCTCCATGCGAGCTGATTTCACTGTGCTCTCCAGCTTCGGGGCTGAGGTCACTCAGCGCAAGCGGCTAACAACGTCATTGAATACATTCAGGAATAGCCCCACCCCTGTCCTCATGTGCATATATTCGTATGGAACGTTCCAGCTTCTGGTTGAATGAAGCTTTCTTCTCAGCTAAGCGAAACTTTTGTTATATCTGTTGGATTTCGTTTTCTGCTCCACTTCACCTGCTTTTTTGTCCAATAGGATATTATGTCTGAGATCTCCTGGTATCAGCTTGCACAGAGCCAATAAGGGTCTTTGGTGATACATTCCGGACGTCACCAGCATGTCTTCGCTACAGGGGATCTGCATCTTCTTGCTTACACCCCTCTCGCTTGCGACACGACTGGCCGCTACTGGGCACTGTAGGGTTGGTACGGGCACTGTATATGTCACATGACAGGGACGTACATGCACCATTCTCTACTGAAAAAGCGCGTTGTTTTCCCTAGACGCGTTTATTGTGCCTTTTCTCTTACAGCAATTGAGCCGCTACGTCATGGAGTATTTGCTATAACAACATAGTCTCAGACAGCCAGCCAGTTAATGGGCTAAACAAATACATAGGCGTATATGTGTCAAGGGAATGATTTATTCTCTAAATCGAACAACCAACCGTATACTCAGGCTACTCATCTGAACCGCAGTGCTTCTCTTATCTTTTCATCAGAGAGCATAACATTCAAAGCCTCTTCCTGTAGATTACCTACTCTGTCACCGTGATAGTGTGCTATCAAGTTGGCTCATCGCAAGGTAAACAAACGCGCTGATGGCTGCAATATGTATTGTAGATCAATTTCTCCCGGACTTTTCCTCCATACATACATAACCTTAATTTCAAGTTATATTTGGAAGGGAATGTAAATAACCAGTAGGCATCGCATGGCATGTACATTGATGCAAGTAGCTAAACACAGCTGACTTACTTGACTGCTACGAGATTTATTAATACCGGTTCGCATTTAGAATGTTGTGGTGTTAAAAATAGATACATTGACGGTCATAACGAAGTGGCATCACTTCGCATAGTGCTATTATTCTGAATGTGAGAGAAAGCGGTGTGCAAACCGCGTCAGAATGCTTATTCCCCTTCGTCATCGAAATTTTCTTGCTTATCCCTATTTCTTTGTAGGACAGCTTGCATTACCCTACTCCTAACCGTTCCACTTTCAGTTTTAATTTCACTCCCACTTGACCTAACAGGACTTAGCTGCGACGAAGTCTCAGATAAGTTCCCTAAAGATCCGCTACGCCCCCTGCTAGCTGCATCTGAGAAGATGGCTACATCCGCAAGAGATTTGAGAGGGTTGGCAGTGGCTGAAAATGCAGAGGCAACAGAAGTGGCAGATGTCGTTCTGGATATTTCTGAGCCCTGAGTGTCATCAGCTTCGGTTTCGCTCGCCCCTGTGTCTTCGAACGGTGTAGACGCTTTGTAACCCTTATCAATCAAAGGTGACTTACGCACCACGTTGTCAAAGTCTGGGAACACAGCAGGTCCAAGAGAGTTACAGAGTTCAGTCACCTCCATCGACAGTCTCTTCCTCTCTTCGTTCAGTTCAACGAGATGGTTTCTATATGGAGACAAGGTGAGGGCCAAAGGTTTCAGTGATTTCAAAATGTCCATACCAACCTCACCTATTTTGAATGCCGCGTATGTGGTACAGACGAGAACAGCGTAGCAGTTAACAAATATACAAAATGATGAAAGCAATGAAGGCTTTCTCAAAACCCCACTGTACGGAAGGAAGAAAAACCAATCGTAGAGGTTATACTTCCTAACGATAAAAACACCCAGAGCGGAATATAGAATATACAGTGCTGGTGCAATGGCCATTGCAACAAGCAATTTCCAGGAAGCTAACACATCGTTAGCACGAACCTTCACCACTGAACCCGCCAGGGCCTCCCTCTGTTTCTTACGAGATATCATGGAAGTTGCCACAAAAACAGGCATGAAGAGGATAGTGCCTGGGAAGCTAAATATAGCCATAACCAGTAGGAGCCCAAGCCTTGAGAGTAGAAGCAGGAAAACCTTTATGGGCTCAACAGTGGCATTTTCAACCTGGTGATCCTTGATACCAAATTGTTCCAACTTGTTATTGTACGAGTTCACACTGTCCTTCATGTGGATGATTCTGGGGTCGTCCTTGTATTTGGTATAACCAATGACAAGTCTTCTGTTCATATCAATCACAAGAGGAAGGGGGATCTGTTTCTTTTGAGATGAATATAATCTGCGTGCTGCCTGAATAGTCATGAGAGTCTCATAGTCTGGAGCCTGAATGGTCACTGACCTCAATGCATCGCTAACAAGAGTTAATAGTTTATCCACAGCCTCCCTTGGGTTTTCCTTGTACTGTTGGCCATGCTCAGCAGTAATTACAATGGGAGTCCCAAACTCCAGAACAGCTCTTGATCTAAACTTGTGTGCATGAAAATAATTCATTCCGCATGGGATAATCTTGATCTCACAAGTTGGATCCTCAGCAACAGCCCCCAAGGCCATAATGGCCACTCCCGGCTTTAGCGGCAGCAAATCCGTTCTATCGTGGGAACCACCTTCCGGGAAAATACCAATCAATCCTTGATTGTGGAGGTGACGGAAAACTTGCTTGAACACTCTGCTGTTATCGATCTTGGGTGCCACCTTGTAGGAAGAACCCTTTGACACCATCTCAATGGCGAGTTTGCCCTTGAATGGCTTACGAATACGAAGTGCCGTGTCGCTGATGATCTCTTCGATAGGGGAATTTCCTGCAGACTTGGGGAGACCCAAAAGACCCTTCACCATACAATCCTGGGTGAATTTTGTATCTGTTCCAATAATTAAACAGGGATCATTCTCATAGTCTTTGAATGTGATCTTTCCACTCTTAGTAGCAAGAATATCCTGAGGCCTTTCGACGGGGATGGCACCCGATAGCCGCGAGAGGAGCCCTACATATTTATCTCTGAAAGATTTAGCAGCCTCAATAAGAGCAACGTTCCTACCCGTGAGTCTCTTGACATTCAGCGTAAGGAGGGCCGCATCAACAAACTGATTTGCATGTGGAGCTGCCACAAGAATAGCTGGACCACTCCTTGGCAGGTTGAATGAACCTCTTGTTTTCACTTCACGGAAAAATATATCTGTCACTATCGTGACTAGTGTCATTAGAAGGTCATACATTAGAGGAGCCCAAAATGAGCTGGCGGGAAGATCATCAAGCTCATCTTCGGGAGTGGATACTGAAGACACGCCTGGTTGCTGCGGTGAAGAGGCTAACGCACTCCTCTCCTCTGTAGGAGGTTGGTTTGCCATTCTAGATCGTGAGACTGATGTTTGTGCTATGAGATATGTCAAATAAACGTTGTCAATACTTTGGTGAAGAGTTCGTGATACTCGAGATGTAATGTGTAGTGGTACTCCCTTGACAATCAGACCGGATGGTGATACTGACTACGCAAGCCAATGCGCTTCTCTAAGTGAGAATTTGAATTTGCTTCTCGATTGCTATACCTATCAATGCCCCCGCAATACGAGGGTGACGCAAAGTCTGCCTTAAGATAGAGCAGTCAGAGTAGCAATGTGAATTGATTAACTGGCACAAGTTGGACCCGATTGAGACTTGTACACCAATTATCGCCAATTGCTAGTGGTAGCTGTGTATGTAGCACTACAATCAGGCACTACACTTTAGCACTAAAAAGAGGCTTGGAGTGGGCATGCCATCCTTTTCTATGGAAATATATTTTGTGAGCCCAAGCGATGCTTGTCTATATGTCCCCGATGTGTGCCCGACTCCGGGGTAGTCTGTTGGGTTCTGTGGTCTGATGGGCAGGCACTAAGGTACAGATGCTATGCAGTGTAGTGAGCGCGCAGTAGAGCGCAGACACTATGCAGTATAGCAGGAGGACAGCGAAGCAGGTAGTAACTACTATGAAGCAGGCTACGCAGTGCATAGGAGCGACTGGGATATGTGCGGTGAAAGTGCATCGGTTAGTTTTCTTAGTGTGATGGTGGTGCATATAAGTAATGCGGAGTAATGGAGTAATGGAGAGGGATAAACAAATTCAGCTGCAAGCGCGCGCCTGATCTTGGATTGGCGGGACGCAAAGCAAAAAAATGACCCAGTGGAACAAAACTGTCGAGGCATAGATGAAAGGACTAGCAGTGCAGTAGTAATGGTGGGAATGAAGACATATTTGGTGGATGACTTTTATTAGAAATGCAATTGCATCTTGTATACTGGTTATTGCATAGCAAGTGAAGCTGGTTGATCTGGATGCACCCGTGCACAAAACATACTGAAGTGTATTCACCTCGGATTGGAAAGCCCGCACTACTCAGTCTTGTCTTGTTTGATTCAAGCTGTGTAAGCCTCCTTGTTTGCATCAAAGCTTATGCGCCTTGATTAACCATACCCACCAAACTGTCTATACATCATAATGAGGGGATGGAAGGAAAATGGAAGGAAAATGGGTCTGCACATGTATATATATATAAAGCTCACCCGCTTCAGTAGTACAAGATCTATTACGTCTATGTGATATATGTGTGAGAATTCCTCAGGCCCAATAACAGCTGAAAATACTATAAGGTGATACTATGAGATAGTAGCTGCCACAGTCTTCAGACTCCTTGCCGGTGGCAGATTCATTTGCATCTCTAGTCGCCTAGCTCACCCCAATTCTTGTTGCTCTAGTCCTCTCCCGCGGGCACTTCATCTTTGAGAACTTGTACTAGGCGTAACTTGATTTCTGTTGTGTCATCACCCCTCAAAACGTCACTTACAAATGCAACCTCCACCTCCAACTGAACCATCTCAAGCGCACCTCTCAAAACACCCACAAGTACATTTGAGTACCACAATTCTTTGGATGCCTTATCATCATCTGGCAATTCTACAAACTCAGCAAGAGGGTTGTCTTCCAATATAAGACTGAACTGTCTCGCATCTGGAGACCAGTTCACAATGGGAGGCTGGATGTTGAGAAACATCTTGAATCCAACCTTGGATATTACTTCTGCTGTCTCTTTGAATGTATTACACCTGCCGAGATTTGTGGCCGCAAGGAACTCCTCAATAAGTCGTATTCCCATATTGTATCCCATCTTTTCCAACTGCTTGTTCACCTCTGCGTAGTCGTGATGTAGGTCCCTACATAGCTGGGCTACTACAGAACCATATGTGAGTGTGAATAATTCACTGTTCTAAATAAAAAGAGGCTGTTAGTATGTACGGCAAGTATAACATAACAGTGCGGCATCATACAGATTCAGAAATTGTAAATGATGACTGAGGTGAAATATTTCTACTAACCATTTTTTCCACCTTGTGTTTCCACACATCCTCACTGAGAACCTTCAAAGATCTCGACATCTTTCGCGATTAATTATCTTCCTGGATTGGATTAAGAGTGTTACTGCTCTCTTATATGTACCCTGATGGAATTGATGTGCCGACCGATGTAACGCACGCTGTCAGCAATAGCAATTAGCAACGGACTGTCACTGCTTCTAGGTGTTTGAATTCACAGCTCAGAAAAGTAGCTGAATCGATTATATTCTTTCTGTCAGGTGAGTTTATCCACCTTTTATCGAAACAATGGCCATCGTCCCGTTTGGATCACTCTGCGGAGCGCGCGTCCAAGCCAGGCTTCACTATAAGCCTGTAGCTACACGACCATTAATTTGTGGGGTTAACTTGTTTCTTCATGAAAACTTCATTCAACAGAGAGCTTGACACTCTACGATTCATGCAATTAGGAAATTAAAATCGAATTCAGCCCGAAATTCACAGTGGTATATATACTGCATTATCCGTGAAATTCACTCAACAAAAAAATCAATATTCATTATACGAGTTATTTTCTATGCATACATCTCTTAGTTGTCGGCTGCCTCCTCTACTTCCCCTTCATCATCCTTGTTGAGAAGATTATTGAGGATATCTGCAAACTTGCCATGAGTAGCAGTATTTGCTCTTCTCAAACTAGCCTCTGCAATAGCATACCATTTTTCCTGCTCTGGTGACTCCAATGTGTAAAGATTACCGAGCGTTATCTGTGCCTCTGCCGTATCCACCCAACTCTGTGGTTCTTCTGGGTCCTCGGCATCGGAGAGATAACTAATAGCTGTCTTCACCAATTTCTTTGCAATTTTCTGTGCCTCTTTCGCTGTGAGACCATTGATCTCACTCGAAGAAGAATCTTCATATTCAAGAGTGGTGTATATGCCCGCTGGCTCTTCCGCCTCCATGAGGAAGCTTTGGCCAATCTTTTTATTCACTGAACGGAAGAGCTTAATAAAAGTGAGCTTGGAAGTATCATGTTCATCTCTTCTGATATCAGCAACATCTATACCCAATACTGGGGCCTGGGCCTTCAATGACTGTAAGAACACAATCATGTGATCTCTCCACCATTGATTGTAGTCATCACTGGCTGCCACCTTGGCCAACGGATGGTTCTTATGCAACTCGACTGGTTCATTAACGATATTCTCATCCTCACTGTCCAATCCTTCTTCATTTTTTGACCCGAAATTATCCACAATATCCAAGAGATCATCCAGCGAATCCAATATATCCATCACAACTTTATCGAACACATAGTACTTCCTCTCTTTAACTGCTATCTCCTCGGCTTTCTCGAAGGACTCAAGTGCTTCATCCATTAGAGCCTTGATATCGGGAAACTCTTTCCTCTTGGAGTCAATAGTCATCTGAGAAATGTGCTGCAATGGGATTTGATTCAGCAAAATCCTAGCTTTCGCCAAGAGCAGCTCAATAGCCTGAGGAAAGAGATCAAGCCCAAGATCGATTCTCTCCAATCCAGCAGAGAAATAGTCACCAACAGAACTCTTTTCTGTGGGCTCCTTAGTCTCTTCATCTTCATCTTCTTCTTCTATAAATGTAGCAAGAGAGGCGAGAGCCAGAGCATATATGGCATGGAACTCAGCATCCAGCGCGCTGCTTGGGTTTCTCTCTGACTTCTCTCCCACATTATTACGCAGCAATCTGTCACATTCATGGACAATGCCATTCAATACGAGCTCGTTCTCCCTGCCGGAAGACTCAAAAGTATTCCATAGTGCTTTCAGCTGTGCAACTTCATCATCAGCATCAGCACTCTCTTTCAACTCTACAGCTATATGCTGTTGCTGCTCATTTTCTGAGGGCACAACGGAGGAGGTGTCATTACCAGTCGAAGCCTCTTCTGTCCGATGAGCACGTTGTTTCTTGTTCTTTGAGGTCTTCGAAAGACCCATTGGTCTCTTTGGAGCCATTGTTGTATCTATAAACTATTCAACCTGCCAGCAATATACAGAAAAGAAACAATATTCTATCTATAGAGTAATGGATACTTCTGAAAATAGAGACTCAAACCGGCCCATGTCACATCACCTTATAATAGTTTTTCAATAATGCCACTACCTCATCTCATTACCCCGTGAGAAAGCGGCGCGATTGATATGCTTCGATAATGGCACTACCTTTTGCTATCTAACAAGCAGAAGCGGAGAATACAGTGATGCAGACATGCACGAAGTCACGTGCATGTATCTCATCTATGCGTCGGGCTCTGGATTTTTTGTATTTGGTGAGCGATAAGCAATGTGAAAAATAGTTGTTTGGTTTACTGAATTTTCCTATATATGACGTCGATGGGCATGAGTTGATTTTTATTTTGATTTCTAGTTGTATATGCCACTGTTCAATTAGCTCGACATATCTGTAGAGTATGACGAAAGTACTCACCGCATGGAACTGCCAAGGTGAGACGCACCTTATCATAGGAGCATCAGCACTTGGCGCTTTAAGAGCTGACACTGTTATAAATGCGGGTGCTACACCAGTTCTAGTTTTTCCAGACTCTGAAAACATTCCTATTCGGCTCAGAAACATCATACAAGAACATGGTTTGACATGGATACGACGGGAGTTCATTCCTGAAGACCTCACAACATTGGGAAGAGATGAGGTGGAGAAAGTAGTGGACAAGGTATTTGTCACATTGGGCGGGGAGTTCTCTGACCTGAAAGATGTTATATATAATCGTTGTAAGAGGCTCAGAATACCGGTCAGTGTTGCAGATTCACCTGAGCAGTGTACTTTCACTCTGCTTTCAACATACACTGCGGGAGACTTCCAGCTGGGTATCACAACTTCTGGCAAGGGTTGTAGGCTAGCGTCGAGGTTAAAGAGGGAAGTGACAAACAGTTTACCGTCTAACATAGAAGAAATTTGCTCAAACATAGGCAAACTCAGATCACGCATCCAAGAAGAAGATGCAGCTGAGTTAGAGCGACTCAAGCATATTAGGTATGAAGATGTTGGTGAGCATGAGGACGATGCTGTGCAAACGTCCAAATTGGGAGAGTTGGTGCATGAGTTTGAAATGACCGAACGGGACAAGAAACTACAGCGCAACAGATGGTTATCACAGATTGTGGAATATTACCCTCTTGCAAAGTTGGCTGAGATATCCATTGACGACCTTTCCAATGCTTACCATGCATCGTACTCGTCGGCATCTGGAGATAAGGCTATTGGCTCCACTTCTGAAGCAATAGCACAACCACCAACTAAGGGCTTAATTTCTTTAGTGGGATCTGGTCCTGGAGCCGTATCTCTTCTCACTGTAGGTGCTTTATCTGAAATATACTCCGCAGACCTCATCTTGGCTGACAAATTAGTCCCTCAGCAAGTGCTGGACGTGATTCCCAGAAACACTGAAACATTCATCGCGCGTAAATTTCCTGGAAACGCAGAAGCTGCTCAGCAGGAGTTGTTAGGTTTGGGCTTAAAGGCTCTACAGGAGGGAAAGAAGGTTGTGCGTCTCAAGCAAGGCGATCCATATATTTTCGGGAGAGGAGGAGAGGAGTATGTTTTCTTCGAAAGCCATGGGTACATCCCAACTGTCTTGCCTGGCATCACATCAGCCTTGGCCGCGCCTGTTGTTTCTCAGATACCTGCAACCCATAGAGAGGTTGCCGACCAGGTGCTTATCTGTACAGGCACTGGAAGGAGGGGAGCGCTCCCAGTGATGCCCGAATATGTGCAATCGCGAACCACGGTTTTCCTCATGGCCTTGCATAGAATTGTCGATCTGATCCCTTCTTTGATCGAGAGAGGGTGGGATCCCAAAGTTCCGGCCGCCATTGTAGAGCGTGCATCGTGCCCAGACCAGCGTGTTGTGCGTACCACTTTGGAAAAGGTTGCTGAGACAGCTGAGGCTGTTGGTTCAAGGCCTCCAGGGCTTCTGGTTGTTGGATGGGCTTGCCAAGTGATCAAGAAGGAAGCAGAACAAGGTGCAGACACTGCAAATTTTACAATTGAAGAAGGGTACTGTGGGATGGAGAACACCAGTGTTTTGACTGGTGTGCTCCAATCAATCAAGGCATGATGGTGTATATTATTATTTATTTATTCTTGCGTATTAATGGTATAATTTCATCCATATCTCGCGTGTGGAGACTACTCTTCAAATATAGACGCTATTATATATATATATTGGTCATGCATTTTGATTGTTCTTGTCTTGTCTCGCAGAGTCGCGTAAACCCTAAACGGGAAGCTACCTTTCACCATTCTTATCTTCTCACAGGCTTCATATGGCGCTCCATTCAACCTCATTTTGCAGGCAAGCGTCACACGCAGATATGACGCACGAACTACAAAGTTCATGCATGAAGCGTACTTTGAGGGTGATAAGGGAGATGAATCAGCCAGCCAGTCATATTTTGAAGGTGATACAAGTACGCTTTGTGAGTTGATGTCTGTGATTATTTTGGGTGATTCTTTTTTGGGTTAACTGAAGAGTCAGTTAGAGGTTGAACCTTAAATTTCTTGAACTTTTACCAGGCCGATCTGTGGCTGGTGTCTATATTGCAGAGGAAAGATTTCAGGTACATTTCACTCCAGGTTTCCTGTGGACATATATTGAACAATTGCCTGAAGAATCTGGCGGGAAGCAATATGACTGCAGACATAGCAATAGATACAATTAGTAAGAAAGATAATGTGTTTATGGAGGAAACCATACAGCTGGAAGGAAGATCAGGTACCGTTAGAGTGGCATCTCGGAGGGGATCCTATAGAACACACTCTGTGTCTGGAAGGGTATCTGTAGATGTTTCTGGGCCACCATTTGCAGATTCCATGAACTCCCTTTCTGATCACCAAGGCTCAGTAGATCAAGGCCTCTCCTCTTTGTCATCATCAAATTCCTTTGATATCGTGAGTTTGAGGGATCAGCATCATTCAGGCAAGGAGGTATATGTTTTGAGACAGCTTGCACCTGCTGTGGTCACTAACGAGAGCGCTAACACTGCCTCCGCCACTGGGATTGACAACAATGATATACAACTGGTAAATAATAGGCGTGAAGAAGTGGATGAAGACGCAGAGGAGGAAATCGAGTATCCCGACGGCGGCATGGAAGCATGGCTCATTGTGGTGGGATCGTTCTTTGGGTTCTTTGCTGATTTTGGACTCATCAACTCAATGGGTGCCATTCAGGCGTACATCGGGCCAAACCAGCTCAGTAATGTAAGCAGCTCAACTTCAGCTTGGATTTTTTCTGTATTCACAGGTGTCTCGTACATGGGGGGTATTTTTTCAGGAGTTCTATTTGATGAGTTTGGAGTGAAAATCCCCATGATTACAGGTTCAATTTTACTATCGGGAGGATTGTTCCTGACTGCAAACTGCGAGACCTTCATAGAATTCTTGTTTGCATTTGGATTTTGTGTGGGACTCGGCTGTGCCCTGTGTATGAACCCACTCATGGGGGTCATATCGCATTGGTTCTATAAGAAGAGGGCGCAGGCTACAGGCTTAGCAACTTTGGGTGGATCTATAGGAGGGATCGTCTTTCCCTTAATGCTCTCTGCTCTCTATCGTAAAGTAGGCTTTCCCTGGGCCATTCGGATCTTAGCTGCAGTGTGTCTAGCATGCCTTGTAACTGCTTATTGCTTGATAAGAGAAAGACTGAAAGGCTCCGGCCGTACGCTTGGGACAAGCCGCTCTAGACTCCGCGCGCCTTCACTTGCAGGGACTGAAAGTGGTGGAATTGTGACCAAAAAGGCAATCGCCATCTATTACGCCAAGAATACCGGCAATTACCTCAGAAACACTGTAGATCTCAAGGCATTGACAGACCTCAAGTTTCTTTTCACCGTTCTTGCCGCTTCTTTCAGTGAGCTGTCACTATTTTGCACCTTGATTTACTTCTCATCTTATGCTATTAAGAGAGGTGCTTCTCAGTCTATTGCCCTTACAATGATTGGTGTGATGAACGGAGTTGGCATTGCCGGGAGGTGGATCACTGGGGTATTGGCCGATCGGTTTGGTGCGTTCAATGTGGCATCGCTAGTGATTATGGGGGTTTCTCTGACAGATTTTATTCTCTGGTTGTCTCTAGGGCACAGTAGGGTGGCTCTCTTCCTGTATGCCTCTCTGTATGGGCTATTTTCTAGTGCAGTTCTAAGTCTGTCACCAGTGTGCTGTGGTATGATCTCCCCCACCAGAGACTTCGGCAAGAGGTATGCCACGATGTACCTGGTGACGGGGGGCATCAGCTTGCTGGGTGTGTTTATTGCTGGTGTGATCATTGGAGGAGAAACGATCGAAGAGTATAACCATTTCATCATATACACTGGTCTGGTCGGCGTTGCTGGTGATGTCTTCTTCTTTGCTGCAAGATATGTGATGGTGGGAAGGAAGATCTGGGTAAGGGTATAAGCCCTTAAAAGTCCGTCATACAAAAAGACATTTCCTATATGGGATAAAAAAGTCATCAATAATACATATATTTAGAGTACACATAAGTAAAAACCGGGCGTGTGCATTGTCATCCGGTCAGATCTATAAATTATTCTTCTTCTTTCTTCTTACAGATACCGGCACCATTGAGAGCGATGCTGTAGGAGATGACTTGGGTACAACTTTTGGTTTAGGTTCGGTACCACCTCGTTCCAACTCCCATCGTGAAGTAATGGAAATCTTGTGACCGGCCAGCTCCTTTCCCTCAAATTTCATAGCTGCCAATCCGGCATCTTGCACATTGTCATATTCTACAAGGGCACCATTACGGTCTGGTCTCAGAATCACATTTCTAACAGCGCCAACTTGACGGAATATCTCAAAGAGCTGAGAACTACTGACTGTATCTGCTAGGTTCTGAATGCCAAGCGTTCTGGAGTTGCTATCTTGGCCACTATTAGTCCTGCCATCAGGATCGGTGCCGTGAATGCGGTGCCCAGATGCCTTAGGATCCATTACCCCTGAGTTGCTCGTAATTGACTTAGTGTGTTTACCTCTTACTTCTGCCAGCATCACCTGGATGTTCCTACCACCTAATTCGGTACCGCTCAATTCCAAAGAAGCATTTGACTGCTCGCTCGAGGCAAATACGACAAATCCGTACCCATCATGAAGATGGCCCAGATGTCTGTTCTTACTACTGAGGGGAAGACGTATCTTCTCGACGGTGCCATACTTTGAAAATGCTTCTCTCACTTGTGCTTCATCAACACTGTTGTAATCCAAATTGCGAATATATACCTCCCTTCCCTCCTGAGCAGCGTCGATCCTGTCCAGCTTATTCTGGGGATTGGATATTTTAACTACCAATTTGTATACACTTTTTCCATCAGAGCCAAGTCTTTCCTGTCCATTTAATGAATCTACTGCCTTCTTGGCAGCATCTGCACTAATGTATTCCACGTAGCAAAATCTTCTATGTGAATTAACAGCCAATGATGGAAACCTAACGACTACAACCGTACCGATTGTTTCAAATAGTTGTTGCAGTGATTCTTGAGTGTCAGAGGGAGGGAAGTTGGTGACCCATATTGTGTTGTCCAGAGCTCTGGAAACTCTCACCTCTCTGCCATTTAACAATTTATGATCTCTGGTGAGAGCAGCAAGAACCTGCTGCTCACTAGAGAATTCAACAGTACCAACAGCATCTGATTCGTTTACGGGAAGGAGAGCGATATTTCTCATGGTACCACAGTCAGAGAAGAACTTGCGAATATCATCCTCCGAAGTGGTGGAAGATGCTCCCGTGATCGTAATGGTGAATGCTTCTCTGTTTCTACGTTCAGCCTCGGTAGGCTTACTGCCATTTTGTTTCTGTCTCTTCGAGGGGACATGACCCGCATTGTCTCTTTCTCTTTTGTGAGATGAAGAAGTGGGAGAAGCAGAAGCTTGGGAGGCTATATCTCTTCCAGAAGCAACTATCTCGGAAATAATTTCCACATTCGAAGGGGATTTTTCGGCCTGTTGTTGCTGTTGCTGTCTAATCACATCTACTTTCGCCATCTCAGCGGCTGCCCTCTGCTTTGCTTCTATATACGTTAAGGAAATTCGTCCGAGGCCGCCCACACCATTCAGTCTCTCATGTCTTAACCACTCATCGATAGCTCTTTCTGGCCAATCCAGAAGAGAAGCTCTGGCTACAGCAGCTTTCAGAACTTTGCCCATCGATTCTACAGTTCCATGTCTCTTTTCAAACTCATACGCCATGAGCCACATCTCAACTTGCTTCTGGTAAGTTGGATGAGACGTCAAAGTACGAATTCGTTTACGTGTTTCGTCTGGCTCTTCAACAAACTCATAGATAGATATACACATCCGCTCTACAGTATGGTAGACATCATCATTGTCTAGAGAAAATTTAAAGAAACTATCCAGGTCGGCAAGAAGGTGTTCCAATTGCGAGGAATCGTGGTGGATCACAACCCTCAGCTCGAAGGAGAGTATGGAACATATGAGTTGCTTAGCTGAATCATAGGAGGATAATTCTAACAAGCCATTCGAAACGATACGATCATTTGCCTCGAGAAATGCTTCCCAATCAGATGAGGGCCTCAACAGAGATATATAGATATCCCAAGGCTCACAATTGGTTGGAAACTGTCTAACCAGCCTTTTTGATAGATCTAAAGCACTACGGTCTACATCAGATATGGAGTTCTCCCCTAATAATATAGAGAGATATACGTTCCAGACACTAAGCCATTCAGTTGTGGTACCGGCTTCACCTGGAATGTCCTTAGATATCGCTACTGCTCTCTCAAAGAGAGCCTGCACGATCTTGAAATTACGCAGTTTTCTGTTCCTTCTGGACTCTTGTGCTATGTACCGAGACCAATACTCAGCTGAATAACGGTTTTCATCTTGAAATAAGCCAATCTCATACTCTTCCATAGATTCTATATACTTTTTGGTAGTGGAATAGACTCTATTAGCAACCTGCATCTCCTGTTCGTAGCAACCATGGTAATGAGTTGATACAAAAGAAGAGTATTTGCTGAAAGTATTATCCAATCTGGAATGAGGGATACTGAGTCGTTGCATAAACAGCTGTTTCACTATGTGGTTGTAGTCACCCAGGTTGTCCTGGTGGCTCTGGTGTTGTTTTTCAAGCTCTTCTAAATATAGGTCAAATAATACATGGCCGTCATTGAAATGGTAGAGGGTATTTTGGACTCCTTCGGAGAGAATCTCTATATCGTAATCAGAGTCTCCGCTTGACATTGTTGCCGCAAACTGTTTCCACACCATAATGTTTTGAGGCTCGTCTGATAACCATAATTCATAAACTTGTCTCTTCGCCGCTTTTGTCTCCTCATCTTCAAGCCAGCTCTCCCATTCCGCTGTGGAGAAGGTGAAAAGCTTAAGTGCACTGTCTCTCTGGGAACGCAGTTCATCGGACATATGTTGTTTCACCAGCTTCAGCTGGTCAATCAGTTGGAAATTAATATTACGAGAGTACGGTGTTTCCGATAACTGGTCAAATAGCTTGACTACCTTTTCGATGGGCTCCTCACTGGCGTTGCTGGTTTCTTCCACGTTTGGAAGCTCAACGCTGCTCTCTGTGATGGGGGCATCTCTCTTGGAGACATCGATGTGAACACCTTTCCCATTGATCATTCCGTCTGGCTCATTTTCTCCTCTTGCTACCTGTAAAGTTGAGACATCATCATCATCACTACTGTCAGTAATTGGCCGGATCTGCCGTCCCTGCTGATCTTGCTCCTGCCTCTCCTGTTGCATCGACCTTTGCTCTAGCTGGGTGTGGTGCATGACTATGTATCTACTAGAATCAATACAGTAGCATTGCCTTCATTCCCCAACTTGAACTCAAAACCGGTGGAGTCCTCTTGTGCAATTCCAGAATGCTGGAGTATTGGATAGCTGGTGATCTTATAACAGTAAATCCTGGGTTCCTGGGGTTTCATTCAACGCCGCTTCCATATATCTATCGCTTCCTCTTTTGCTCCATCTCGTCTGGCTGGTCGCACTATGCACTATTTGCGTGTGTGCAATTTGTACGTGCAATTTGTTTGTGCATTTTGTATGCGCAATTTGTATGCGCCCCATTGAGAGTGCGATGAGGTTACCCTTTTGGTAATAATTTTTTTTCAGTTTTGTGCATGAGGTTCGCAGTGAGGGGGAAGAAGGGATAGATAGAGAGGAAGATTCTAATGAGAGAGAGGTATTCATATATTGGTAGTTGTTGTTATTTATTAGATTTATGAAAGCACATATTCGTTGAGTAATATTTTGATTCATCAAAAAGTGCGGTAAATTATTCATTAGATGAGCAGCAATATAGTTTGTTACTACAGTGCATATAGGAAGTAGACGGTTGAACATATATCCTTCAGATAGCCAATAAGAGGATACTGCATATCAGAATATATACAGCTCAACTCTGAAAAATAGAAATTATAAGCAGTTGGTGCGATTTTAGCGTATTGCATCAATAAACTACACACATTCCACACACTCTCTACATACATTCTAAGAACCAACAATGGACTCGCGACAATACTTGATATCCCGGGGTTGGGAGGAAGGACAACCACTTAGAAAGGGTGGGTTGAAGAAACCAATTTTGGTGAAGCACAAAAAGGATACCAAAGGTCTGGGACATGGTTCTGACCAGGCTGAGGCATGGTGGGAGAGATTATTTGACGGACAGTTGAAAGGTCTTGATATTCGGGCCGACAGCTCTGGTATCTCGTTCCAACAGCAAGAAGTGAAAGCCAGTGGAATTTCCAAAAGTGAATCTCCATTGTACAGAATGTTTGTGCGAGGTGAGGGATTATCGGGCACAATAGGGAAGACTGAAGTGACTGCAGTGAGTCAGGTATTTGTTACGTCTGAAGAGAATGAGGAGAACAAAGTAAGGGCCAAAACAGACAAGAAGGACAAGAAGGACAAGAAAGAAAAGAAGGACAAGAAAGAAAAGAAGGACAAGAAAGAAAAGAAGGACAAGAAAGAAAAGAAAGAAAAGAAGGACAAGAAAGAAAAGAAGGACAAGAAAGAAAAGAAGGACAAGAAAGAAAAGAAAGAAAAGAAAGAAAAGAAAGAAAAGAAAATCAAGAAAGACAGAACAGACAGGAAAGAAAAAAATGTGGGTAAAGATAGGAAATCTGAAGAACAGGAAGTGAGAGAAGATCAGAAAGAAAAGAAGAGCTCATCAGAGTCAAACCCCAAGCGGAAAACTTCTAAAGAATCCAAGAAACGCAAGAGAGGCTCCGAAGATGAAGACAGTGGGAAAAAAAGAAAGCCAAAAAAGTAATCACCATTAGATGTTGAGGTGGTGGGAGGCACCTTTGCATAACATACAGTATAGAGAGTCTTAATAGACCATAGATGATAGAGTGTTATGCGACATATGTTTACAATAAAATAGTAATGGAGAAACAATTGTCTCCACAAATATTTCATCTCTTTCTCCTTTTCACATATCATATTTTGTTTTCCATATTCTTCTTGCCAGCTGCCCACTGTGTATATCTAGTTTTTGTGCTTTTACTATACCAACTTCTTAACTATGGAGCGTTCGTTATCTTTATATAAGTATGCATATTCCCTTACCGTATTGGGAGATTCCTCCATGGCAGCCCGTAGGAGGCTCCCCTGCAGGCTCTCCCTCTTATTGTTGGTCCCTACCGTATAGCCCGCTATGGGCTTTACTGTAGGCTTCACTGCACTGTAGGCTTCACTGTAGGCTTCACTGTGGTCTCTGTTGACCATGTAGATAGGCAACGGCAGAACCTCATACAAATCACCTCTTGGGACCAATTGGGACTCACCGCATAGCGCAGACCGTAGTGTGGTGCGAGTCACTAACAAGCAGGCATTTGCTGATTTCCTTATCGTATCTTCTATTAAGAGTTATCAATGTCCAACTGTTAGATTGATATATCTACCCAAGAACTATAAGGCAATGTTGCAAAGGGTTGTGTCGCTTGGGGCTCCAATGCATGCTCCTCTTTGCACCACGTGGAGACGGAGAGTGTTGAGCCTAAATGCCAGCCAACTCAGATTCACTTCCACAACCCCCCAAGATATAGCATTTGTGTTTGAGTAAGTATTGAGACATCACATTGTCTGCTTGTAATGTAAATATCGATTTAGTGGATCCGGTTTCACCTCTACTCCACCACCTTACAGGATCGATTCCCCTGCTCTGCACACACCCAGCAGTGATTTTCCCCCGCATTATACCTCTACCTGCATTGTCCTTGTTTCCATTAGTTGTTGCAGTGCACTTGAAGAAAAAGTTACATTACTCATCTTGTGCTATATGGGCTATTTACGGGTCTGCTCTGTTTAATGTTTTAGACTAACATTTCAGTATTGATGGGGTTCTTCTCAGAGGCTCAAAGACAATTGATGCAGGTAGCCGAGCACTTAGTTTGCTCAACAAGCATGCAATCCCATATATCATGCTGACCAATGGGGGAGGGGTCTCGGAACAAGAGAGAATAGACTTCCTTTCGCACAAGTTGGGCTTGTCGCTTTCTCCCTCTCAAATTGTGCAATCGCATACTCCATTCAAAGCCTTAGCAAAAGAGGGCAAATACTCTCGCGTGCTTATCGTTGGTGGACCTGAGGACAAAGCCAGGCGCGTTGCGCGAGGCTATGGGTTCAAAGAGGTGTTGACCCCCATTGATATCGTACGCTCCAATCCGTCTGTGTGGCCATTCCATAAATATACAGCAGAGCAATTGCATAAATGGGCTCTTAACCCAGAAGAGTCCAAAGTGACTGCCTTGCCCACCTCAGGCGATCATGGCAGCGTCGTTGATCCCCCATTGCCAATTGACTGTATTCTTGTTTTCAACGACCCGAGAGATATGGGCTCGGATTTGCAGATAACTATAGAACTTCTCAATTCATGCGACGGTTATATAGGCACCAGAAGAGATACCGCTTCAAGCACACCCAGTATCCCCATAATGTTCTCCAATAACGATCTCTTGTGGGCCAATGACTACGTGATCCCCCGTTTTGGACAAGGAGCATTCAAAATCGTTGTTGATGCACTCTACGCGGCTACAAATGGCGGTCACCAGCTAGAATCAACTGTTCTCGGTAAGCCAGAAAAGGTCTCCTATGATTATGCTCACCATGTTCTTATCGACTGGAGGAAACGCCTGATACATGGATCCATCCCTGAACATGAGTTTGGTGCACCAAGGCTAGGTGAGAGTGTTGCTACTTCTCCCTTCAAGAGTATATTCATGGTTGGGGACAACCCTGCCTCTGATATTGCTGGCGCGAATGCCAACCATTGGGAGAGTATTCTTGTGAGGACTGGTGTGTTCAAAGATCATGATCTGATACATGACAAAGACGGCCATATTGCCAGGCCATCTGTTGGTATTTTCGATGATGTAGAAGCTGGTGTCAGACACGTTCTGCAAGAGCATGCTGTGATATAGGTAGACGGAAACAAATAGACATTTAGAATTGCTACATAATTTAACTTAAATATATAATAACATCAGCTATAGTGCATTTCATCTATTAGATGGTATGACAGAATTTAAGCTGTCCTAACGTTGAGAGTGTGAAGAGTATATGCGGTGACGGAAACTAACCAAAAGCATTTACAACCAAAAAAAGGGTAAAACCAAAGCATCAGCAAACAAAAAGGGGGAGAAATAAACTGCAATCACACAATGGGTTCAAACTGAAAGCAAAAAACAAGGAACAAACAAGGAAAAGAGATGTATAGCACGTGTACCATACACGCAACTCTGAAAAGCTGGCGTGTGATAAATGCCGTTAAGATGAAGAAGATGAGAAGGAGAATTAAAAAAATGGGAACGAACAAGAGCCAATAACCAAATGAAGAAATGCGCTCTGTAAAAAGCGCACAAGGCGCATCTCACGGAGCGGCCAAGCATAGGAAAAGAACGATCCAAAACAAACAAAAATATGACTATGCAATCCAACACACGATGAAACGGGGGACAAACCCTATAAGAACAGGGGGCTCGGAGGGGTTCTGCAACAGAATACGCAAACATTTCCTATTCCAAGTGTTTGAAGAGAAATGTCAACGATTAACCAACTAGATACCCATAACCAAATCCGTGTAAATCGAGAAATCAAGTGATAAGAAATAACCGTTTAACGGGTTATTCAAATTCTCTAAGAGTACCCGCCAGCATTATACCTTGGAGGCGACGGTTTGCTCCGACTGAAGCTTCATTGCATTGCGCTCGTGAAGCTGGTCCTTACAACTCTGAAGGCCAATGCAGTTGTGGTTCTCCAAGAGTCTGTGTTTGGCGCAGAACTTACCCTCGCAGAAGGCACAGTCAC
This sequence comes from Kuraishia ogatae, assembly GCA_003706285.3. Lineage (NCBI taxonomy): Eukaryota > Fungi > Ascomycota > Pichiomycetes > Pichiales > Pichiaceae > Kuraishia > Kuraishia ogatae. The sequence goes on along the minus strand of PPKV03000014.1, from coordinate 320,332 downwards.
CAACAATACGGAGCGGCGCCGCAGTGCATCTGAGAGCAGAGCAGCGACGCTTATTTGCTGACTTTCTGCGCACCTTTGTAGCTTTCTCTGTGTCAACTGGTGCTGATCCACTCTCCTCTGTAATAGCAGAGGATTCTTCTGGATCCACTGGTTTCAATGCTGGAGAGCTCAAACTGTTGGACAAAAAGACGGTGGACTCCTCCGTTATACCGCAAGTGGCAAGGGTGGTGTTGAGTTCCAACATCTTACCAGAGTAAATGAGCTTGAAGTTCGACAGTTTCGAGTCCACAACACTGGCTGGTGCACCAACAAGAGCAGCAGCCTTGAGGTCATTGACAGTGGAGTTGTCGGGGACAGTGACAAGGTATGCTGAAGGAGTTAGTAATTACAAGAGTAAGGGTCATATGCAAGCGGGGAAGGGTGGCAACGGCAAGAAAATCTCAAAACAACAAAGACACAAACCCTAAACATTAGTCATAAAGATATGGTCCACTGTTGTGTGTGTGTCTTGATTGGGTGGGGGTGGCAGTATCACTGAGATCGCCATGTGGAACTCCAGTCCACCACCCACCTTTCCTCACCTTATGGGTCCCTTCCCCCTTATGTGCCATTTATACTCGGCAGCATCGGCAATAAGCCGATCTGAATGAATATAAACCAAATGAGAACAAAAATCCGGTTATGGGTTACCAGATCATATACTTACACAAACCGGAAGATAACTTGATGCAAACCTTCATTGTGTAAAAGGGTTAAGCAGTGCTTGGTAGATAACGTGGGGGAGTATATGGAACGACCAACTGGATCCAAAGAAAAAAAGGACAAAGGATATGAGCCTTTGTTAAATATGATCTAGCCTTTATTAAATATGATCTATAGATTTTATAGGAGATCCGCAACAACAGTTGTACCTAAACTGTTACGTGGTGGTTGAGGATATAAAGGAAAAAGAAAGGCAAAAGGTAGGTAAGCCCTCGCTGGCACATCACCCCCCTCCCTCCAAGGGGATGTTAACCCTCTTTACTACCAGTACATACATATGCCATAGCCAGAGGGCTTACTGTTGCATGCAGGCTGGCCAGCACCCATTTCTGTGTTGTATCGCCTTATCGGTGTTGACTCACGGAGGTTTAACCAGGTTGGGTCACACATACATCATCCGCATTGGGCTGCCTCCCTGTTGCCACCCGGTAGGTTAATGGGCGAGCCATAGTATGCAGGCTGTGGCACAAGCAAACAACCGAGGAAGGAGAGGCAGCCTGTGAAAAGCGGTAGTGTGAGCACATACCGAGACCATACTGAGGGCGGACCGGGCACTAAGGGAGTGGGTGGAAGTCATCTCCGGTAACGATTAATAGGCGCTTGTAGCGTCACACAACGGGCTAACGACCTACTGCAGCATGCTGGTTCTCGTAGCGATGGAACAAAGCTCGGGTGCTGCGGGAAGCTGTTGTATCTGGTCACCGATGATGAGCACTGCGTAGAGGTTCTTATTGTGGCCGTAGGATGGCTGGGCTGGCTGTGTTGATTGAGTTCTCTTACGGCATTCAGTAGATTGAGCGAAACTGAAGTGAGGCAATCATTTCAGAAAAAAACATCAGAATATAAGCTTGTAATAGAAGTATACTGTTTAGAAATTGTTTAGAGAATTCATGATATGTAACTCTTGCGCGAGAAACACCAACGGGTGAGAAGTTCAAAGAAGCTCAAATTATGATCAAGTGATTTGAAACTATAAGAGGCATTTGTGGTCTCATGGTTCAGAGTGTAAAAATGTATCTAGATTCATAATTTATAATCAGCTCGATATGTTTTTTGGCAGGTTTGTACGTTGCCTATGTAGGAAATATATATAAAAAAAGACGTTCTGATCAGACTGAATTCGAGTTTTTTGAGAAACAATACATCAAACCAATAGCTTTAATCAGATTAGTGTCTCACAAGAAGCAAATTTCAAAATTTCAAAATTTATTTTTATTTCCATTAGACATTCAAAACATTCTGCTAAATATTAGATTTACCTAGAGAAATAGAAAACCAACTACGGAGGCTGTGGCAGTTCGTCCCCTATCTTCTGCTTTACAGCTTATGTTTGCTCTGGAGAACGTTCTTAATTTCAGTTCCTTTCTCCACTATACACCCTGCATACGCGAGAATATATAGAGCATTCATTCATAAGGGGAGGTCAAGATCCCCAGCCTGAGCTGTTGTCCACCACGCTTTGAAGAGCTATGTGAACCGGGTAACTTAATGATTGGGCGAGTTTTCTTTCAGACGCCATTTATGCTGTATGGGGGAAAGATCGTTGGAGCATAGGATAGCGAGCAATACATACAAGAGAGGGATAAATATATTGGATTAGAAAGAGATTTTCTGTATACTACAACTATATTCAATAAACCACACGTATAATGTCTGGCCAGAGATTTCCACAGAAGCCCGAGTCTCGTTTCGAGCAGTTCAAGAAAAGCCCAGCTTACACTGTGGTGCTTAACGTTGGTCTTTTTGCTGTAAGTATTATATGAGAGTAGCTCAAGACATTTTGGATAGCAACGAGAAAACATCGATAGATCTTAAACGGTAGAGAACATTCCAGTATATTTTTCTCAATATGCTCGGACAGACCCTCAAACACATGCTCGGGTTGACTGTATTGCATGGGAATAAGTCTTATCTTATTCTATTATTACTATTTGTTTATTTTTCCATTTGATTCCCTAAGACGGTTGGTTGATATCCTTTCCAGGTGGTTTTTTTGACCTACATGCTTCAGAGATATACTTACTAACACGTTGATAGGCCGGTGTTGTGTTTATTCAGTCCTCTTTGATGGACATGTTGGCCCCCCAGTTGTAGGCGTTCAAACAGCAAAGAGATGATATTATCAAGAGTTTAACCTTGATGGTTGGTGGTTGACGGTTAATGGTTGATTGTGATGGTTGATTGGAGAATAAACAAGAAATAAAGATTTTTGGGGTGTACTGGCGTTATTACACCCTTTGTACATAGGCTATTGCGAATAAATGTGATAACTGCAATACATCCATATACCATCGTTTGGTGTATCTGAGATGGATGACCGGATGATATGGCAACCTAATTTTAGCTACAATTTATACATAAACAGTGGTGACAATGTCTTAACTAAGAATTCTTACATATTACAACAACTATAAAAAATAACACAGAGTGCAAGCAGAAACCAATCTTCAGCTAATCCTATCACACCCAAAAGAGTTTTAGATGTTTTGGCAAGCTCCTCAATTTTACCTCGACGACAGCACCTAAAAAAATATCAGTATGAATATTACAAAGCCATCTCTTTGAAGAGGCCAAAGTTACCCCAAAAATCTTTCTAGTACTTACAATGTAGAGGGCGTAAAGAATACCCGGGAACCATACAAAGATACAGAGGATGATGCTGATAAGAAGCTCCATACCAACACCACGCTCCATGAAGACAGCCAGGGGTGGCAACAAGAGGGCTTGAAAAAATGGGAGTTAGCAATTTTTTTGAGGACACGGTATAACAAGAAAACACACAAGATAAACAAGACACGCAAGACGCAAAATGGGGGTATGAGATAGGAAATCATTGTGTCTCATATCAACGACACAAATCAATCATATCGATGGACGATCTAAATAAACGTTCTCTTTCTTGCTGGTATTTTAGTGCTCTCAGCTTTCGGATATCTTGTTCATCCTGTGCAATGGTACTGAGCCCACCTGAGTCCGACCAAGGATAAAAACTCACCTATAACAACGGCCACAATCTTTCCGGAATCAGCCATTTTTTAATTTATCGACGGAAATAATCTATCTATTGACAATATAAAGGAAAATATATTCCAATTGATGTCAGACAAATTGCGGGAGGGAGAGGAACTCAATCTCTCTTATATACCTAAACAAACGTTAGCAGCATGAAATACGCAGTCATCCATGTTTGTTTGTTAGATACGCAGTACAGTAGTGTTTTTGGGCCCTCTCTCTTCCGAAACACAGCATGTCAGGGGGGGAGAGAACGGAAGAAGTGGGAAATGTATTTTAGGGGGGCAGCAGCTGGCAGCATGTTGCTAGGAAATGGCGGCGGGAGGACAAGAAGCGGCATAGAAAACAGATAACGCTGCAAATGCACTATCGCATGAGATGGGCAAGTGTTCACGCACGGGGTACCCCAACAGCACCAAAAACACACACAGAGTGGGGCCCAAGCAGACAGCTGGGGGAGAGATCTTGAGGGGAGGGGGGCTGTGAGATGTGGTCACATAACTTTTTTGGAATAATGCGGAAGCGCACGGCACACTGGATTGAATGATGTTTGGGGTGAAGGGGTTCTTTCAGCTGCATCTATGCAGTATGGAGGAGGAAAGTGCAGTACTTTGCACAGGTGTATTCCAAAACGGGAGATTAATTGGATGGAGAATCTATCATTTGTTCCCAAACAGGAAAGAAGGGTATCCGTAACTATGGTTGAAAGTAGCGAGTGATGGACATATATGGGGATACGTGATGTTGATGGTGATGATGATGATACTGGGCTGGTGGAGTGGATGCGGTTAGGAAGGCCCGGTAATTACAATGTGCCACATAGAAGCGACTTAGAGTGTAATTCGTACTAATGAGTTAGTAATTTGGAGGTGTTTTGTTGCGGGCTATAATACGCACCTATCACGGTGATTAGTACTCTGTCAGAAGCCTAAAGGGACCGCGAGTGCCGCCAAATTAGAAATATATTTATTTTTGAAACTGGTGCATGACTAACTACGCACTTTACCTGTATGGAGTCACTCATTATGCATCTCCACCTGTATTTTACACCATTATCCCTCTGTTCCCCTTCGAATGTCTTTATATACGGATATAGATAAGATAGCTAAAATATCTACAGGCTGAACTACAAACAAGACAGTATAACTCTGCAACTGAATGCAAAAATGAACAACATGTGAAAAGAATTAAATTAATATATACATCAATCTACATAATCCTTCTTTCAACTCTTGATAACCTTCTTGACAATCTTCTCCACCTCATCCCAATCATTAGTAGGAACCCTTGTCATTTCAATATCACCAAAGTATTTCCTAATCTCCATCAACTGCTCGTATGACTCTCTGTTGTGAACAAACGAAATGGAAACACCAACACGTCCAAAACGTCCTGTACGGCCAATACGATGTAAGTAGGTTGATGGATCAGCCCTCCTGTTCTTGTCAACGGGCATATCGTAGTTCACAACCATGCTGACAGATGCAATATCGATACCTCTGGCCAGCACATTAGTGGTAATCAATACTTTGCTACGACCCTCACGGAAGTCATCGATAAGTCTATCTCTCTCTGAAGTCTCAAGGTCACCATGCAAAATACTCACAGCATGGCCTTCCTCCTTCATGCGCTTGTACAGCATGTTGGCGGTTTCTTTACGCTGCACAAATATAATCGAAGATCCAATCGTCAACAGTCCGTACAACTCACATAGGACTTCAAACTTGTGCTCTTCACTGTCACAGTCCATATACAGCTGTTTGATTCCATCCACGTTCAACTCCTCATGCTTCAACTCCAACGAGTTAGCATTTGGCACATATCTCTCAGCAAACTTCCTCACCTGATCGGGGAAAGTAGCGGAAAATAATACAAGCTGAGTGGTTTTGGGCAAAAACTTCTTCACGCGGCTACATTGGTCTCCAAGCCCCTGCTGATCCAGCATGCTGTCAGCCTCATCGAGCACAAATACCTTAACGGTATTGATGTTGATTTGTTTTTTTCTGATCAGATCGAGCAAGACACCTGGGGTTCCCACTACAATCTGAGCAGTGACATGGGCTCCCTTCTCCACAGCACCAGGAACCACCAGCTGGGTCTTAATCTTTGTGTATTTACCCATCTGGTTTACGACGTCAAGCGTCTGTCTTGCCAACTCACGTGCTGGCGCTAGACAGATTGCCTGCACTGTTGGGCTGTTCTCGTCAACTCTGCTTAACATTGTAAGCGAAAAAGCGGCTGTCTTTCCTGTTCCGCTTTGTGACTGGCCAATCATGTTCCTTGGTGGTGATGACAGGAGAAGTGGGAGAGCCTTCTCTTGAATCTTGGAAGGCTTCTGGAACTTCATGCCATATAAACCTTTGAGGAGTTCTGGGGACAACCCAAGCTCCTCAAAAGACTTCACAGAGAAAAGTGGCGAGTTGGGATCAGCCTGGAGATCAGCAAGTTTCACTTTAACCTCATACGTTGATTTGATGAGGTTTGACTCGACTGGAGTTGCTGTTTCAGTTTCAACTGGAGTGGCGGCAGCGGGGTCCTTTTCTGTAGTTGCGGTTGTAGTTGTGGTTGCCGACACTGGAGCAACTTCTGGTCTCGAGATATCTTTCTCTTTGGTCTCTTGGTCATCTACAGGGGTCCGGTTATTCTCAGCAGCAACAGCGGCATCGTTTGGTGTGGACGCCTGCTTCTCTTCAGCCTTCTTATCAAGAGAGAGAGACGCCAACAAAGAGGCAGCATCAGATGCTTCTTTGACTTCTATTCTATCGTGTTAGTAGTTGAGGAAACTAAGCAAAAACAAAAACAAAAAACAAAAAAAAAAAAACAAAGAGCAAGCGTACACAACATAAAACCCACCCATGAAGCGCATGGTTCGTGCCGTGTTAGAGCCTGAAAGTCATTGCGTGGATCCAGTGTATTCATCCACATACATATGAAAGTTGCCTCTCAGATGCCACTCTCAGATGCCACAAATTTCCACCTTGTCCTCCAAGAGTTCTATTGCTTAAACCGCTGAGATTAAATAACATTATTCTCATAGCGTCTCACTGTGGGATAGCCTGTATCTGCCATCACCGAACTCTTTCATTCCTCCACCCATCTCTAATCGACAAGAACATCAATCACTGAAAAATATACACACCTGTCATGTTCACTATGTTATTATGATATGTCTACTATATATGACGTGTTTGAGACAACAAGTGAATCAAAGTCGATATTGAACAACTTTTTCTATGCCAATATCGAACTGTGGGATCGAAAGCTTCAGAGTTTCCTTCTCTTGAGTAATTGGATTTGATGGCGTCTCACCTCTACCTTCCTGGCGTCTAACCTACACAACCATCGCCGCATTGGCAAATTTACTACCAAGAAGCCTCACACAAATATCATCATAGTGTTCGTGCAGCCCACACTACCACTGCTTGGACTGAGATAGCTGTAGGCGATGGTGTCGTCCCAGAATTTGTATGGCCACACACCGTTGTGGTCTCAAGGACCCGCTCTTCATATGTATGCTTGGTGTAGGCTCGTTCAGTCGATGCTATCGAGGGCCGCCTTGAAGTTGATCCGGGTAATTGTAGACTCGAGGGAGAGATATGCATCTCTCAGCAGGTGACATGCATGAGGAAGCGCATACTTAGTATTGGTGAAACTATGCCACTATGCAGCTATGCAAGGATACAACTACGTTTAGTTGGCTTGCCAATGTATCTGTAGGAGATGAGCGTGGGGGAGAGGAGAGACCTAGGTGGAGATGGAGCCAAGGTGGAGAAATAGAGTAGTTGGACGAGGAGATCGATGGATGAGGTAGTGGCAGCTTTGTTTCTGTGAAAGAGACTAGAAAACAAGTCGAACTCTTAATCGATTGCATAATAGCCAAAGGTTGGTCCCTAGACGAGCGCATATATATATATATATCCACTGCTCATAGAGAGTCTCTAGCTGGGCATTGGGTGAACTGAGATAGACTAGTGTGTCATCATACCGGTCATCATACCTCTCTGGTGTTCATTGCCTCATATAGAGTGTGCTATAGAAAAGAGGTCTAACATCGTATTATATCGGAAACAGTTCATAATGACATCGAGATATCGCGTTGAATGTGAGTATGCAGAAGTATTTGGTGGAGTGTAATTTATAGTGGAAGGGAGTTATTCGTTGACTCATACCGTTCATGTACTGATATAGGCAGATGCACTTAAACAACATCGTCGAGATGAATTGATCGAATGGATTAAAGGGCTTCTCGCTGTTCCCTTTGTCCTACATGCGATAAAGACCAACGGTATCTCTGCAGTTGATGAGATCAAGATCAATGCGGACGCCAAAAGGCGATATGCGGAGATATTCTTCGATATTGAGAAATTAATCGATGACCAGAGTAAGTATCTTACACCCACCACGCCAGTTTGTTGGTGATACTAATGCCTATTAGTTGAGATGCAGAAAAATGGAACGCCGAATTTGGCACGTCTCAAACAATTAGTGCCATCCATTGGCAACTTCTTCACTAGACTTCCACTCGAGAAGGCCTTCTACATCGAGGATGAGCGCAGATCTATCAGCAAGAGACGTCTTGTGGCCCCTAGTTTCAATGATATCAGAGTTATTCTCAATACAGCGCAGATTCTTCAACTATCTACAAATTTCCATTTCGCCGACGTTCCTCATTCCGAGTGGCAACACAGTAGCATTACAAGCAATGGTGGAACTCCCATACCCCAAGGTGGAAATATTGTAGGGTCCATCCCTGAGTATGCGGCTGTGAATAACAGTGCTGGGGCTCCCATGAAGCTCATTACGTTTGATGGTGATGTTACCCTATACGAGGACGGCCATTCCATGGGGGCAGACTCGCCTATTATCCCCCATTTGCTCACCCTTCTAAGCAAAGGCGTATACATCGGGGTAGTGACCGCGGCAGGGTATGGAGACCCATCCGGGGTCAAGTACTATGGCCGCCTGAAGGGACTCATCGATGCCGTCAAAGAGACACCCAGGTTAACCAACTCTCAGAAAGAAAGTCTACTGATTATGGGGGGCGAGTCCAATTATCTTTTTAGGTACAACTCCGCAAGTGAGGCACTGCTGTTTGTTCCTCAGGAGGAATGGATGCTCACCAGTATGAATACCTGGCAAGAGAAGGACATCCAGGAAACGCTTGATTTTGCCCAGTTATTGCTCCAGGATCTAATTGTCAAACTAGCGCTTCCTGCAGAAGTGATTCGTAAGGAGAGAGGAGTTGGGTTGGTCCCCAAAGAAGGAATAAAACTATGGAGAGAGCAACTGGAAGAAGTTGTTTTGACTTGCGATAAGAAACTGCACAACTTCCCTGCGGCCAAGAGGATCACCTTCTGTGCGTTCAATGGGGGCAATGATGTCTGGGTCGACATTGGTGACAAATCCTTGGGGGTACAGGTGTTGCAGCAGTTCATTAGTAGTGAGCATCCAAGTGGTGGTGTTGGTGCTGAGCATACGCTTCACGTTGGGGACCAGTTTGCTGCATTAGGCGCGAATGATTTTAGAGCCCGCTTGAGCGGTTGTACTGTTTGGGTTGCCAATCCAGACGAAACGAGAAATGTACTGGGTGATCTAATCAGATACATTGATGATTGGGCTACTTATTAGACTACTAGCTGGCGATTTTGGGAGTGTGGTGTACACAATTGGGATGCGTCTCTACTAGAGGGGGAAAATTACACCTCTACAGCAGGTGTTGACCCAGGTGTTGGCCCAGGTGTTGGCCCAGGTGTTTGCAGTTGGGGTTTGCAGTAGGTGTTTGCAGTAGGTGTTTGCAGTAGGTGTTTGCAGTAGGTGTTTGCAGTAGGTGTTAGCAGTAGGTATTGGTAGTAGGTATTGGTAGTAGGTATTGGTAACAGGTATTGGCAGTAGGCATTGGCTGGTACATGTTGTTGATTTTTCTTAATGAGCGAGACTTACGAAGCATGTATGTTTTACAAAAGCAACTACAATAAAGTATTATACAAGGATAGAACAAAAAAATAGAGATGTTTATGACCATGCTCCAGCGAGCCTTGGAGTTTTCTTTATGACCATGGCATATTGAGAAGCTTTATTTATGATAGCCATTTTATCGAGTATCCACCATAATCGCTGATAGTTTCTGACAATTTATAGCTACATCCAACCCTTCCTCCCCACCTCTCCCCATATCCCCATACCTCCCCATATCCCCATATCCCCATATCCCCATATCTCTCTTAATATATTCATTCTCTTTACTGCCTTGTTCCCCACTTCATCCTTTTGCCTTGTTCTTCTTTCTGTGTTGTGTGCGTACGCCCAAAGTGCCTTTATACTCATAATGCCTTGTCTGATTTGACAGCTTGTCTGCCCTGTTGAATATGTGCCCCTGCTTGGCCCTGCGCACTGCAGTTGTCGCCATGTCCTTCGTCGCCCTCCCCTTCGTAGCCATCCCCTTCACTGCTCTGTCCGTTTTTGCGTCCCACCTCTCCCTTCCCCTCCCATGCCATATCCCCCATGTGTCCCGCTCAATTTCATCCCCACAAAAAGATAAGATAACGGAAGGCGAGGTGCCTGCATTCTAAGGAGACTCCTCATAGCTTTGGAAGGAATTAAACGCAAGAAACAAGACAGAACAAGCCACTTTGCCCTTTGCATTGAACACCCATATCTACTCATAGAGCTTCTCTGTATACACAACTAGGAAATGTTCTCGATATTCTTCAACACTGTTGGGTTCATTGTCTCTATTGCTTACCCGCTTCACCAGTCGTTTGAAGCGGTATGTGCGAAGCACCAGATGCCTCCGCTGCTTGGTTCGGCCTCAGCACCAGATGCGACAACGGCGTGGTTGATCTATTGGATTTCACTGACACTGATCACCAGGGCTTCCCAGCTGCCATTGGTGGCTTTGGTGATTCGTCTTTTGCCGTTTTCTTCTTTGTTTCAACTCTACCTGCAGTGCTGGCTAGCACTACCCTTAGTTGATTCCAAAGAAGCGCTCTCGCCCCTAGGCGAGAAGGGATACTACCTTTTTGGAAGAGGAGCTGCAACTTCTAACATGACTACTGTGCTATATCCGCATGGTAAGATTAACGGTTCTGTGGTTCTGTGGTGCCTTTATATCTCTCCATTTCTGGGTGATGTGAAGCGGTTTGTAGATGATAACGGAACATTCAAATTGATAATGGTTTTGAGAGATAAGCTTTTGGTGGTGAGCATCGATGCTTACAACCGTGCGGTCGATTCGTTATTTGACGGCAAGGTGAGGCAAACCCTCAGGGTGGCAGATCCGTTGACTGGTTATTGGGCCAACCTCCTTGGTTCTGCTAGGGGTGCTCCATTGGAGCGCCCAACGACTGGTGAGACCCAAAACACGTCTGGTGTTCCTATTTCTGAAAATGAGGGCATCAGCGCCAATGTGACATTCTCCTCTATCTTTGCCGCGCTACAAAAGGCAATGCTATCTGAGTCTACAGCGGGATTTCAACCACCGGCCACACAACAGCCAGCTGTTCCCTTGGATGTATCTCACCTAGTCACTTCGCAAAAGATGAATCTTCTCCTTAAGTCGTTCCTGTCTATCTCACCACCCGGAATGTGGCCAGGTGCTGACTCCATATCCACGGATGCACATGGTTCAGACGACGAGTTTGACTTGGTGAAGAAGGAGGATCTAACTGGGTTTGGAGGAAGCCTCACCAGTTTGACAGCATTGAATGAGAACACTGACAACTCAGGAATGGGTAATGGAGTTATAGACATATCTGCTGAAGATTTCACTGGAGAGGCGGAAACAGCAAGATGGTTCGGATGGGTTCGCGGACCTTCCTCCAAGGAGGAAAGTGTTCCGCTATTACGTGAAGCTCAGAGTAGTTAGTTTTTTATGTCTTCTATTACCTTTTTTTTTACAATTATTATCGAGTGAAGAGCCAGCTCAATTAGTGGCTATGGATATATTCAAGGTGGTCGTTTTATTTGGTACCTCAAGGTGGTGTTTTTATTGGTACCTCAAGGTGGTGTTTTTATTTGGTATCTAAAGTTTATATATCCTGGTGGGAATATTTCTAGTTTTTGGTTTTTGGTTTTGTTTTTGAGTTTATATAACATCTACATGGACAGTTTGAGAGCTTACACTCAGATATGTGTTAGACAACAGGTATATACACGATATATCTATCTACCAAATGAATGTAGCTCTGGCATGCAAAGTCCTTGTTTAGAATCACGTTTATGACATGTGTTTTTCATTATGTACAGATTTATATATATACCGCTTCAACCACCATACCTCTCTAAACCGTGATGCTGCTCAAATCCTTAAGATTTCTCATGATAAACTCCTCCTTCTTGTCTCTTCTGTAGTTTCTTTCAGCCCTCCGCACCTTGTTCTTCATCTGTTTACCAACGAGCTTAGGAATAAAGTTTGTGGCAGTAATCTTTGGGTCTATGATGCCACCAAAGGCAGTACTTGGTCTTAAGAGATCAGACTTGCGCTTACTCTTATCCTGGAAGTAGATCTCGCTCTCTTCAGCAAGACGCCTTTCGTTCTCAAAGAAGCTGTTTGATGGTTCCGGCCACACAAATGGGTGCTCCATATCAATGGTCATTTTCTTGATCTGAGGAATACGATGACGAGCCCTGTATGGCATCGGCAATGAACGGGAGAATTTACCATGCATCAGCTGTGTTGTGATATTGAGAGCCCTCAGACCATAGATATGGAATAAATAGTCACGCAGATCCAACTTGTTGAAAGATTTGGGTACTATGAATTTGGCCTGGTAGGGAGTGTGCTTAGCATTGGGTCTCAGCAGCACAACTCTGGCTGATGGGAAAAAGAGCTTCTTCGAACCTACAGTGAAATGGGGCTCGCCATTTTCAATTGCCGTTTTCTGGAACTCGTGAATGAGTTTTGATCTAGTGGCTCTTGGTACAGACTTTGGCTTTGGAGTTGGCTTATTCACCAACGTTGCCAAGCTTCTCAATCCCTTTGTGAACATAGACATGATGTGTGATATGAAGAGATCAAAGTTATGGATTATATTCTAAACATGCAGTGACAAATGACAATGCTATCTGCTGTGATTGCCGTATAGGGAGATTCAATATCTTCCCATGAAATTATCACTATCGTGGATGGATCAACCTATATGTTCTGTTTCTTATGAGCCTGTATTTAGATTGAGTGAAATATGAGGGGGTGATACAGCTTTCAAACTTGATATCCTTCAAAAAGTACCACCTGAATCAATATAGTGTTAATCACACGGTCAGGCCAGGTAGATTCGTCACACTTGTATAAGTGAATCTCTACCTCTTATTTCGATATTTCGACCCAGTCGACCCATCCAGCGGACGCCAAACGCTCTGCTACCGGCTTGGCTGGTGATGTTTAGAGTTTGGTGAAAAATTGTGGGATTACCCGGAGGGAAACATATATAGCGAAGGTTGCTAGAATATGGGGAACTGATCTCAGTGGGAAAGAGTGCAATAATAATTTAAAGAGTGGTGGAATCTTCCACGAGTGACAGACAAGCCAGTCAGAATCTTACCTTTAATGTTATGGTCTTGGGGAGTGACAGTTCTCTGGATACAGCTTTCTATTCTACTTAGTGTGTGCATCTTATCCTGCACATTGAAGTAGGTGTATTACCTGATAATGATGCATGGATACTTCTTATTCCAAGAAGCCTTGCTAGCTCAATCGGTAGAGCGTGTGACTCTTAAGAGAACACCTCTGTACAACAGATATCACAAGGTTGGGGGTTCGACCCCCCCGTAGGGCTTCCTTTTTTTTGGAATTGTTTTGTTAACTTCCTTTATCACTTATGGGTATATATAATATACATATGTCAAAGGTTGTTTATTTCGTGTCCATATACTGTTGATAAATATTCTCCAATTCTTTTTTATTTCCAATGCTTTTTTATTTTCGGCATTGGGTGGTAAAAACCGTATATTGAGAACTATCCCACACCTTGGCGTACTGCCACTTCATTAAGCTTCCACCTAGCACGTTGTAGAGTTTCCTTCTATTAACGGTAGGCATATTGTGATGCTAGAATACTTACCGTCGTTATGGAAAAAAAGAGTATATAAAAACATATATTTATTACCTATAATACAGATTATCACCCCTCTCGTCTCTTAAATACTTCTTAACAGAGCCTCTTTAAGTCCCCTGATTTCTTCAACAAGCCTTTCCACAAATTCACCCTTCTGTGCAGACCTTAGAATCCGTTCCTCCTCAGTAGAGGTGGGCACAATATTGAACGTTAGGAACTTTGGATGAGAGAGGAAGTAGTTGAACACGTTAATGAGCGCACCTCTCTGCTCTCTTGTGTCCAAACCGGCCATCAATATGCTATCTCTAGAGGATGCGTTGAACGCCGTGGAGGTCTTGGTACTACCTATGTAATTATCTACATTGAGATTAACAAGGATCTCATGCAGCAACACAATCTGAGAAGTTTCTTGAACACCAGCCAATGTTATACGGAACCCACCAGACGATCCACCTACTCCTCCAGCGCTAGAGCCATGGCCACCCATAAAGCTGCCTGTAGAAATACCACCCCCACCGAGATGGTTCCAATTGCGGGTGCAGGTGTTGATTTGCCTGGAGAAGACATTTACAAAAGTAACCACCTCTGGAAGTAGCCTTTCACCAAATTCACACAGAAGTGTTATAACTATAGACAGGAGCCCATCACTCCATATATGGTGGAGCTTTGGGTGCACATGAGCGCATACATTACCCCTCTGGATCTCGAGTGACGTGGGGCTCTCTATGAGAGCGGCGAATAACCCAGAGTTCATCAATTGTTCGGCTACCGATTTTATACTGACTAGTTCATACACATACGTTAAAGCTAAGTCTGCAAACATCTGCTTATCATCGTTCACCGAGGCCAAATGTGAACACGAGTATAGGTTCAGCACCATTCTCAATGCACCATTTTCCACAAGGCTGTGTGCAATGCTGATCTTAAAGCTGCTTGGCATCTTCAACTTGACAAAAACTTGTACAAGACTCAGGATCGAAGTTGCATCGTCCAATAACAGCTGTACTACGATGTCACCGGTCAAATCCTTCACTTCGCGGGCTTTGTTCGATTTAGATAAGATGTGACTCTGGATGCTTGCCAATATAGATGCAGTACCTTTGGCAATAACAGACTCAAATATAGACAACATCACGGAGGAATACTCTTCAAAGAGTTTAGTATCGGATTTAACCATTTTCAATGTGGCGACCAGGATTCTCACAAGAGCACGGTAAAGAGTTCCTCGATTAGAGTCGAAAGCAGATAGGGAAGATGCTGAAGAGTCTCTGCTGAGTAGAATTGAGACAGCATTAACTACGGAAAAGATTTGAGAGTCAGATACAGAAGAGGATGCGGAAGAAGAAGATTTGAGGGACTGCTGGTATAACGTGTAGAGAACCAAGAATGCCACCTCAACCTTTTCGGTGTATAAATCTTCAAATATCGATAGATTGGAAACGTCACTGTCTCCACCGCTTGATATATCAAGCAATTGAGACGCCACACCAAAGAATTTGGAATCAATACCAACAGCTTTGCCAGACGAAGCAGCGGATGCTAATTGCGTGTTTATTGCATTACAGTACGAGGTGATCAAGGCTCCCATTGACTTGGCAAGGCTTACCTGCGCATTTACATACTGTAGATTTTCGGCCGCCATCACAACTTCTCCCCTGTAGTTGGCCCAGTATTGATCACCTGCAAATAGCTTGTCCATTATTGCTAAACAATATATAGAATTACCGCGAATAGCGGCAGAGTTTGAGTCTACAGATCCGTGACCAAGGAATGGGATGGTAGATCCTACTAGCGAAGACGAGGTGAAGTCAGTCAGTTTGAGTTTCGGCCATCTCCTCTCAAAATTACGCTGTAGGTTGCCGTGCAATGAAGCACGGTAACCGTTCACCACAAAGAAGAGAGGTAAAACATCCACCAGCTCTGCAGAGGCAAGTAGTTGCAGAAACAGAGACTTAGATGTGTCGTTACGTGAAACGAATAGGTACAGAGAGAGGATTTCTGCCATTTTGGAGGCCACCAGAAAGGAAGATTGGTCTGGAGTAGAGGCGCCACCATTTTCACTGTTACTCAATACAATTGGCTTTGTCTCAGGAGTTATTGAAGTCTCCTGCTTCAAGTTGTGCAATCTCTCCTTGAAGCCCTGTGTGATAGCAGCAATGAATTGGGAAGTTGCCTCATCCTTCTCATTTGCTGTTCCCCACAGATTGAATGCCAATGCCACCGCATCCATTAAACGGAGAGTGACATAGTTTGGAAACTGAGATGAAACCACAGTTGACTTGAGGATCTCCAATAACGATAGAGGTGCCTCCCTTGAAGGGTCAGCAGCTGCTTTGCAATCGCCAACGGATGTGGGAGTTTTCCTAGCGGCATCTCTTCCACTGATAAACAGAGTGGCCAAACCCTCCTGGCTCCCCTGCATTACCGCTGAAAAGAATCCGTAAAGAGCAACTTTTTTAGCGTATGAATCGTTCCTGGTGGACATATCGGTAGCTAGGGAATGGAGGAGAGTTTTGGAATGAAGAGGACCCAAGTGCGTAAGCAACGATGGAGGCTCTGTAGGCCAGTTGGCCTTTACAAGGCACGTAGCCAGTTCCAGGATTAGTACGGCGCATGATCTGCCGTGCAAAACGTACACATCCACCAGTTGAGGAAGGGATTTGAAGAGTGCAGCTTCAAGGGAGGAAGGCGTTTGGGGGTAAAATGCCGATCTGATGGAGATTAATAGCTTGGATAAACCGAAAGCGCTGAGGAAAAACCTATGACTCCAAACACCCAGCAAATCGCCTTTTCTCAGTGCAATAGGCATTGTTGCGGCTTCATTTATTAGGGATAGAATAGGCAAAACACTCCTTGGGACATTTTCATCGTTAGTCTGAACCAACAGCAAGGATATAATCTTCGAAGAGGGCGAGGAAAAGATTTCAGATAGCAAACCTTTTTGGGTAACGTCCACAGCATACACGTAAGATAGCACCTTGCCAAGCAGATCACACACCAGGACACCCAATTTCGCTCTTTTCCAGTTACTGCTGAACACAGAGAAGCGACCCAACCCTTCAAAGAGTGCCACAAGATACACAACTAAATTTGTGAGCACAGCGCTCTTGAGACTGGGCGAAGCATAGTTTTTGGGGGTAGTGCTGCCATTTACAGACACAGAGTCGTCAATAAGTGCAGCTACTAGATCTACGAAAGCGATAGCCAGATCCTGGTTCTCGTCCTCGAGCAAACTGTTACGCAATAAACTATCTAAATCACCAGACACACCGCCGCTTCCTCCGGGGAACCCTGTAAGACGTGCTAGGTACCCCCACACTCTGTAGGAGAATGTGCTGCTTGTCAAAGCACTGAGAACATGTGTACATTCAGTAATAACGTCCACACTGTCACTGCGCAAAGCGAGCCCGTACAATCTGAAGATATCTTCGATAATGTCTCCTCCTTCTACAAAAGCAGACATATATTTGATGATCTGAGACGGAACATCACTCGTTGATGGGAACCCTTCAACGACTTTGCTTAGCAACCTTAAAATGTCTACACTTAATAGAAGCCGGTTCTCATTATCGGGATCAAATCCTTTCGAGAGGTTCTGTAGAATTCTACCAATAAGCGACCACCCATTATATTCATACATGAAAATAACGGCAGTTTTGGTGTTATCAGCCGAAGGAACCATTTTACCCTTGGTGCCCTCTTTGAGTAGTAAAGAAAGACTCCCGTCGCCAGATTCAAAGGGTGGCAATACTTCAATATCCTGAGTGATTCTGATCAGTTCAGGCGTGGTGTCATCTATTTCGTATCTGTAATAGAAGTCTTCTTCTTCAAACACTTCCATATACGAGTTTGAAGAACGCAACTCCTCAAAGGCAAATGCGGCATTGATTGAGCATAATTTCAGATACGAACGCAGCTCCGTTGGAGCCTTTGCACGCGCTAAAACGAGGAGCTGTTCGGTATACGGATTTTCAAAGAATGTGGAGATGAAGGAGTTGGGGCAATCTGCGATGATTGAGGCAATTGGAGCGGTAGTGCTTGGATTCAACGAGATGTATGGCAAGAAAGAAAGTACAAAGGATGACAGAACAGCCGCATAGACCGCATCGTATTGTAGATTGCTGTGGGTTAATTGCAGTGTTTCCATTACACCCTGTGCGAGGGCTCTAGAGGCACATCCCAGGTAGATACTACGCAGTGAGTCCAATGATCCAAACACAGAAGAAAACTTGCAGGAGGCAGGAGAGGAGGAGGAGCTGTGTAAAACGGTAAACTTCCTATGGATGGCGATACTCCACGCGTATAGGACCACCGGGTGCAATGAGAGTCTGTCCAAAGACTCGGTTATTGATAGCATGGTATCAGGAGCATTGGAGTAGTGAGATAGTGTCAATTTGGAGCAGGAGGAGGAAGACGCAGAGGGGCCAGCAGATTCGTTAGGGTCTAAATCAATCAGTATTAGAGAAACAACGGTTGATAGTCCGCTCAGGATGGAAAATGGGGAGGAAGACCCTTCAAGTGAGGCAGTTAAAGAGGCGGTTAAGGAGGCTGGTGAAGTGGCCGTGGTTTTAGAACCACCATTAATCACAATTTCCTCAATAGTTGCCAACACCTTGAACCATTTATCTACGATATTTCCCTCAACTGCTTCAGATTCCAGCAATAGGTAAACGAGTTGCTTACAGTATGCTGAAATCCAGAACCCAATTTGCTGAGCAAAGGGGTTAGCGAGAGCACCACCAGCGTCTGAATATGCATATGGATAGGAATACGTAGCCATGGATGCGGCTGGTGTAAATGTGGCACCGAAATCTTCGCCATCGCTCCAAGGTTCCAACTTATCAGCCATTCCAGTAGCCAGCTTTTCAACATTGTCGATATATTTGGAAATAAGAGCACTGCTGTTTTGACACATGTGATTGCCAATGTCCCCCACAACTTTTGATGGTGAGTCGTGCATTGACCTCAAAATACTTTCACCAAGTTCTAAAACAGCACACACTTCAGAAAGTACTGAGTGGATCAAAGAAAGCACATTCTGTGTACTGGCGAATTTGCTCGAATCAGTCGAATCGCTCGCGTCATGTGATGTTGTGCCTGTACTACCCATGGTGATAAAACGGGGACCCAGCTCCACCTGCTGCGGGAGAGGACACCTTGTGTATGTCTGTGAGGCAATACGAAGCACTTCTCTGGGGTCCAGCTGTAGTATTTTTATCACCTCTGATACGATTTTCTTGTATGCTTCATCGTGAGTGATTGTGGATATGGGGTATGAAATTCCTCGTACCTCCAGTGTGGGTGATTTGGAAACATCCTTCCAGAATGAGTCACTATCGAACTTAAAGGGAACATCGGTAGTTGTGAATGGCAATGAACCGTCTAAGATGACATTTCTGTTTCCGGTTAAAAAGTTGTCTAAAGCTTTTTGAATTATCGCGTCTTGAGGCGACTCTATCAATTGTGAAGCAAGAGCAAATGTCCTATGGTGGTTAGTAGGTTCGAGCTATTATATATAACATTTGGTGAAATGTATCAAAGGCAGAGCAAATCCTTGGAGGCTGTTCGTGTACGTGTAACTTACCAATTGGAATCAGGAACTGGTTCCGATGGGGCTGTTTGGTGCCCAAGTGATGAGATGGTCATGTTGATGAAATGCAGTTCTGCTCACTCGCTTCCGTATAAAAGAGCACTTGTGACAAACACACTTGTGATAAATATACCTTATGCTTGATGTGTGAGTGTAGTGTAGCGTGGTGTAGCGTAGCGTGGTGTAGCGTAGCGTGAGGGTAAATGGAATATAAAAGTGACACCAAGGGATGGGCGTAGAGTGTAGTGCGATCTATCGCCCGTTGATGTTTTTCAGTATATCTGCTTATTACGGAATCACAGGGCTTCTTGACTTGACGGCTTCTTGACTTTAAACTCTTTTGTATCGAAACAGGTATCTCTATGTCAGGTGTCATAGAGTATCAGCTCAACGTCAACCTCTGAGTCCGTTGGTTGAGTCTGTCGGTAAAATCCTGTAGAGGGGACCAAACTGACTGTTAGGCTAGTTAGTGGCTTGATGCCTATAGCTTGATGCGTACGGCCTAATGCGTATGGCTGGCACCTTTGCTCTATAAAGATTTCAGCGCTCGCTCAAAACCGTAACGTTGATCTATGCTTCTGCCTGCCAACGAATAACTTGCCGAAACTTATTAAAAGCTAATCACTACAAGCTGTGCATACAATTCCGCTTTTGATGATACACCAACCAACACCAGTGCCTCTCCACCCAAATCATCCAGATCTTTTCACCAAGGTTTGGATGTTTACGTTAGTATTTGGTAGGTGCACATTGGAAGTGTCCTCTAACTAAAGGAGATGAGGCGTTCGCGCACGTCAAGCGCAGGCTGTGAGGGCATTCAGTGAGAGGTGAGCAGCAGAGTGGTGGGAAGGGAAGATGTGAGATGACAAGGGAAGATGTGAGATGAGAAGGAAAAGAGATCAAAGTAGGCAACCAGTAGAGGTTGGAATATTGGGGTTCCTTAATATGTTAGGAGATGGCCTGAAATGTGAGGATGGCATGAAATATAAGCACTGAAACATCAAGCACCCAAGTCGATGGATGACTTGCTTCTATATTACCCTCTGTCTACTTGAATGTGTACATTAGTGCTATATGTCGACTTTCGTATAAATTTGTCTCATATCGTTGCGACATATTGTTAAATAAGTAGAGACCTGTAGGCTATCCGTTAGTTGATGCCCAAACTACAGACCCTCCAAAAGGTTCATTCTCCTATATACGCCCACCAAGGGTTAATAGAGCGAGCACAGCTTGTATCGATGATCAACATGATGAGTTAATTCATGGTTATTCAACCAAAGAAAGAGCTATTTACAGAATACAACAAATTTAGGTTTATCCAATCAATGTTTCTATCACTTGTCTATAATTTATCTCTCTCTCCCTTTCTTTAATGATGAAAGTAGTATATCTTGTTAGTCTCACTTGGAATCTTTGCATCCTCCCTCCTTGGATTGACCAACAATTTTGACTCATCAAATGGTGCAAACCTTGGAGTTCCACTCACCGTGCTGTTGGCAATTATTGGCACACTCTTTCCAACTGCCTTGCCTGCAATCAACTTCTTCCACTTCTCATGGTACTCCAATACCAACTCCATAGTCTTATCGTGTCCCTTGAACTCGCCGTTGAAAGCAAATTTGTTCTCTGGTTTACCAGCTGGTCGCTTGTAGTTCTTGAACCACTCACGGATATGCTCTAGTACGCCAGGAAGAGTGTGGTAAACGTCGTATACATCGTGCAACTCCTTGGCAAACTCGTCCTCAGCGTCAATCGCAATCACCTTCCAGTCAAGTTCTCCTTCATCAATAAGGGCAAGAGAACCCAAAACCTTCACCCTCCGTATATCACCCATCTTGAACACACAAGAACCAATCTCAACTACATCCAGCGGGTCGTTATCACCAAACAGTCCCAGCCCACCATGCTCGTGTGTAGGATCTTCCCATGTCTGGGGGAATGCACCGTAGTTGTTTGGGTAACCATGCTGAGGGTATATGTTATCAACAAACCGCACCACACCATTCTTGGTGTCTTGTACTATAGGGTTACCGGGAAGCTCCCCCGAGATCTCAAACTTGCCATTGGACCAACGAGGAATCTCTACAACCATGTTGATGGTTCCGTCCTTAGGATTTAAATCCAATGGGACATCATGGAAATAAGACCCAAGCCTTCCATCTTCAAGACGGAGATAGTTTCTAAAGTCTGCTGTATACTTGGATCCCTGCTCCACTGAAGAGAAAGCGCATGCCTGAATACGTGCAATACCGCGGGCACGCGGAATGGACCCTAGTATTCTGAACATTGTGTGCGATATTATCTTTTGTGTGTGTATCATTGGGGTACGACAATTAATGGGTACCAATGGATGCTAATGGAAATCAATAGATGCCAATGGATTCAAACGAATAAAACGGGATAACAGTGTTTCTATAATAGTAAGGAACGGATGGGACCTGTCTAAGCAATGAAGATATGGATCACCTTCGATAAAACTTGGGTGATTACTCGGCAGTAGTTACTTGGATGGAGATCTCTCAAGTTATATACACAATGGAATGAGAGCAAAAGTACAGACGATGGGAAAACTCCCGGCCTCTTGGGCTCGATACAAATACAATAAAACAATGGGGATGTGGGCGCAACTCATTCATGGACCGAATCGTTATGGGGACGGAGACTACATATGGTTGCAATAACGCAAGACCGAGGCCTGTGAGATTTACCACACATTAAGCCACCAAAAGGGCTAAACTCCGTGTGTGGAGATGGAGATGCCCACGTTTCGGCCGCTCTTTCGGTGCAGCTGTCTAGGCGGGGGCCCGGTGGATATCGGATTGATAAGGTGGAAGGGAAGGAAAGGGAAGGTGCAAAGAGTTGGGTGTGAATTACCAGAGTGTGTCCATAGTGGAGTATGAATTACCAGAGTGTGTCCATAGTGGGGTGTGAATTACTAGAGCGTGTGCGTAGTGGAGAGTGTTTCCCAGCATGTGAATGCTGAAGAAACCCGGAGGTGGTAACAGATGCTAACAGGCAGGCGGTGCAGAGGTAGCAGGTGGTTCAAACGATATGTAACACAGCGCTCTACACACGGTACACGGCGTACGCCACGGCACGGCACGGAGCGGCGCAGTAGTAACTGCAAGCAGAGTGCAGTAGTAACGGGAAGCAGAGTGCAGTAGTAACGGGAAGCAGATTTAATAATCATCCGTGTGAGATAACAAATTTCGGTATGACATTGCCATTAAACCGTTTTCCATCTGGCATTGCTTGAGTTGCTCATTATGCTTCCTCTTGGCCCCTAATCGCACCTGTTTGTAAGGGGCCTGTAGGCTCTTCTACGGGAGAGTCCATTGTGTACTGAGCTGGTAGGGGTTGCATGTAAAGGGATCGCATGCGGTGAATTTACAGGCAAGTAGCAGGGAGAGACGGACAAGTTGTAGAAAAAAAACCGTTCTATTTGTATACCCATGTGCTCCCATACTTATCGTTCCGTATAGAGCTGTAGAGCCAGCTGTAGAATTATTTCATGGCATGAGTTTGCCATTTCTTGCTATACTAAGAGATGATCCTTCTCTGCAGTCCGTTTTCTTATCTTTGCAACTCGGTGAGCATTCCCCGGGCTCGTTCGCGGGCATTTTCCTGGTGTATCCCTTCCCCGCACCCGGCGTTTCTCCAGATTTCCCCACAACTCCCCATTATTCGAACCGACACTTTCACGGAAGGCCTGCATATGATACGCAATAATCCGGGGATATACTCTTCTGAGCCGATCCGATTAAATCTCTGATCAATTACCAATAAGGTTAGTCGATCTTGGAGATTTCGATAGATCGAGCTGGCACTTGCTGCCGTTGATTCTTGGGCTCGGCCAGGGTTCAACTCGACTGGGGGTCGTCTTGGCTGGGTGTCGCCTCGGGCTGCCGCCCTGTTGTGATATATAGGCCTCAAGCTTTTTATATACACTGTCACACATTTTCTTCTTTCGCTCGCGCACCTCATGCTATTATATTATGCCTCAAACTCATCCGCTACGGAACTGTTCTTGATATCTACTCAGTAATCAATAAGACTCATACACCTGTAGATAATGGACTATGTTGTATTGTTTAATAATATATTCCCTTAAAGGTGAAGTGTTTTCGATGACTTTCAAATAGCAAATGTGGATAATATATATTTCTCAAGGACAAATCTCAACTATTATTCCTCATTAGACAAGTATCCCCTCGAATAGGCTTCGCGCTGACTTTCTCTCCTACTCGTACTCCTCATCATCAAGGCCATCCAAGTCAACATCATCCAGATCATCCAAATCATCCAAATCGTCGTCATCGTCGTCGTCATCTTCGTCCTCTAGATCATCATCATCGAATGTAAATGCCCCGTGGCCTTCCTCATCCTTCTCACCTTCCTCATCCTCAACCTCTGGGAACATATCATTAGTAGGGGGTGAGCCCTCATACACAATCTTACCCTTCGTGTTGAAACCAGCGCCCTCATCGCTAATATGAATGACATCCTTAAGCTCCTCAATCATAACGGTACTCAGACCCATTGGGTCCCTTGGAATCCACAACACTGGAGCTCTGGCGATGACATCGGGATAGTCGTATGCATGCGCTGCAGTACGAGAGTCCACTGGATCAGGCTCGTCAAAAAACGATTCAGGAAAGTTCTTTTTAACCTCGTGGAATGACAGGTAAACCCAAGGCTTAAGAAACCGTGTGATAAATCCAACAGCTGCTGGGTTCAGAGAATCGTCCGTATCACCGTCTGCCAAGAGGGGGGCATCGTGCCCCGTCGCATGTGACTCCATGAAATCATCGCTAGTGGATTGAGTTCCACCTTGTTGTTGTGCTTCAGCATCTTTCCTAGTGGAGTTGGCTCGGCGGTAGTCGTCAAGCTCTTCCCGTGAGACAAAGGGAGATTGTGAGTCCAGAGATAGCACTTTGCTGTGTTGCTTTGTAGTGACGGTTTCAGCAGTGTTTTGCATTGGTGACGATGGATTAAATGAGTGAGTAGCGCTGACTCCATCTAAGGGGCGCATGACATCAGTGGTCACAATGGTTATCAATTTGTCAAACGCAGAGTTGAGGTGAAAGTGCACAAAAACAGTGAAGCCAATCATAATCAACTCGAGCACCACACAGCCCCAAGTTTTAGCAACTACAAACAATCCAAGAAGACAAATCTCACCAATATATACACCAACGAGCGTCTGGAATAGGGCGCGTGGATAGTACATCCCCCTTGCGTCTGGTGCCTGTCCAAACACATAGGTGACGTTGTGAAGGTAAGCCACGTACAGGAGAGCGAATCCAACGGTGGTGAACAAAAGCACAATGGGAGCAATCACAGAATATGCAAGTGCAATCACAGCAAGGTCTGTGTACACGGGGAAAGTTGTACCCCAGGAGTAACTGGAGAGCTTGGCGAAGCGGGATTGCTTCTTACGTGGAGTGGAATCCAGCAAGAAACCCAATACGTAGAAGAGCACCAGTGGCACCAACTGGAACAAAGCACCCCCAGAAATGGACATGCCTTGGAGTGCAATATAAGACACGAAGAAGTTGGAAGCCTTTGGAAGGTTTGTTGCCAGCAGTGACATTGCCGAGGTTGGGTCCTCGATGATCTGTGTGACGGTTGAAGCAGCAGAGGATGTGATGGTTGTCACCAGGAAAACCTGGATGACCTGGAAGGCAAAGTAGGCATTTTGGGTGTAGTATTCAATATGCTGCAGGGTGGGGGCCCCGGCCAATTTCGCCATTCCACGGATGAAGATTGGCAGCAGCATCATCAACACTGCCAACAAGATAGTTGGCAACAGCGATGTGATAAGACCCAACAGAGCAGGAGGAAGGTTGTAGATAAACCTCAAGAAATGCAGCTTGTTGGTGAGGTATGTGAGATTTGAGATAACACCAACAAAGGCAACAGGAATAGACCACAGCAAAACCAGCACGATAATCGCCGTGTTTGCAATAACAAACCTCACGGCCCGCTCGTACCAGAACATTCTCATGTTTGGCCAGTACAGATCACTTGGTTCGGCACCGATGTATTTGGGAGAGAAGAACATGGGCACGTGATGAACAGATGTCTGATAAGCGAGCTGGGCGTAGTACTGAGACTCGAACTCAACAGCTATGGAGTTCATAGGGGAGGCGGAACGGAAATCCTTTTGGAGTGCACGGATCTCAGCATCCATACGTGGCAGTTCCTCTTTACAGTATTCCACAACGTCCCATTTCTTGCCCACAAGAGGCGTGGTACGCATTGTTGGGCGCTTTTTCTGAGGAACATAACAAACAATCTCATTGGCCGGCTCAATGATCTCTCCCTTCTTGTCTGCCTTGAGCTTGACGCCAACAGACTTCTTCAGCAAAGAGCAAAGTGCAGCTTCCAGTTTCATGGCGAGCTGATCACGCTGCTTGACCTTCTGGGCGAGTGAGGGTTGAGCACGTGTAACCCAAACCCGCTTGACACCGTCAAAGAGCTTGAAGAAAGAGTTGTCGTCCAAGTAATTCCTTGGGACAGTCTGGAATATAACAGTACGGGAAGATAGCTTGCTTGCATATTTAGGAGTCGAAAGGGCAACGGCGCGCATCGAAGCGTAATAGGTGAGCTCTCTGTATATGACAAACAAAACACACCCGTAGAAGGCCCAAGACATAAACACATGGGCGTAGTACCTCCCCTTTTTGTCGACATTGGCAATGGAGAGCCTATCGAGCCCTGCATCATTGTGGCCGTTGGTTGCATTGACTGGAAGCATCACGGCGAGGGAGATTAGTCCAAAAAGCGACAGTGTAAACATGACAAACAAATACCTGATGAAGAAATACCCATCCAGTCCTCCCTGTTCGATGATGAACTTGGCAGGTTTGCGGAGCAGCGCTGGGAGCCATGAGATAGGACCATGGGGAAGAGGCTCCGGTTTCAACTTTTCGGGGACAAGGTCATACGATGATTTGGGTTGGTAGATACGGTTGAAGCTCAGTCTCAGAAGCAAAAACCCGACAAAGAAGATACCAAACAGGATGCCGTTGGTTATAACCGCGGTGATCACAGACTGTGTAGATGTGTTTGTGGTTGTGGTCATTGTGTAATGAGTAGATCAGGAAAAACGCAAACGAAAAAACAGTGACAAAAGCAAATAAAATCAGTTTAGCATCGGAGCAACTCCGGTAAATAACAGCGTATCACCAACTATGAACTGAGAAAATGTCTTTGAGTTGTGCAGGGAAACTTATAAGCTTCGGATCTCAAGGAAGCAAAAGTCGCATGCACTCCCTATAGATCTGAGATCAACCCTCCCTCTACAGCGAAGCAAGGGGTAAACGAGTCGCAAAAGCAGTGTGAGTGTAAACAAGTCCTGAAACAGCCTCCTGTTAAACGATGCAAATGCAAAAAATAACCAAGAAAATTGTGTTTAATTATAACAGACAGTGTTAACCCTGGGGAGGCAATAGGAACAACTGGCGGGAAACCAAAAAATAAAATACAGATCACCCACCGCTCGGCCATCACTGCATCGCCAAGCCTGCTTAACCCGCTTGCTCTCCGTGCATTAGGAGAAACGGCTTTTACAGCGGGTTCTGTTGGCAATGGAAAAGTAACCCCGGCGCAGCACCCATGCAGCAGTCAGGTGCGTAGGATGGATGGAATGCAGCCAAGAGTGAGCTGTAAGGTGCAGCGTTGACGCGGTTACCGCGCTTCAGTTGCAGCAGCGGTACATAAATCGCGGTAGGTGGAGTATTAGCGCGTAAGATGGAGAAGTAAGAGAGGATCACAATAGGATAGAGAAGCCTGTAAAAGGATAAATGCTGAAAGCCGGGACAAGGATGGAAGTGGGAACAAGGATGGAAGTGGGAAAAAGGACGGAAGTGGGAACAGGGATGGAAGTGGGAACAGGGGAAACGAGCACGGGGATAATTCAAAGCATCAACGCGCAGAGATAACTCGTTGTAGAACGAGGGAAAGATGATCCGTTTATTGTGATGCACAAGCAAAGAGATAAAGAAAGAAATAGAAAATAACGAGGGTATGGCGTGTAGCTGGGCTTGTACAAGATAATTATTACATGAATTGCAGAGGAAAAATTAATTCACATATAGTTTGTAATAATAGTGGTGTGTATATATGTCAAACTACCACTTGTAACAAATGGTATTGCAGCATATAATAATAGTCCTTGTAATAGACAGCATACGATAATGAACCTTGTAATATATTGCACACGCGTGAATCCTAATCATAATATCTCAATCTTACACCTTCATAGGTTGGTTTTGCAAAATATACTATACAACCGATAGTTCCAACGAGGAACCCTTTTCAACTCAAATCTTTAACTCTACCATGTAACAGAAACACCAAAATAATACCACACTGGTAAAGATTCTCCTTTTTGTACATGTAGTTTATATGAAATAATCAGTCACTGGCTTCTTGGAAGGAATTTCACTACAGTCCTGTAATGCGGAGTCAAACACCGTATACTCCCTGTCCAGTTCATCGTCCAAAGTCAACAATGCAGCGACATTTCCGCATCTATAACAATAATTGGGAGCTGACCAAACTGTGACAAGTCCACCTTCAAATACCTCCTTGTATCCCTCCATTACTAGTTGATGTGCCCTGGCGATCAGACTCAGATTATTCTTAAACAAAAACTGCTCTGTCTCGCTGAATCCAAACAAGTAGCCTGCGCCTCTAGGGCTAACAGCCCAAGCGGGGATATTCTCCTCCGGGTCTGACCATAGAAGATCACACATTGATCCATCATGAGGCACCTCTTGTTTCCTATCTATTAGTCTAATTTCGTCAATAGTTTCTATGGCAGGAGACAACCCCCCATGTATACAGAATACTCCCCCGAGTCCACCTGTGGACCCTACTATATAACTTCCCAGTGCTAAGTAGTCAAACACATCACAGCAGTATCTCCACACGTTTGCACTGCCATATTTGCGCAAACACTCGTCGTAGAACCCATATACACTAGTGATCTGTCGACTTTCATGATTACCACGTATCAGATATACCCTGTCTGGATATCTCACCTTGTAGCATAATAGCAGCAGGAATGTCTCTAATGAGTAGAATCCTCTATCCACAAAGTCTCCCAAGAATAAGTATTTTGTATGGGGTGGGTCCTTGGCTATTCTGAACAACGTGAGAAGATCGTGTAGCTGTCCATGAATATCGCCACATATCGTTATGGGTGTGTCTATCAATTGTATATTACTTTCTTCCATGAGCAGCTCTTGTGCTAGCAAACACAGCTGTTGAACATCACTCTCAGGAATTAGGTTGCATTTTTTAACATTCTCAATCATGCTGAACATTGTTAGTATACGCTGGATGAAAAGATGCTTATGAGAAAGGAAGGACATAATACTCACTTCTCGATATCCAACATCTTGAACCGTTGCTATCTGGTGAGTTTTAGGGGGATATGTATAGAACACTTCAATAAACGTTGGGAATTCCTGTGCAGCTTCAATCTAATATTGCTTTATTGATTTCCAGGTTACAGTTCCACCTAAGGTGCATAGTCTTGTGCGTCTTTTGCTATAGGAAGTGCGAATATGTGCGCGTATATCTATCGTCAACCTAACACACGCCAGTTGAAATTTGATGGCGGTTTTTGATGCTTCTGCAACTGAATTAGAATATTAATACATAGTACAAAAACATAAATAATACAATACAAACAGAATTAAATCCGATGCATATATGTATTGCCCACTCTCTTCGTCATTGATCAAAATGCCTGAAATTACTTATCTCCATCTCATCTCCACCGTCATCACTCTGTCATTCCCATCACACATATGCTACGTCGTCAGCGTGCAGACCCAAACACACTCTGCACTCAGAAGGAGTGCCTGATCGGGTGATAGACCCTTGAAGCGGCAGACAACACGCGTGGTGTGCCTGGGTATTCTTGTTCCCCGTGCATGTCGGGGGATGTGCTTGTGGCAAGCAGAGAATATTTCTGTGCTAAGCGGAGTGCACTGATTACAGTTGAGTACACTGGATACATTGAGCACCTGTAGGCCATGAGATCAGAGAAGCGCCTAGAGTGAGTGCATGTGAACGGACGGACTCCCCCACAGATGCTACTCCCTGTATAGGCATATTATCTCGCCCTTGGGTTTGTCAGTTGTCATTCAGCAGCACTATGGAATTGATGTGAAGACTCTGCTACCGTAAGCTTGGCAAGTAAGCTTGACAATTTAACTGTGGCATCCTCACACACCCACATGCATATCATAGTATCCATTGAACACCAAACAACGAATCCGAGTGTCCCCAACTAACACACAGTGGTTGCTCGCAGTATCACACAGTACCTCGTCACTCACATAGACTATGGTGGATAATATCTCAATTTTATTTAGGGTCTCTTCCTTGGCCTATATGAGTTATAGGGCATATAGCCACAAGTCATTGACTCCGTTGGGAGTTGCGACCGCTCTGGTTACTGGCACCATTCATTGCCTTACGGAATCAAACATAAACCTGATTCTGCTTCTGGTGTTCTTTCTCACTGGTACAAGACTGACTAAATTCAAGCATGAATTCAAGGCTAATGCTGTGGAAGGGGTTAGAGCCGCAGATCGCCTTGCATATGTGGAGAATCTGGTCACTAGCGAGACAAGCCACCCCAGCACTTCCAAGAGAAGAAGAGGCAACAAAACAATCCAGCGAGAACAAGAGAAAAGAGACAATTACGCCAGTCCTCCTCAAGTTGTGGAAGCAGGACCAAGAACTCATATTCAAGTTCTGGCTAATTCAATAGTGGCAAGTATTGCTATTTGGATATCTCTCTTCTTTTCTGGCACTGGTGCGGCCCCAACTCATTCTATTCCTCTTATTTGTCAAGTGGCTGTCATTGTCAACTACTGTGCAGTAACTGCAGATACTTGGTCGTCTGAATTGGGAATACTCTCTGACGAACTGCCTAGACTTATTACCACGTTTAGACAAGTACCACGTGGCACAAACGGAGGTGTTACATCATTCGGTATAAAGGCTGCAACATGTGGCAGCTTCCTCATTGGCACCATAAGTACGTGGTTCCTATTGTATGATTCGTCATTTTCTGCTATCAAAGAGCAGCTTCTCATCCCCAACGTTGATGCTGGAGCAGACGTCAATCCTTTCTTCATTTTGGGCATTTATCTCGTGACGTTCTTCACGGTGGCTGGCACTGCCGGGTCAGTGGTAGATTCCATATTGGGAGCTATCTTGCAGGCTTCTTATAAACGTAAGTCTACGAGCAAAGTAATTGAAGTGGATGGCGGTTACAGTTTGGACACTAGAACAAAAGCTGAGGAAATTGTCAAAGTTAGTGGATTTGATATTCTCGATAATAATGCTGTAAATCTTGCAATGGCGGCTATCACAAGTGTTTTCTTTTCCATTTCATTTGAGTATATCTTTTTATGATAGACATAGAGCTCTCATTTGTGCACAATATTTTTCCTCAAAAAATCGTATCTCTCAATGTGGTGAGAAACTGTACATAAAACTTTAAATAAAAATCGATCTACATCGATCTACATCATGTTTATAATTTGAAATTGACAGACGCATAAAACAAAAACTATATATTATAATTATAACTGAACGAATTTTATCATACATAAACAAACTTCTCGACACAATTTCTCTCTTTCTCGTTTTATTGAGTGTCTAAACTGCTTCCAGTATTGTTATCATTCCCTTTGTGGTACCCTCTCACGCACTCCTCTCGTGCATGTGACGCGACCCCCACATGCCTCTCAAAGCCAGTCGTGTACGTACCAGCAGATCGGCACCGGAGAGGTGTTCAAGCAGAGTTGAAGCAGATAGGCTCAACAGGGCCGATATTTCATTTGCTTCCCATACTGAAACCTTTCCAAATCGATCTCTTTCCAATACCATTTGACTCATGGAGTTGTCTCATTTATAGATAATAGAGTACGCCAGTTGGAATTGAGCGATGAAGCTTAGTTCATCTCTGCTGTTACCCCTTTTGGTTGGGGTGTCGTATGCGGGTGCCATAAGAGGAGTAGCGCCTAAAGGTAAGTCATAATACGCATTGATTCCAATGAGGAGATGGGGGTGGAGGTTGCTTTGGAGAGATGATAGATTTCCGTGATACTAATAAATCTTACATTTTCTAAGATCAAGACAAATATGTTGCTGATAAAGATGGAAAGTGGAGATGTATAAATAATCCAGAAATTGTCTTGAACTTTGATCAAATCAATGACGATTACTGTGATTGTCCAGATGGGAGTGACGAGCCCGGCACTGCGGCATGCCCAAATGGAGAGTTCTACTGTGAGAATATTGGTTTTGAGGGTGCTTATATTCCTTCATTTAAAGTAAACGATGGCGTGTGCGACTATGATGTGTGTTGTGATGGCTCAGATGAATACTCTGGTATTGTGGAGTGTCCCAGCGTTTGTAAAGAGCTCAGACAAAAGCGCGACAAGGAGCAGAAGGAGCTAAACCTCATTATTGAGACGGGATTGGCCAAGAAGGCAAAAACACAAAAAGATGCTTCTAAGCTAAGCCACGAGATCCGCGACAAAATTGTAGTGTGCGAACAGGAGATCCAGAAATACAACGATGAATTGCAGAAGCTTCGCACACAGAGAGATGAGGCCGAACCACATATTGATGAACAACAAGACGAAGTCACTTCGCGTACAATTGCAGTATATGACAGAGCCAAACCTATAGTGGAACAGATAGAGGAACTCTTTCTCGAGAGAAGGCATATACTGTTGGAGCAAGAGGAGAGAGTGCTGCTACTGGAGAAGATGCTGTCGTCGCTTGTTGAGAACTATAACCCCAACTACAACGATCTTGCTGTCAAAGAAGCCGTGCAGGGATATCAGGAGTATATAAGTAATAAAGAAACCGCTGTAAAGGGTGAAGGTGAAGGTGTTGTTGGTGATACCGGTTCTCTGGGTGACTTTTACGAATCAGGTTACCACACGAATCTGGAAAGGCAGGCACTAACTGAATTGTTGGACACCCTCGATGTTCTCGATGAGGAAGTTGAGGAACAAGTACAACAACTGAGGAAGTGTGCTGGCTCCATTTCTGGAATAGGAGAGTTGAAGGAGTGTAGCGTAGGTGAAGCCTTTTCCGCTTTATTTGAAGATCTAATTGATCAGTTCCTTGGTACCAAAAAGACAGTCAACACTAAAAGCAACCCCCGTAAGGTGGGTTCCTCTCCCGAACATTCCGCGAAGGAACAGGTTTCCGAGTATGAAAAGACCATTGCAGACCTGGAAATAAAAATCAAGAGTCTCAACGACGATCTCAACAAACTAAAAGAAGACATCAGTGGGAAATATGGCCAGGATGATATTCTACTCGCATATCGAGACAAGTGTATAACTCGTAGTATTGGTGATTACAACTACAGAATGTGTTACACGGGCAAACTGGAGCAAGTGGCTAATAATGGTCAGTCCGTTTTAATTGGTACATTCGAAAGTGTTGGATCTATGGATGATGGAATGACGCTCCATTTTGGAGGAGGTGCAAAATGCTGGAATGGGCCAATCAGAAGGGGTATAGTCACTTTTGAATGTGGAGCTGAGGACTCACTCTTATCTGTTGCTGAGCCTGAGAAATGCGAGTACCATTTCAAGGCCACCAGCCCTCTAGCATGTGCTAGGAAAGTGGGTGGAAGCACTGATGAAGAGCTGAGGAAGGATGAACTCTGATAACACACACTACCTATGTGCAGATGACTACATAGATGATTAAATAGATGATTACATAGATATGATTCGTATATTGGTTATGCTTGTCGATCATATAAATGTCGTTCTAAGATCCACATAAGATCCTTATAAGACAGGGCCACCGGATAAATTAAAAACGAACATGTATGCATACACACGCGCATATTTATGCACAATCATGCACAATCATGCATCTGCTGCAGAACAGGAAATTACATCTTAATCAAAGAGTTGTTGACTTAAGTATTCAACATATTGAACTCAGCATCTAATGATTTTCTGATTCTGTTTCGTCTTATAACCATATATATATCATGGCTTTCAGCTACATCGTAGACATCAGGAACCTATGAACCTCTCTACTCGTCATCTGTGATATGTCGTCAGAGGAGGAGATACTCAACTTTGATCCAGACTTTGCTGAAATAGTTTCTCTTGGATTTCTGAAAGACTGTTTTCCAGAATTCTTCCTTTGTCAAGAAGATGAATCTGGAAAGAAACCGCCTGCGTTTGGCTCTCTCTTTGTAGAAAAGTACCCCAATGATGAATGCAATAACGGTTCCCGTGACTTCAATGCCAGAGATGCTGACTTCTCAAGCTGGAATTATTACTCATACAAATACCCAAATTGTAATAGTGAGTATTCCTTCCAACCATTACAACGGAGTAATCCGAATTGCAGCACATGCCCAAATTCTGCCTCATTCAACCGAATATTCACGAATGAGAAACAGGATCACCATTCAACTTTCCAACCTTTGGGGATGCTTACATCATTCTATCCCTCATATGATTTGAATTTCTATTTTTCAAACGGAATACTCTCTCAGTTTGCCAACAAAAGTCCTCACCAAAATAATCCTACATGGCTGAACAACATTCCAAATCTGACTAGGTCATCCACCGAAACTCTGCTATCACCACAATCTGTAATTAATGAGGCTGGGGAATATAGAGAATCCGATAGTATAATGCATCTATCTCAGGGAGAGACTTATAACAGCGAAGCAGAGATGAACGCAACTACTGAAGGTCAACAGAGTGACATCTCACTCCTTCTTTCGTTCTACATGAAGCCTAGGGTGATTGATCAGATGAGGAAAGAGTTCTACCACTTACAGTATAGGTATCAGAGACTTCAAAAAGCGGAGAAGGAAAGCCATGACCGAATCATTGACTACATTGTCAATTATTACCCACTCCATTACTCGCTCTTTGTTGATCCTGTTGCATTGGCAAAGCAAAACTACATAATGCTCCTCAAAGAATATCCGCCACTCTTTGACCACTCCACACATGTTTG
Organism: Kuraishia ogatae; assembly: GCA_003706285.3. NCBI lineage: Eukaryota > Fungi > Ascomycota > Pichiomycetes > Pichiales > Pichiaceae > Kuraishia > Kuraishia ogatae. Next base: position 285,862 of record PPKV03000014.1, on the reverse strand, counting down.
TGGACTAGAGTGTGTGGTAGAGAACTCCACCTCTGGATTATATCCTTCCCTTAAAAGTGAGGAGAAGCAGAGACTTGATAGTACAGATGCCTCAGGAAGTTCAGGAAGTTCCACCAATTCTCCTGTCAACAAATTGAAGTACTTTTCTCCCAACGAGGTGAACATATTTCCACCATTAATATACTTTCAGTGTCCAAATAACATCAAGCTTGACAAACCAATCACGGATTCGCTTTACGAATACAGCCCTTATAGAGCTAAGAGTCCTATGTCCAAGAGATCTGAGGAGCAGAGACAGAACAGTAATGAGAGAATGCCCGAAGCATACTCGTGCTCAGTGGTTAGAAAATCCCTGAAACAAGAACCAAAGGTTTCTGCAAGAATGGGAAACTTTGCTCTCTGTCCGATTTGCCCCAAGCCCTCATACTATTCACTCAATAGGTCAAACTATCTCCACCACATGGAGACACAGCATGGGATCTTCAAGAGGGGCCATATGGCACCGCAACCTTTTAACTACGGAAAACATCCATACACCAAGACCAAGCGAAGCGAGGCGGATAAAAGTCGGAACATTGCTTTCTGTTCTGTCTGTTACCAGAACAACAATGGCGAGGAGAATAAGCATGAGATCAATGTATGGTCAGGCGAAACGAAGAATCCCTACTTGAATTATCTTCGTCATTTCGAGCAGTGTCACAAACGTCTGTAATAGTATATCAGAAGACGTATATATATAACCACTTTGAGTGTATATAGTGTATATCTATCTTTGAAATAGCAGGTTTCAGTTGCTTACCTCAAACCGGTCTTGTCACTTCTATCTATTTCCGGGTCGTGTGTGACCAGTTATTGATAACCGTTTGGTCTCAGATAACCGTTTCCGATAACCGTTTCCGATCACATGTCATCATACATAAACATCACAGATGACAACGTGAAATACGTGGGGTATAATAAACCTAGTTAACAGTCATTATATTTTAGCTAAAGACGACTCATTGTCTTGTTTGTCCTTAATTGGTGAAGCACCACAAGCCCACACCGTGCCCTACGATACACGCAACATGGAGTAGTAATCACTTTCTGAATAGTGCTGGCAAACTACTAATCCGTATCAACGTTCCTGTAACCATCTGATATACCCCCCCTAATACTCCAACAATGGATCAAGAACCACGTGGGGAATTGGAAACGGCTCCCAACGATGTTGAATCCGAACACCAACCAACTCAGCAGCCACATATCCATCAGATACCCATGGTGGAAATCCCCCCAGTTGCAACTAAACCTCGCAAGATCACGCTTACAAAATACACGATTTACCTAACGAGCCAGAGGATGTACATTGTGGGGAGTAATGGGAGGGAGACGGTTTTCCGGATACTTGAGATAGACATAACCGGCAAGGCAGACCAGCTCACGATTCTGGAGGATAATGTCTTTTTCACGAGGAATGAGATCATGGACGTTTTGTCCGGGCTTGAAGAGAGCAGTTCTGGAGGACTCACCAAAAGGGTGACTGCTGTTGGGCTTTTGGGATTCATCAGGTTCACAGCCAATTATTACCTCTGTGTGATCACCAAGAGGAGCGCAGTTGCCGTTTTGGGAGGTCACCATGTATACCACATAGATGCAACGGAAATGATTCCTGTAACCGATAATTTCAAGAAACCGGATAGGAACAGCGAGGAGGCACGATACCTGTTGACCTTCCAGAATCTCGACCTCAGTAAGACATTTTATTATTCGTATACTTATGATATTACCAATACTTTGCAGGAGAATTTCTTACGCAATAAGAAACAGTCGCTTGGGCTCAACGGCAATCGTAACTTGGCGAAGACGTTTGAGTACAACGAGCGCTTCGTGTGGAATTCGTCTTTATTAAAGCCTATCATTCAAACCTTCGACCGCGTATACGACTGGTTTCAGCCTATTATCCATGGCTTTATAGATCAGGCCAAAGTTGCCATCTTTGATGAGCATGTGTATATTACCCTAGTTGCCAGAAGATCCAAGTACTTTGCCGGTGCCCGGTTCTTCAAAAGAGGCGTAAATAACCAGGGAAATGTGGCCAATGAGGTTGAAACAGAACAAATCGTTTCGGATATGTTGACCACCTCGTTTCACGACCCCAGGGGAGGGTTCTATAATAATCCTAGGTATACCTCTTTTGTACAGCATAGAGGGTCGATCCCACTGAGCTGGTCTCAGGAGTCGAGTCCCAATATCCGGATGGCTAAACCTCCTATAGATATAAACGTAGTTGATCCCTTTTACTGTTCAGCAGCGCTTCATTTTGACGATCTCTTCAGTAGGTATGGTGTCCCCGTTCAGGTGCTGAACCTCATCAAACAACGGGAAAAGACACCCAGGGAGACGAAGTTGCTGAAAGGCTTTGAGGAGTGTATTGGCTACTTGAACAAGTTTCTCGACCCAGATGTCCAGATCCAATACACGGCGTGGGATATGTCAAAAGCGTCCAAAACACGTGGCCAAGACGTGATTGAATACCTGGAAAAGTATGCCTTGGAGAGTGTTTCCACCACCGGCATATTCCACAATGGAGAGACTCTTTCGTCAACGAAGCTACAGCAAGGGATATGTAGAACAAACTGTATAGATTGCTTGGATAGAACGAACGCTGCTCAATTTGTGATTGGTAAACGGGCTCTCAGCCATCAACTCTACTCTCTCGGGTTCATCCAAGAGGAGAGCCACCTCGAATACGACAGTGATGTGGTTAATATCCTCACTGAAATGTTCCATGACCACGGTGATACAATAGCGCTTCAATATGGGGGCTCGCATCTGGTGAACACCGTTCAAACGTATCGTAAAATCAACCAATGGTCGTCTCATTCGCGCGATATGATTGAGAGTTTCAAGCGGTTTTACTCCAACTCCTTTGTAGATGCTCAAAGACAGGAGGCCATTAACCTTTTCTTGGGCAACTATGTGTGGGAGAAAGGGTTGCCAATGCTGTGGGATTTGAATACCGATTATTATCTACATAATGATTATTCTGGGTCCAGCCTATTGACGTATAAGACGAGTTACACCCATTGGTTTACAGACAAAAACTTGGTTAGGCCACAGGACGAGTTGAAGAGGTTACTGGAGAGTAATATGGGACACTCACCTTTGCAGTTGTATCTAAAGGGAGAAAATGGCGGTGATACTGATGGAGTGGAAGCGTACGAAAACAGTGAGGGACCTGAAGAGCTGGGGATAGTTCCCAAGATTGACCCTTACCCTGGATGTTTCGATAACTATTGGAACGAGTTCTACTTGCCGAGGCGTCTTACCTCTTTGGACACCCTATTTGAGTTCAATATGAACTCAACCTTGAGGTATGCAGGTGAGTCAAGGGCCGGTAGGGATCCTCACAGAGATAGATCAAAGGGGAGTCCACTGCGAAGTGGTGGCAAGGAGGCGCTTGGGGGTTCTGCCGATGCCTCAATGTTCTCCACCGTGACTGAGTCGGTTGCTTCCAGAATGAGATCGTCAACCAACAGTAGTGATGGGGTGGTGGGACTCAATGGGAAAGGAAGTGTAAATCAATACTTGCAAGGCCCTGAATACATGACATCGCCTTTCAAATCCAGAAAGCCTCTACTAAACGCCAGGAATAAGAAAGGAATTCCTGCACCTACTGAGAAAAGTAATAGAGAAGCAGGTGGAGCCGCAGGGGGATCTCGCAGCGGTGGTGATGGTAAGGAGGATGCTTCTGGCGAGGGCTACTTCAATGACTTGGAACTAAAGGTTGGTCTTCTTCAACAACAACGAGTGGTTAAGGCTCAAAGCGTCTTGAGAGATGCTGTGAATTGTATGAAATCAACTTTCATGGGAGAGGGTGTTGAAGCGGTTGTTGGAGAGTATCTGGAAGAGGTTGCCTCTAATAGGGAATCCTATGGCTATAATCGGAATAAGGATGGTTTGGAGTACAAACAAGCCCCAGGGTCACCTTTGTTTGCTCACTTTACAGATGGTTTATTAGGTCTCGATAATAACTCCCTTGGAGACACGTTCACTTTTGAAGACAACTATATTAAGGGAAGGGGAGAAAGACACCTCCCACGCTCTAAAGGGAAGATGGTCTCTAATTTGTTACACCAAAGCATGTCCGATAAGATGAATGATGAGCCGAGTGATGAGCAAACCAGGCAAGAGGGAGAGGTGGAAGAAGATGATGACAATTCAGACGGCCGTTCGCCTGTAACCATCGAGGACCGGTCTTGTCAGATTGAGGAGGAGCTACCTTCGACGCCGGTTGAACTGACAAATGTAATGAATAACGTACTTTCTTATCTGGATAACTTGGAGGTTATCCATGGGAGCCCACTCTTTGCTCATCAAGGTGGTGCAACTAAAAAAGAGATGGAGAAGTCTTCAAAAGTATATGAAGAATCTATCAGATTTGTCAGTGGGATTCCCATAGTGGATTATGACGAATTCCGAGTATTTGGTGATGATAACCAAACGATCAAATCTGTAGATAGGCTGTTTGCTGAATACCTATGAGAGAGCTATGACGAGAATGTTGATGTATCGTTAATATTATAATAAAATACTGCATATATAACTTCAATGGTGCTACTTTCTATGACTAACTTATAACTTCTATTGTAATATACATATTCTCCAAAAAAACACCTTATATCTTGAGAGCCTATATCTTGACCTTATATCTTGAGCTCCTTGAATAGCCTCTCGACATTCACCTTAACGTGTGCCTTTGCCCACCTTTGACTCTGTTCAATAACACTAATACACCCAATTGTATTTTTAAGAGTATCTGCCTTGAGCCAAACTCTGCCGTTACTCCCAATAGCGATCTCAAACTTGCATTTCTTAGACAATTCCTCCAACACTAAACAATTTTTATCAAATAATAGGTATCTACTATACGCTAGGCCCACTTCAACAACACTTCCCCCTACCAATTGTCCAAAACCACCGTCATTGCCCGACGCATCCATACATTCTATCTCCACATCCACATCTCTGTGACAGCTGGAAATACGGGCATATATGACATCTCCCACTTTCAAATGAGGACGATTTTTCTTGGTTGCATTGGGGAAACCAAACACAGAAAGTTGCACATTGGGTGAAAAGTTGCCTATCGAGGCCCTATACATCTCTCCAAATGTACCTGTGATAGTGCATACTACATAGTCGTTAAGCTGGGGCAAATATCTCTTGGAGTTTGTGTCAACACCCACGAAAGTGGATGCTTTTTTCTCTTTTATTCTGAGTAGTCCCGCGTGTGAGGCATTCAACTTTGTGGTGTCATCTGATTGCGCAGCTGTGGGTGCTATTAAACCTGGACCAATTGAAATGTTGGGTGACGATACGGGAATTGAGTCGCCTGGAATTATCAAACTCATTGTGACGCTTATGTGGCCGTGTATGTATTTTATATACAGCTGTTGACTGTAACAATAGTTTGGAGTAGCAGTGAGGTGTCCGCTCTATGGTTCTTCTCTATGTGTTCCTCTCGAAGGTGAGATAGAGTATATCAGATGGGTTTCTTCTCTTGGTTGTGCTCGTAACCTTTGAGGAAATATTAGTAGGGGATACCGCTATTCCAAATCGGCTCAAATAATCCGGTGACTGTGGAAATAAACAAAAGTCTTTCCTACACAACACTATAAAAACACCAGTATAAAGATACCAGTTTGAAAAGACTAAATAATGTAGAAATTTCAACGCTCATCTCATTTCTTTTAGTATATGCACTATTAATGCAGCTGCCATGCATACCACAGTATAAGTGTGCACGCTGAGTGTGCAAACTGTGATACGAGATATTCCATACAGATATTCCATAGAAACAACTAGCCGACCAGAGAGATAATTATATCAAACCCTCATAAATATGGAAAAGCGAAGATGAACGGCACCTCTGAGTGAAGATTCTATATCCTTGAACGTACACCCTGTAATGTTGAGCGTACCTCTTGTGTCTGAATCATCTCAAAGAAAGCTGTAACTGTAGAGAATACTCATTATCGTTATAAGTGAATTTCAGCTTTTGCCTGTTCTCACTATGGCAAGTGCGGGTGTGTGGGTGTTTCACCATCTTGTAGTGGTGGTTTCTGATGTTAATGTATGGGGGACACTGTGAGGGACACTGTGAGGGACACTCTGGGAGCACCTTATGGGGGACACTCTGGGAGCACCTTATGGGGGACACTCTATAGAGTTATTAGCGCTGCATCCCCAAGCGATGCCCCCGCATGCCCACGCGATGAGCAGATTGCCTATTGGAGATGCTGCTACATGAACACTAGAGGAAGAAATAATCACAGTTGAAACTGGTACAGAGACAACGTGAGGATAAATATATTGTCTCTATGCCAACGTGGGGATAAATACACTTGAAGGGTTTACGGGCGCGAATAAAAGTCATATGCCCACCATATTTGTGAGTGCAACTCTGTAATTCTCACCGATTTGTTCACTCACAGGTATCTCTCAAGCCGCATATTTCATAGAGTGAAAACACCTCTATTCCCGCCGCAAAAAAATACTCCCTATAGGATATAGTATTCAGACCGGTTTGTACTCCTACACCACCGTATACCGAAATGACCAATCCGCGTTATGTCATATGAGATATCATCATCACCGGGGAACCCGCATCCCTGGAGCATGGAGCCATCTTCTGACCAAGTACTGGCCAGTGTTCCAAATGCACCAACAGCCGGTACAATTCAAGCTAGTGTAGGATACCCGCACACTCCCATACAGCAGAGTACTACAACAGTTCCCGGCATACAAATCAGCCAAGGCAGGCATGATACTCCAATGACACCAAACACTCCCATGTCTCCTGCAACACCATTGGCTGATGTTTCCGCTCCACCCAGAATTAGAGCATCACATGAGATATCTCCACCACATGGGCTGAGTGGTGGGCTCTATGTAAATGATCACGGCTCCGAAGTGGAGTCTAACCAGCAACTTGTCACTAACATCATTGATGATGGCAACGATTCTGACGGCGACGCACTCTTTGAGACTGGTGTGTTGCACCAAATGGAATCCCGTATGAGGCAGCGTAGTCAGCGAATGCTTTACCCGTTAAGCTCACCAGTGAGGGGGGTTCACAGCACGCATCCCACAAGGCATATACTTTCTTCTCCGCCTTCATTTTGCAGGTCTTCAACCCGGCGCGCAAAATACGTTCCTCATAGCCACAAGATGAGGAATCGGATCCACACTCTATACGATAGGGATATAAGGAGAGAGAGCAAGGTTGTGAGTAGTAGGGGCGGTCCGGATTCGATGGCAGACTTTGTTCTCAGAGAAGAACACAAAAGAGAAAGAGAGAAATTGCTGCAAGAATCAATCTTTTATTCAATAAGCGGTGGAGAGTTTTATGGTGATGAGGATGAGGAAGAGGAATGTAATAAGGCTGATAACTTGCATAATGAGGCATCACATGTTGAGGGACATAATCTTCTCTCGGAGTCAATGGATTTGGATGCTGAAAAACAACATATCCTGAGCGAGGAAGAAAAATCAGCCTATGAAAGGCAATTGGAAGAGATGCTACGGCAAGAAGAGTTGGAGCTGGAGGCATTAGCAGCAAGTATTAACATATAGTAACGAGCAGCGGAGAAGTGATTGGCCAATTATACATATGCGTAAGAGTCTTTATTTCATCATATATGCTGGGTAATGATACTCACTACACACTTTATCCATTTTTTAATATGCTAATGACACAACCTTATATTCCCGCCATATTTAACCACCGTATATAGTAGCGTCACTGTAATCAGTTATCCTTCATTATGTGCTATTGTTAGATTGATTATCACACAAGAAAGCGCGAATGGTTTAGTGGTAAAATTCATCGTTGCCATCGATGAGCCCCTGGTTCGATTCCTGGTTCGCGCATTCTTTTTGTTCTTTTTTTTCTTTTTTTCTGTTCATCTTCATTTTTATGCCCGCCTATTAATAAACTGATATATTATAAAAACGAAAAATAAATACATTAACCCAGCCATAGACAGTAAACCTACGTTCACTTTTTATGTTAAGTGCTACACACTGACTGTTTGACAACTGAGAGTGCTGCGAACGGCGCAGGCAAAGTGCGAACGACTAGGGTGATGCGATCGATGCACGGCAAAGCAGAGCAAAGCACAGCTGATAAACACATTTTACGGACCGGGCAGAGCGAGGAGCGAGGCGGAATAATGCAGGCGTTATGCTGTTTGTTGAAACACAAAATCAACCTGGTTTCTCTACAATCACTACAAATCGCGCAAATTAATGATAATGCTCATCCGCACAAAACTACTCCCCACCATTCTGCACCCTGGCCGGCACTTGGCAACCGGGAAAATTGATTTAAGTTAGTCTTGGCGCATGCATGAGCGGCCAACGGCCAAGCCCACTAATAACTTATAGCCTGTAATGCCTGCTTGAATGCCTATGGTTGTGGCTGTGGGCAAGAAAAGGTGAGAAGGATGGACCATATATTTGCTGTCTATTCCGGTGTACATAACCAACTGCCAATAACTTTGCCAATAGATTTGTAACAAAGTGGGCTCTAGAACTTGTGCTACCAGTACAGTAGCACCTGTAGCACCTGACGACTTGAGATCCCTCCATCTTTATAATATTAACTCCTCTACTTCTGGGTGCACTATCTTTTTTGATTTTCATGGTGGGCATATTGAATTTGATCACATCTCATGAATGGTAACCAAATTCTGAATTCCTCTCCCTTACAGTATCGCTATCTGTTTTGCTGTCACTGCAAGAAGCCTCAGTATCTTGCGGTATCCAAATTGGTGCTTATGCATCTTGCACAGAATTAGTGCTGTAACCCCTTTTGCGCTAATGCACTATTTTAGCCGTACATCATGCATGCGGAACATCACGTACGAATCGTTCCCCGAATAGGTTGGAATCCCATATAGCTGAGATTATTTTTGACAATTGGGGTATAAATCAAAGCGGAACTGTCTCTTGTCATTCGAAACATGGGCGCACACTCGTTTCATTGAGCAAAAAAGGCCATAACCACATCATTCATCATTTTATTTCCCACTTTACACCACCTACATCCAACATCACTTCCAATCATGCTCTCATTTGGCGACATTGCAGATTTTACTAAGAATCTTCTGCCTCCTCCACCAACTTTTCTGCCCAAAGATTATCCTGATCTGACAGGTAAAGTTGTTGTCCTTACAGGATGTAATGTGGGGATCGGATATGAGACCATGAAACTTCTTGCGTCTAAAAAGGCTAAAGTGTATGCACTGTGCCGTAACGAGGAAAAAGCTCTCAAAGCCATTGACTCTGTGAGATCAGAGCTCGGCGAGGGCAACTATGGTGAGATTATCTTTGTACATCTTGACCTGGGTGACATGACCACTATTAGACCAGCTGTTGAGAAGATCTCTTGCAAAGAGAACAAAGTCAATATCGTCATCCATAATGCTGGTGTAGGGGTAGATACCCCTGCTGGATCAAAGAGTAAACAGGGGATTGAACTTATCTTAGCAGTAGATGTACTGGGACCACATGTGTTGCAAAAAATGTTGGATCCATTGGTTTTGGAGGCTGCTCGTACAGCCCCACCAGGTGACGAGAACAGCACCAGAATTGTGTGGCTGTCGTCTAGCTTTAACTTCTTTTCAGTTAAGAATGGTATCGACTATGATAATTACATTCTGTCTGGCGGGCCTGCATACCACCAAGCCAAAGCAATTGCAATGTATCAAGCCTCAGCATGGTCCAAAGTACATAAGGGGGAGAATTGTGTATCTGTCTCAATTCATCCCGGATATATCAGATCCACGATTATGAGGCGCGGTGGAGTGGTTCCTGCCATTTTCTTAAAATGTTTTGGTCAACCGTGTGAGTATGGTGCCTATACAGAGCTGTATGCTGCACTCTCCCCTTCGCTAACCACTAAGGACAATGGCGCTTACATCACTGGTTTTGGACACAAGGGAAGAGTCAGACAGGATATTGCAAACGAAATGAAAAATAATGGTGATCTTAAATGTTGGAAATGGTTGGATAATTTGGTTCGTGAGTATATTTGAACTGCCCTCCAACCATCGGTTACTCAATGGCTGTCCGCAACTGGTCGTATCATGAGGTCTTGATAAACGCTGTTATTCTTTATATAATAATAATACTTGTGGTTAATTTTTTTATCTGATATTAATAATCATATATTACACTTGTGACTAAAATACATTCTTGATCAGGCCATCATTCAACAGAAGTAATATCCAAATTGCCTAACTTATCAATCAATTCTGTCATTATTCCCACCCTTCCATTTTCGCCAATTATTGTATCGCTATCGTCATCCAGGTCGCCTTCATCAACTCCTCTCTCTCTGTTAGCTATGCTACCTTCATTTGATGGCCTAAAAAGACCATTTCTGTTTCTTGGTGTAGCAAGTACTCGACTTTTCAACACAGCCGTAGGGGATATCTTTGGAGATGAAATGCCTATTGACCTTATGTTGATACCAGGCAATTCAGCACCCAAGGGACTTGCAGTAGTCGAACGTAATAATTGAGATTCCACAGCATGTGACCCACCAAAAGCTATCGTTGTCACTGCAACATTGTGTCCATTTTCGGTCTTCGCGAATCTCTTTTCAGGACTTCCATTGAGTTTAGCCTTGGAATAATACCTCTTTAATTCAGCGACTTTCTGTCTGCGAATTCGTTCCGTAGCTGGAATAGAAGGGGAAACCCTCTTATGGCGAGGAGTTCCAATCGAGGATACCGGTGAGGAAACACTACGTGTCACTGTGTATTGGTACGCATTAGGTGAGATTGGATTAGATGGAGAATACTCAGGGGAGCCTGTATGGAGATACTGATGTTCTGGACTGGTATAATAGACCGAAGTATCTTCAGCGTTAGGGCTTAACACACCTTCTCTCTCTGATGATTTAAGCCCCGTGCTGTCATAAAACGTGGAAATATTCACCTGACTTTTCTTAGCAGGAGTCATAGCGGATTCTGGGGACAGTCGAGTAAAATCTAGCCTGGGAATATTCCTAGGAATTATAAGAGGTTCGCGCGTGCTTTGCGAATTTGTATTATCAGCTGTGTCCATCACTTGACGAGAATGACTCCTTCGTATACTATCAAGCTGTCTTCTCCGATTCGCCAATGGGGAATTCTGAAATACGTTTTCAGATCCACTCGTGGAGTAACTTTTAGGTGGACTAATCAATGATTGACTGCGAGAATGAAGCGTGAAATGTCTGCCTGACCTCTCTTCATTATGAGGAAAATGGCTACCACCACCATCGCTCTCAAAATGGCCAGTATGCCCTATCTGGTGGGCTCCGGTCAACTCATTAGTTTGAACCAACTCGTCATATCCACTACTCCATATATAGAAAAACATCCGTAGACGATTTCTGTCCCACCTTTCTCTAAAAGACTTTGCACTCTCCTTATCCCTCGCAAATTTTAGACACATCAAGTTCCATTTAGGGAGAAGTTTACTGACATATCCAGCATCTCTCTCTTCTCTATAAGTACTATATACATCCCCCAATTCAATGACCCGTTCAAGGTTCACCCTCCATGTCTCAATACATCCACTTTGTAGGGCTACCTCCCGCAGGTTCACGGCTACCTCATTATTATCTACTATATGAGAAAACTCCGCTTTCCAATAGCGGAAATACTCTTGGAGGAGGTATTTACCATATGCTTTATCCAATTGGATTTGCTTTTCTAAATAATCTGCAAGCTTCCTCTCCCAAATAGAGAGCAGATTAGACAAAAGGACGGTATTACTCTTCTTAAGAGATTCTTCTTGTCGTGAGATTGCTTTGCGAAACATATCTCTAATTAAGGTAATCTCATTGCCCCAAGTCTTGAACACTATTTTGACAAAAGATAGTTGGTGGTAGCGTGTACTCTCTATGTGTGCAGTAATATACAATCCGTAACGGAATTTCCATTTCCCAAAGGCGCTGCGTAGGAGCGAGTTCCTATTCATTTTCAGCAAGGGTAACAGCTTATTTGCCAATCTCCATCTGGTAAACATTGAATTTATAAGGAGAACATCCCTACTATCTTCAAGTTTACAGTATTGCAGTTTTTGTTTCCAAGCTGAAATAGCATATTTCAATAGATTTCCACTTCTAAATTCCTCGGCAATTTGGATAGAACGAGATTGAATACGCCACTCCGAGATGTGTTTCTTCACTACCAAGAGGTCAGATCTACTTCTGAAGTTGTTGGCTAAGTGATTACGCTTTTGAGAATCCCTCCAGGTAATAAAGCTCCATCTGATCATATGGAGGTCATTATTTTCCATCACCCTTTGAGAGACATCGTACAAATTAGACACTTTCCTCCATTTTATAAAAAACCTACGAATGAGAATATCATGCTGATACACCATTTCCTTTTCGAGTAATGCCTTGAGGTTTCCAAACCGAGATCCCATCTTATTCCTCCACCTCAAATAATAGCTCTTCATGACAGAGGCATCAACTATTTGATCCACGAGCAACTGACGCGATTTGATGCCAAAATACTTGTCAACCATATTGTGAAAGACAACTTTGATGATAAGCCCATTATGGATCTTCTCCATCGGCGAAGCTACCAATTTTGAGTTGAGTTTCCAAACTAGGAAATATTTCTCCACCAGTCTATCATTACTATCACTTGTTAAGAGTTTACTGGATTGTTCTTCTAATAAGGACTTTTTACCACTAAGGACGTTCCTCCATTTAACCAGATATCTTCCGGTGAGCCAAGTGTCATATTTGATCTCCCTTTCCTCTAATACATACATCTGCCTCTTGAGCATCATAAACATTCTATACTGCACAAAAGTGTCTCCTAAAATCTGTGCTTTATCAGACAATAATAGAAGATTTTTAAAGGCAGAATACCACTTTTTAAGATACTGCTTAAGGTAAAATCTTTGCCAAATACTCAATAGGGCCCTATCGAATTGGCTCCTGTCTGTGTGAGATTTCCAAATACGAAAGGTTTTGCTTTTCCCTCTTAACTGGTTTCTAAACTGAAGGATACAGTATCTCATGTCCACCGTGGGGAGGGATATCTCGACAAGGTGACTGCTGGTATCATGAAATTTTCCATCTGAAATTGAGCAATCTTGTGGGTCATACTGATACATGCAAGGCTCGGAGAATAAAAGAGTGAATAGTGCTTTCAAATCAAGATCAAAAGAGGATGGAGTTATTACTCTGTCTCTCCACTTTACTACTGCACGCTTTACTAAACTGTAGTATGGGTCGTCATCTATCAGCAGGGATTCTGTCTCATTCTCAGACAACACTTTGATATATGTTTTGAATATCTGGGGAAACCACCTTTCGTATTGGTCATTCGACTTATTTGAATGGGCATCAACTATATGGGACAGCAGGGTTATTAGATCGCCCGTAGTGACATCAGGACGTCTTATACGAGAGATATGACTATTTGGAGTGTGTTCACCATGCTGGCTATGTTTGGTATTACTGTTATCGTCACCATGTTGCATGCTGCTACGCAACGATTTCAGGAATGGAATCAAAATAGGAAATATAGGGAAAAGGGTAATGAACGTGTCTATGACTGTTAAGTCATCTGCTACACTATGCTGTTGAAAGGCTAGCTTGATTATTTCCCCCACTTTCATATTGAACTCAATTAATACGTCTACATCATACCATACCAGAACCCCCCTCGTCTCGTTATAGAACTGCAATAACATCTCTGCAACATCTCGCGATTTCTGTCTCGAAAAACGAGGCGATGTTGTTACAAACTCCTGAAATGCTTCATAACATCTATTGAATTGAGGATCATTGGAGTTTACGCGAGGTGGTTCCAGAGTGTTGTCGAGATTATACGAGTGTTCGTGTAAGAGAGATGACTGCAAGAAGTCTACTAAGGCAGACTCATGATCGACAGCAGTCTGTTGAATGTCCATCAGAAGGCGTCGTATTTTGTTGAAAATGGCAGTACTCAGGCCATTATCCCTGATACTCTTACCTGAACTTTTGGGATACTCACCCCGTATCAAATATTGAGTGGTATTATCCTGCTGTGAGGAGGAATCGTCGTTGCTGCTTGTATCATCAATTAGATTGTAGGGAGAGCTGTTCAAGTAACGCAATAGCACTTCACGGAGATCTTTGGTATCACTTTTATTTTTACCGGGCCGCTGTACTGCTGTCAGGAAGTCAAAAGAGAGAGTTTCTCTATCCAATTGGCTACTTGACACTTTTAATGTTTTATGGCATACACCGCTCAGTTTGTCGAGAACATCATTGTTGACTAATTCAGGGTCGCTGTCATATATCAAGTGCTGAAAAACATTGCGGATCCTATGCAATTGTCGCAATTGGTGGTGTGTGAGGTGTTTTATCGAGGGTATTGTGTTAGAACTGTTGGTGAGCAGATGCCGGGGAAGTTCAATTATGCTCTCTATGAGTAATTCAATATCTGACATATTAAGGATTCCATTCTAAGTTTGGCAAGTTCGCGGAGGTATGTCTTGAGGAGAGACGGATGGAGCCGTGAAAGTAAGCACTGTTGACAAACCGTGGAAATAAGCAATGTTGACGAACCGTGGAAACTGACAATTGCAGGGGAGGGGGGATGCTTTTGATGCAAGATGGGATGTAGTGTTGTCAGTGTAGGAGGAAGATACAAAAAGACAAAGGGTATGTGTCAATGTCGTGAAGTATCTTCTCTATGTTAACGGTGTTTGTTATAGGTATAAGGCTGTTCAGATTGGAGCTGGATATGAAGTGTAGATGTCTAAGTTGGCGTGAGGAGGTGCTATGCATCTACTTTCAAGACACCTCTGACTTGTGAGTATTAACAATTATATATGCAAATCCCACGAATACTGTTATACAATAGAACTCACTTACACAACAGAACTCACTCCATACCATGAGTTGACCATGAAAGATATTTTCAAGATTCAACCTTTACCCCACCACTCCACTAGGTATTCAGCACCCTCACACTGAGGTGCCTCGCCTGTTCCTGCCATGCATCTCTCTAACTATGCATCTCCAGCTGGAGTTCTTTAGCTTAGCCTTAGTGTTAATTATGCAGCGAGACGCGTATAACAGCGTAGTTGTACTATATATATTTATGTATGAGAGACGCGTACGATGCGTCTGCTACCGTCTCTTCATCTAGGGGTTTCTAAGGGACTATGGGCTGTTAACTATGGGATGTTAACTATGGGAGGTTAAGCAAGAGATACTAACCATCTATATGATTATAACTGTAGGATATTAATTGGCTACAAGACAATAACCAGGTGGTGCTGCGCTGATAACAGGATGCTCGATAATATTGCGAACAAAACGCGAGAGGTGGCCATTGTGTGTGTCTCTTTTGAGCATGCTTACCATCATGGGTACATAGTTAGTGTAAGCTTCCGTTCCTCCCCACACGGTGACAATCATCCATTCTTCTTATCGTACTAGCATTTTTTTGCCTCGGCTCCAACAGCAAGGAAATTTGCATTAAATGTTAACAATTGCAGGTGTACATATTATTAGTTGCAATGAGTGATTTCCACTGTTCACAGCCCACTTGCTAAATGGCCTAGGAGCCAAGAGGGACTATCTACTTCTATTCCATCAGCCAGTAGTCAATAATGAGTGCACCTCTCTAAAACTCAAAAAATTCAAAAAGAAAATCTTTAATTATCAAAAGTCCAATAATTATTTACCGAGAGCTCTAAATATTTACCGATAATCGTTTACTGCTCTTAACATGGCTTGTGACAATCGTCGCCCTCTTCCTTCATCCCCTTCCTTCATCCTCAGCTGCCCCGTCTCTTGTCTCACTTCTCTTTTACCTCCTTCTCCCCCGTCCATCTCCTGCGTCTCGAATGCTCCACCAGTTACCACTTATTATGCCCACTTACTATGCCCACTTATTATGCCCACTTATTATGCCCACTTATTATGCCCACTTACCACTTATTATGGCCACTTATGTAACGTGTCCTCGAACAACCCCAATATGGTCGTGTGGGTTGCACTTTTCACTCATGGTAACCACCTCAACACGAGTCTAACCTTGTAATCTGTAGATGGCAGTTGCGATAGACAAAGCCGAAAGTAATAAATACACCATCCCGTATATTGATTGGTGACCAATCATAAAGTTGGCGCAACCACTTGTACAATAGCGAAGATGCTGCTTCCCATCACGCTGTTGGCATATCTCACGGTGGTGGTGAGTGCATTCTCTCCACCATCATCATGGGAGAACACACGTTATGAGCGTGTCATTGACCTTGGAAAGTCGTATGTAAAAGAAAAGCATTCAATCGAGCTGAAGAACGTTGGATCATCACCTTCTAGGGAGTACTTTTTTGCCATCCCAAAAGAGGTGGTGTCCGATGTTTCCTTTTTAGTAGCCAGTGGCACTGCCGGTCACGGCGAAAAGGTGGTTGAGAGTGAGATGGTTTCTGAAGAAGCAAATGAAGTGGACGAGCATGGACTCGCTTATTACAGGATCAAATTGCCATTCCCGATCGCCCCCAAATCGAGTGCCTCGATCCAGATAGCGTATCTCTACACCAATCATGTGGCTCCACTGCCTAAGGAGAGACCCCTCGGAGAACCGCAAACGCTGTACTTCCAGAACAGCAAGCTGCCCACCTCTGCATATGATACAACCAACTACAAACTGAGAATCGTTGGAATTGCAAGTGGTGAGGATTTGGAGTTGGAATTCGATAATCCAGACAACAAAGCACTGGCCACAAAGTTCAAAGGCGTTGTGGAGGATGACTCCCTGGTCTATGGACCATATAACCTCAAGATCAAGGCATACTCCAACCTTCCAATGGCACTGATCTTTGAGAAGCCCAGGCCTTTGCCATACGTCGACACTTTAACACGTGACTTTTGGGTTTCCCATTGGAGCAACGCCCTATCACTTGAAGAGTATTATGAGCTCTCCAACAAGGGAGTTGGCCTTAAGGGTGGGTTCAGCAGGGTTGATTGGATGAAGGGGCGCTATGCATTGAAGCCCAATGGCGCAATCATCACTTTGACCATCCCATTACCGGAAAACATTGAGACAAGGGAAATTTACTACACTGATAAAGTGGGTAATGTAAGTACCTCCACTATTCTGAGGGGAAGAGACCTAGTTCTCAAGCCCAGGTTCCCCGTCTTTGGTGGATGGCACTACAACTTCACCATCGGATGGTGTAACGATCTCGGAAGTTTCCTCAGAGAGTCCATTGATGGCACCGACTACATATTGAAGGTTCCACTTTTGGACGGTCCTTTGGATGCCACATATGAGAAGGTTGATCTGTCCGTGTATCTTCCCGAGGGTGCAGTTGTAACGGATGTTGAGTCTCCAATTCCATACGACGACCTGGTATATTCAACGGTTTTCTCATATTTGGATCTTGTAGATGGCCACACTAAGGTGACACTTAAGTATTCCAACTTGGTTGATGAGATGAAGGCGTTGGAAATTATTGTCAAGTATAAGTTTACGCTGTGGAGCCAGTTCAAGAAACCATTATCTATTGCTGCATACTTGTTTGTTGCCCTATTTAGTTTGTTTTTATTGAGGAAAGTTGATCTTTCTATCGATAAGGTGAAGAAATGACGCGAGGATCTATATAGATAAAAAATCACTTTGTTGTAAAATACAAATACCTCAGTAGTGCATTAGTTCATCATCAGCCCTATGTGGAGATGTGAGATATTCATTTCTCCTTGGCTGATCACAGATAATTTGATATATTTCCAATCGCTGTATCACTGGCTAGTGGTATCATTGGAATTTCTAAATATATATATGATCAGAATGTTTATCTCTTTTTCAAGATGCTTAGATTACTATAGTTAACCTCCCATAGTTAACAGCCCATAGTTAACCTCCCATAGTTAACCTCACATAGTAATGCCCCACACAGTAAACAGCGACAGATGGAGCAAAAGATATACACACAAGTACACTCAATAGACCACCTCTTGACACCAGGAGGAAAAACATTTGAATATAATAACATCCTCAGAGTGCCATTTGGCTGTTAAACTAAAAACCCGCCCACCATACACACCTACACGCACCCTGCCATTCTTCTCCACACTCCATACATTGAAGAGGTGCACCATCTGGTCTTTTCTCCATATTCATACAATTGTCTATACATACACCAAACGACTCTCTCTTGTCGAGTGCCACGTATTTCAGCACCTCTCTTGTTGAACACCACAGGTATATTTCAGCATCTCGCATATCTCGCGCAATATATCAACATATACAGCATATCGTGTCCTCACACACACACACAACATGTTGTAATAGCGATGTCTGAATCAAATTCTACACCCACCAACGGTGGTGGAACTATAAATAAAACAGAGCCCGCTATCACCGGACCGAATGTCTCTGAGGAAATCTTCAACGATACTCCAGAGGAGATCCCCAATGGTCCCGATAAGACTCCTGCTAAACCTAACAATGGGAGTGAGGATGTACCCAACAACCCTCACGCGCTGCGTCTAGGAGTCCTCCCACTGGAATTGCCCTCCATCATCTTCATTATATTGATAATAGTCTTCTCCACCAATTTGTTATCTCATATTTTACACCTGTTAGCGGCATGTGTAGCTCTCATAGCTGTGGCATTATGGGTTGCCCGCTCCTCAAATAAACTCTACCTGAGAGAGATCACAAGGAATGCTACAACTCCACTTGACTTTCCCTCTTTCAAGTTCACCCATAAAAGGGGGTGGAATGCCCAGAAACGATATCCTTCCGTGGTATCCACTTTGCAGAATGGCACATTTCCTAAAGTATCAGAGAATATCCTTCTATCTGACACTATTGACCACCTCATCAACCTCATAATTAATTCCTTCATACTCTCATGGTATGGTAGTATATCTAAAGACCCGTGTTTTCCCATTGAACTTAAAATAGAGATACTGAATATAATAACGAAGATCAAAGAGAGGCTCCAGCAGGTGGATCTGGGCGATCTGTTAGTGTTACGCCTGTTACCAATAATAACAGACCACTACAACGCTTTCCGCCTGGCCTATATAGAAGTTTCCAGTAAGAAATCTACACTCTTGTCCACCTCCTCACGATCTTTAACAAACACAGCAGATTTGGAACATCTAATAGCGGCACATTATAATAGGGGAAGACTGCATCCGTCCATAGATATGAAAAAGGCGATTATTGCCAAGGGGTCGGCAGCATCGACATCAACATCGGCTGTAACATCGAATGGTTCTGGGCCCTCTCTATCTGTGGTGGAGTATGAGAATCATAAACAAGAGTATATTAAATCCAAAGTAGCGAAAATCTTGCCTCTTTTGGTGTCTTCATCCGAGGCGGCTTCACCTCCAGTATTCGTGCTGCTAAGGGAAATAGTCTCTTCATGTGTCCTTTTCCCTGTTCTGAATATGTTAACCGATTCCGACTTCTATAATAGGCTCATCTCCGATAAAGTGGGGAGTCTCTTGAAGGACCATAACCAAGTGAAACAGCTAAGGAGTGTTCTAGAGGAGCAGAGTAAATCGTCAACAAACTCCTCAATTAATAATACCCCAGCAGTCAACGGTAAACGTAAAAAGAGCTTTAGCTATCCTTCTTTGATGAAGTTCCAATTGACAGTGGACACTTCTCAGGATTCGTTCAATGATCTCGTCAAGGCCATCGGAGTGATGGAGTCGATCTCTCAGCTCAAGCAGTACAAATACTATATATTTCTTCAGGAGAGTAGAATGGGCGATACAACATTGCACCCTTCCTATTCTTCAAGTACGGTGATTTCTCCCTCAACTGCCTCTCCTTCTCCCTCTTCGTCTCTTGTAGAGAGAGAAAAGATCTACCATAACAGAGTGAGCCAGTTGAAGAACTTACTTGATTCCCGCATTCTTTCTTTGTCTACTTCTGAACATGGTTCCTCAATAAAAACCAAGAAAAAGTCAAAGGGTAAATTGGGGCTAGGAATTTCCTCTTCCGCTCTATACATGAAGTCAAGAAAGACCAGTAGGGATCAAGCTGAACCTGGTGAGGGTGATCTTAGTAGGAAAGAATTGGATAGTGGCATGCCCACTTCTAGAATTGATGATACTTCCTTGTCTTATCTTAATTTAACAACGGTCCTCCACTCTCCTGTTGGTCTCTCCTACTTTATGGAGTTCTTGGATCAGCGGTCTCGCTCTCAATTGCTTCAGTTCTGGCTGACTGTGGATGGAATTAAGAATCCTCTGGAAGACGTTACTGTGTACAACGACTCGGACTCGGAGGATGAAAATGTGTCGCAAAACAACATAGTGATGGGTGACACTTTGCTTAGTGGTGTAAATGTTTCTTGTAATGACAACAATGATTCATCTACCGCAGATGAGTCTCCTCTCTTTTCTGACGACGTTCGCCAAATATTCAGCACCTACTTTGGTGTCAAGCTGCTTCGTATTAGTCCAAGCAAATTTCACGCAGTGGAAGCACTCGTCAATTCTCCTGCTCCCACACTTGGACAGTATAACAGGGCCAGAAGGGCCATCTTAAGACTCCAGAAAGAAGTGTATGATAGAATGAACCGTACTGATTGGCCAGCCTTTGTGCAATCTGAAAAGTTCACAATGTGTATAGCAAGTGGAGAAATATCGAAGCCAAGCCAGAAATCAACAACTAAAGATTCCAGTAGCGGAAATAATAGTAGCAGTACCCACCTCCTAGGCAATGCGGAAGGTGCTCCCGTGTTATCTGACGAGGAATGGCAAGGTGATCCGCTTGCAAACTATGAGGAAGACGAATCCGGTGAGGATGCCGATGCTAGTCAGAGAGTTAGTGAGGATGTATTAAGGGCAGTCGAAGATGCTCTAAATGAGATCATGAGCAGCAGTACATCCGGGGCCAACAATGCTAAGGCTCAAAATGCGCACAGCGAAGAGAATAAGGAAACCAAACGTAGCAGTAGTAACACTACTGAACTGGAGGCTGCCTTCTCGTCATCTCCTCGAGCTTCTCCCAGAGCTTCTCTGCATGGTGGGCTGCTTGATGACAATTCATCAAGTAATCTTAGCTCTCTACAGTCTTCTTTTGCTGCTGGCAACCGCAATTCTCGCCTTCTGGCTGAAGAGCTCCAGAAGGATCTATTTGGCGAGGACTCTGGTCTCTTTAACTCATCGGCAGCAGCTACTCTTCATAACACTACCACCTCCTCTTCTACTTCTTTGGACCATTCTAGTTCTGATAACATCAACTCCATTGGTATCTTTGATACCCCAGGAGAATCAGCTAACTCCCCCTCACTGTTCAACAGCGACACAGAGATGGATGAGGAGTCTGAATACGGAGCAGATTCCATAATGAACACTCTAAGCAGGTCTCAAGAACTGAATAACACTCTTCGCCTTGCAGCTCCTGGTGATCTTAACCTTGGAGAGGAGATCGCCAAGCTGAGTGTAGATATAGACAAACTAGAGAGGCAGAATGCCATTGTAGATTCTCTTTTGGGGAAAGCTGAACTCACCAACAATGTAGCAGAGCTAAAAATTTTACGCAAATCAAAGTTAGGTCTTGAAAGGGAGATACACTTCAAAGAACTGCAAAAACAGCAATATATTGTCCAAGAGAATGACAACTCACTATATGGCAAGTCTCGTGTTAGGATTCAGGGCTATGTGAGCGGTAATGAAGAGGGAAGAGAGTTTATTCTGTATATAATAGAGATCCAGAAGATCCAAAATAAGACATCCGATCAAATCGTGACTAATGGAGGAGATGGCGATATCTCTGCTTCAATTACCGCAGGTTGGATGGTTGCCCGCAGATTCAGCCAATTCCATGTATTAAATGATTATCTGAAAGCCAAGTATCCTTCTGTCCGTGAGCTGAGTTTCCCCAAACGTAAGGTGGTGATGAAGTTCCAGCAAAAGACGCTTGTCGAGGAGCGCAAGAACCAATTGGAAACATACTTACAAGGCCTGATAAGGCTGCCTGAAGTGTGTTCTGATAAAGTGTTCCGCTCGTTTCTCTCTTCTGAGATCTTCAACATTAACGTGACTAGAAAAGATGCTTCGGGTATTGACAACATCGCCAGCAAACTATATTCTGGGTTATCCAATCGTCTATTGATTCCCTCCAGTTTATTGCCTATTGCTTTTCCTGGCAGCAAATACATAAAATCTCCTCCGACTATGGGAATACATGATGTGGGAAGTTCTATTTCTGGAACAGACAGCACTTTTGTCAGAATATCCAATAATAAGCATAAAGCTCAACTGCGTGTCTCAGATGCGATAACCGATATTCCATCACTCCAATTCAATGACATGGAGAAAGAGCTGACATCCTACGACGAACAGGAGGTTGGAAAAGTCTCCTTTGTAAAGCCAATCACCGATCTACTGATGTCATTGTTCTCATTAGATACCAATAGCGCCAACAGTTGGCTGAGGGGTAGAGCTGTTCTGGTTGTTCTGCAGCAGCTTCTCGGCTCGACAATCGAGAAGATCACTCGGGAGTATCTGGGGGTGCTGAAAAGTACTGATTTCGTATACGACATAGTTGTTTCTCTAAAGGATAATCTTTTCCCCGGGAATTCGGGAGGAATGGCCAAGTTCAAAGAGAGCTTGCCTCCCCGAACTGCCTCGGAAAAGAGCAAAACCCGTCACGAGGCGAGGGTATTCTTTTCTACCTTTTTCGTGGATGTCTCTTCTAGGGTATTTGGAATGAGCAAATCAAAGCATGCCGCGTCTATGATATTTGATATGATACAGAATGAGGTGTTGAACACTCACTTGGTGTATGAGTTGTTTGATCAGATTTTGATAGAGCTGTTCCCTGAACTCGACAGCAGGGCATAACAGTTAATAGAAATCGTGAGTCCAGACAATGTATGGTCCATACAGTAAATCATCTATTTCATTCTCATACTCTATATACTCAATTTAATACACATAAGCTTATTCAGTTCATCTTCCTATAGAGACTTCTTCTTCGATCTGATACTCTTTATCCCCTCGCTTGATTGCTAGCTGCTCTTTCTCTAGATTGAGAAGAATCTCCTGTTCAATCAAGTGGGATTTCAGTTCGTTAAGCTTCGTGTTATCCCAACCGTTACGCTCAATTTGTTTTTCTGGCTCAGAGCGATCCTCCACTCCGCCTTCTTCCCGTTGTTCTTCCTCGTATTCGCTGTTTTCATGCAGGGAAATGTTTTCAACTTCACTTGACTCCTCCTCCCCCAGAATACCCATTGACTTGAGATCAATATTGTCAAACAATTCTCGACACCTTCTGTAAGCAGTTTGATGTGGTTCCAAGTTTAGTAGATTCTGCCAAGTTAAAAGTTCTTCAGAGTCGGCACTCTCGTCTCCCCTCCTCCTCTTCCGCCTCTTTCCCCTCTTAGATATCACCTCCCTCGTAATCCCATCTATTAGTTTATCTAACCTGCTTCTCATATCCTCTTGAATTCTATCATGAAGCAGCATCGGTGGTTCGATCATTGGCTGTATGACCAAACCGTCCTTTTCCTGTTTTAAATCTTGTCTCAAGTTGTGTATCTGTTTGTAGACAATTCTTTGGTATACCGAATTTAACTCCTGTTCTAAAGCTATGACTGGATCTATGGCCGGTATCACTGAGTTCTCCGTCCTATCCAAACCGTCACCATTGGCCTCCCCTCCAACTTTTCCCACTCTCTCTTCGTCTATATAATCTTGTACAAAACCCCTATCGAGTACGGAATCCTTATAGTTTGGCCATGCACTCCATCTCTCGGATATCAAGTGAGTGTTATTGGAGTTGAGGGCAAATGTGGAGTAAAGGTGAACGCCAAGATCTTTACGAAATTCATCTTCAAAGTTCTGCAACACTTTCTCGGCCTCTACCTTCTCTGCTTTAGATATGCCATTCTTGGAGCCTCTTCTGCTTGCTGATCTATTGGACATTACAAAGTTTCCACCAATTCTGGTTGCCAATGATGTTGAATTGGTCTGATATGCCAACGCAATCAATTCCACTTAGAAGTTTACACGCAACACTACACCACACGTACCACACGTAACACTACACGTAACACTACACGTAACACTACACGTAACACTACACGTAACACTACACGTAACACTAAATATAACACTAAATATAACACTAAATGTAACACACCCAACACTGCACCTGACAATTTATATTTATCAACCAACTTTTCCATACGAGACAGGATAAGTTCCCCTTGCAGTTCAATGTCATGCACTGGTGGTGCCGCACCTTCAAGAGCCTCACAGGAACCAACCGTGCATGCTAAATCTTCTCTTCCCACCCCTCTCCTTCGCTCCCGTGCCTTTCGTACGGTCTCCAGCGCCCATCTCCTCCAGCCGTGTCGTCCAGCTGTCTCCTCCAGCTGTTCTCTGCCTTGGAACGGTCAGTTGTCACACGTCCCCTTCGATCGTTCAACGCTGAAAAATCCACGGCAGGGAAACCATCAGGGAAGGGAGCAGTAGAGATAGAAGGGTGCACTCTATTGCTCTGTGAGTATAGGAAAGGCGAAAATTGACAACTCTATAGGACATAGACTAAAAGAACTAACGGTTTTTTTGATCGTGGTTTTTTTCCTGGTTTTTGTCCTGGTTTAGTCACACTAGAACGCTGAACCTATATTCTCTGCATTTAGGATACCTCTAGTGTAGCGCACGGGCGGTTGGTTATATTCTTCATAGGTGACACAGCCGAACAGCAGAATCAGAAACGGGTACACTGACTCCAAAACACACGCTCGCACATCACAACAAATCGCAACAACTCGCAACAAATAGTTAATAACAAATATCCAACCATGCCAACATTGGAAGAAATAGACGATGTGGAGGATATCGACAACCTCGATATGGATCTTGCGGAGTTTGACCCAACTCTCAGGACTCCTATTGCTCCTGCTAGACCACAACCCACTGTAGTGAGGTCTCAAGATCAGGACCCATCACAAGGAGGGTTGGATTTTGCTTCTGTTATGCAGCAAATGGGCCTCGGAGGGGCAGGCCAGCCTGGAGGAGTTGTTCCACCAGCAGGCACTGCTTCGGATGACTTGGACGAGATGTCCCTATCTGCAAAGAATTTGGTGGATCCAACCCAAATGACAGAGGAACAGAAATCACAACTCAAAAGCTTACAGGTGGTTTACCCATGTTATTTCGACAAAAAGAGAAGTGTCAAACAAGGGCGTCGGGTCTCGCAGTCAGAAGCTGTGGAGAATCCATTGGCCAAAACGATTTTGGATGCCTGCCGCTTCCTTGGAGTGCCTTGTATTTTGGAGCCCGAAAAATCACACCCACAGGATTTCGGTAACCCAGGCCGTGTGAGAGTTGCCGTTAAGGAAAATGGAGTACCATTCGCCGAGGGGTTTAATAACAAAAGAGATGTCATGAAGAAAATTGCCAAGTATTTACAACAGCACCCAACAACACTGCAAATGCTCAAATCGATGCCTGGTCCACCCGAACTTTCGCAGGCTTCTTTTGTCCCAGAAAAGGTGCCAAGAGTTAAAGGCTTTGTCATGAACGATATTGTGCCTCTGCATAGTGCATTCACCATGAAGAATCCAAACACAGCTTCGATCTACCAGCCTGAGCCTCCAATACCCCAATTGGGTGGCGGAGCTTCAAATCCACAAGCTGCATTGGCGCAACAGGAGAAGAAGAAGGTGTTGAGAGTGAGGAGGTGACGAGGATGGGGTAAATGTTCAAGGTGGTGTGTATGATTAGTTATTGGAGAATGTTATTGTTACAATCAATCTATTCGGTAGTGTATATTTCGTCACCAAACGTGGAAAAAACGATCAATTTACAGAGTGGCAAAATAAGAGAGCTTTCAGTAGCAAGACTAGAAGGCTTTCAGTAGCAAGACAAGAGGGCTGTCAGGTAACAAGAAAGCTGTCAGAGAGCTGTCAGAGAGCTACCAGAGCTATCAGATGCTACAAACAAACAGAGTGTAAATTAAAATCTAGTTCATATTAATTGTGTTTATTTTTTTCATTAGAATAATACAACAGTAATTATGTCGGGCAAACAAACATATTTAGATAATCATCATATCTAACCAGAATAGCTTATTCCTCAATTGGGGCATACTGCTTTCTGTACTCCTCAATACTGGCAATCTCCTCAGCAGAGAAACCGCCTCCCAACAGGTTGACGATATCGTCTAAGTTGACAATCGACAAGACAGGAATGCCATACTTCTTGGCCACAACCTGTGTGGCACTTAAGTTGCTGTCGGCTGTGCGCTCCTGTCTATCAAGCGACACGATGACACCAACTGGGTTACCTTCTTCAGCGGCAATGATTGAGAAGGCCTCATTGATGGCAGTACCTGCGGTCATGACATCGTCTATGATCAACACCTTCTTACCTTTCAGAGAGGCACCCACAATGCTACCACCCTCGCCGTGATCCTTCTTCTCCTTCCTGTTGAAAGAATAGCCAACGTTGTGGTATTTCTCGCCGCCCAACTCGGCCAGTTTGGCAACGGTCACAGCAGCAAGTGGGATACCCTTGTATGCAGGGCCAAATAGGACATCGAACTCAAATCCCTTCTCGATGATGGCCTCGGCGTATGAGGTGGCAAGGATTGACACGAGCTTGCCTGTGGAAAAAACACCCATGTTCACAAAGTAGGGAGAAATACGTCCACTCTTGAGGGTGAACTTACCAAACTTGAGGGCCTCGGCCTCAACAGCCGCATCAAGGAAGTTCTTCTTGTAGGACATTGTTCTTATGATGGGTGAAGTATGTGGTTAAACAGTGTGTATATATAATATACAACGTGAATATAAATCGATATACACAATCACTAAAAAAGTATAGATTATTTATACAATATACATATATTTATATTTATATATGTACTCACCTATATATGGTAGCCGTCATAAATACGAATAAAACGAGGCTCATAAATACGAATAAAACAATCCTCCGGCAGTACGCACCCTTTCAGGTGCGCATCACTAAGGAAATTTCTATGCGTCTAAATTTTTCGATTGCAGAGATAAGAGAAGGTGAGAATTTGGCAGGGTAATGCAGGGTGGGTGAACCCAAGAGAGTAGTAAGGGGAGAAAGGGGCGAGAGAAAAGGGCGAATGAATGTTCTAATTAAACAGTATTTGATTATATATATGACGCAGTATTAACCTTATGTATATGTATATATATCATCAGACCATCTTATGTACAGATCCTCAAGATCGATAAAATAAATAAAACCGTCAAACTCTCTTTGCGGATTCGTCGTTGGATGTATTAGCAGTTATGGTTACCTGGACTCATCCTTTGGATATTAATGAGCTATCTCTGAATCTTCTGAACACTGTGTGGTGTGTTTTTTTCCTCTGTCTATTGGAGTTGCCTGTTTTTCCCTCTCTTGGGTTGCCTTCTCTCTTAGTTACTTCTCAGTTGGACTTTTTTCTCGCTTGGAGGATATCTCTTGGGATTCACCTTCTCTTGGAATAAACACTGTCTTTGGTAAGTTCGGTGCCAAAAACCCTATCCCAAAACTTAGAAGTGACACCAAATCCAAGCTCGTAGTTCTTGTAGTGGTGCTCCAAGTGGTGAGTCTTCAGTTCCTGGAAGTACCTAGGCAGCTTAGCATGGTGCAACACATAGTGGGTCACATCATACAAAATGTATCCCAAGAAACCACCAGCAAAGGCAGAACATGCCATGTAGTATGGGAATACCAAAAACACAAGCTTGTAGAACGGGGTACACAGTATGATAAACAGAGCAGGCGGCATGACAAGTCTCATCTTATCCATGGGCAGATAGTGGTGGACACCATGGCCCAGAAAATGGAGAGTAAATGCAATCTGGTTATCTGGCAGGTAGTAGTCGAGGTGGAAGAGGAACCTGTGCATGCAGTACTCGATGAGCGTCCATACAAAGAGACCCAGTCCCCAAAGGAAAAGGGCCACAAGATAATTCTGGTTAAGCAAACCAGTTATGAAGAAGTAGAAATTCACAGGCAGCCACAGAGCAGGCACAACCCACCATGGAGTGAGCGAGAGAGGTTCAAGGAAGTTGCCAAAGATAGGAGCACTTCCCTTACCATAATGACGTGGACGGTGAACCTGATCTAAATAGAAATCCTTGCTCCACTTGGAGGTGAGAACTTGCATTAGCAGTGGCTTCTCGAGATCAATAAACTGATGCACTTGGTGGTCGTGTTTGTAGTCAGTCTTAACGGAGAGGAGCTCCTCGCGGGGGAGTTCGCCAGCAAAATCGGTCAGGTCGATTGTTTCGCTGCCATCTGAATCCTCAATCACCTCAACCTTGTGGTTTTTGTTCTTCAACAGTTCCTCCTCTTCCTCTGGGGTGGCCAAGTACGCCACCAGGTAGCTTTCGTCGAGCATCTCATATGCCATTTCCGAATGGGTATGTGAGATCTCATCCTTGAGAATCTCTGTAATGTCCTTGCCTGCGTATTCCAGAATGAGATCACCTCCACCGGGATGCTCATCCAGGAAATCTGTCACATTGTAGATCTTACGGTTATGAAGAGACACCCAACACGACTTTTCGTTGGAGTGGGACTCAAAGTCCTTCTTGCTTAGAAGCGGGAGAGCCATCTTTGAAAAGAGAAAGTATTAAGAGATTAGGAGGAGGCTCTAAAGGAAGCGTTAATGGTGTAGTCTGCGGGTCTCCTGATAAAGAAGGCGATGTGAGAAGATCAATAAATGTCGGTGTGCAGTGTAAAGTGCCTCTGTTCTTATGGGCTTCTATGCTTCCAGTGCATTGGTTACAATACTCGTCGGTGAAGAATAGAGTAGAAAAGAGTAAAGAAAGGAGTTGTATAAGAGCCTGGTGTTTCTGAATACGGAGAAAAAGATATCTGAATGCTCCTTAAAACCTTGTATCCAACCAATAGAAGCCAACCAAAGCCAACATCCGTAAGCAAAAGGAAAACATCCCTTGCAGTGGGATCATAATTGTGAGTTTCGTGGTGTCGTAGGTAGTAAATGTCACCTCATCTCTCGCTGCCAAAAAAACAAAAGCGTCTGTGCAAAACGTCTGTGCCCCCTGCTGAGACATGCCTCGTGGGATGCGTCGAAGGGGCGTTTGCTATACGGGAAGCCTGCATGGGTTTTGCTTCCGTATGGCGGAGCTTTGCTTGCTCGGCTCGGGAAGAGGTTCATACAGTAGGGTACGTGCCGGATGCGATATGTGGGACGCAACGGTCCGCTTGGTAAGTGCTTATGAGTAAAAGAGGCGTAGCTGCAAGAGGCTGCTCTCCAGAGTGGAGCAGCAGAAAAGATGTGGACAGAGGTTACATACGCCGGAACGAGGGAGGGTAGCTTGCTGGGACCTTTGCCTATGGGGAGGGCGGTGTTGTAAGCAGAGGGAAAATATACGAAGAGACGCTTGTGGCTAGGGGTGTTGTATACTGCATTACAAGGTGGAAGCTCGGTATTGCCTTATAGAGGTGAATGAATGGTGAAGTGAATCTATTTTTGGGGTTCAAACCAATATTAAAGAGTATTAAAAGAATCATCATACAACAGAAATTGTGTTTTGTATGCAAATGCCTGGAGTTTTCCCAAATGCTTGGAGCGTTCCTCCCTTTCTCCCTTTTCTTGAAATCGTACGTTTGCTCTCACACACAAGCAACCGCACAGAGTGTGATGCGAGAAACACACGGTCTTACATATACAAACATATGGGAATCAATAGTTTTGGAGTTGAATGATGCAACTGTTTTTTTAAGAGGCATATATATATATGTACGTAGACATCCAAATTGCTTTTATCAAAATTAGTATTAATTATCTGATTTTGATCGCAGCTTGTATTTCCAATGTTTCCCCCATCCACAAGTAAATAATATCCTGGTTCGAGATTTTTTTCATGTAAGGCTAAAACTAATTTACTTGCTGCAAGAAAAAAGGCAAATATAAAGATGAATGTATATGAACTCTAACGAGAAATCCCTGATTGGAAAAAAATAAAGGAGAGTTGTGGTTAAGTATAATTATATCTATGAAAACTAAATCTATGAAAACTAAATACATGAAAACTAAATCTATTAAAACTAAATCCATGAAAACTAAACCCATGAAAATTAAATCTGTGAAAAGCAAGAGGCTTCCAGATCGATTCCATTAGGTCTAATCGGCTTTATCAATCTTCACCAGATAGATGGTACTTCCTCTTCCCCTTTGCCATTTTTTTCCAGCAAATCCGCCCGCACTGCAACTTACTCCACCCACATCTCTCAGCCCAGTAGTGTAGCCCTTGCTAACTCAAACAGCACTATCGTACAAAGAGCATCAACACGCTTGTCCCACGACTCGATCCCTTTTCTGGAGAATCCCCAACGGTCTCTTTCGCCTGTCGCCCGATGCCCCCGCTACTGACTGTGCCTTTCGCTTGCCCTCCCACAAACCTCTCTCACTTTAACCTCCCCCACCTCTTACGCTCCACACGCCCACCTCTTCTACTCACTCACCCACTTGCCATCCTACTCGTGTATCCCTTCTCTTAGGCCTCCAGGCCTCCAGGCCCCAGGCTTCTTTCTCTGCCACACACCTTGATAACCAAGACACGACTCCACCAAATTTCACGCCCTTGGGAACGCGTTGGGCCTACGGCGTGTAAGAAAGCGAGCGCTCAGAGTGCATTTTACTATGCGCAAGATTTAACGTGGTTAAGATGGCATATGGAGTTGCAATCAAACTCAAGTGGAGAGTATCTAGAGTATCCATAAATTACGAGGGAGGAGTGCTCCTTTCAATAGCAGTCGTTATTTTCATTGGTGTTTGCGGTATACATGACCGTTAGTGGGTATTGTTGTACAGGAAAAAGTGTGAATATATTTCCCCTATTAGCCTGTCCCCATTTCGATTTCCCCAACCCACTTCACCTCTCTCAAACTGATCTGCTTGGCCGAGAGTTTCTATTGTGCACTTCACCTATAACGCTTTCCACGATTATTTTCCAGCTGTCCTACAAGTCAGGCACCTCATATCTCATTATAACAACTAGTAACCATCAGCACACCAAGCCTGATAGATCTGTGGAGAGACATCCAATATAGCAGGCAGCAGTCGACTTAAAGTGCTATACTGATAAACAGTTCACATACCTATACTCCGTATAATATAGCATCAGACACACAACTCCTCAAGCTTTCAAGTCCCATCCTCCCAAACTCATTCAGATGCCGGACTAGTCAAACACATCCAGCGGTGCCCTCAACTTTCATTCATTTATTGGTTTAACGTTCTCTCAACCCCACATATATACCAAAACGCACTCACATTATGTCTCTTCCAACACGAACACCGTCCCGTGGGGACTCAAGGCATCCATATAGCACAGTCAGCTCTAACTCCCATACTCCGCACAGCTCAAACCCAACCTCACCTGCGCTGTCTCGTAAATCCAGCACATCCGCGCAAAACGGGACGTATACACCTAGTAGGAATGCAGCACCCTCTACTTCAACAGCATCCTCATCCTCGAGGAGCACCTCTACACCGGAGGATATCCGCAGGGCGTCTCAGGCGGTGGAGCAGGAGATGAACATTGTGACTGCGTTAAAGAGACTATCCATAGGCAATGGCCTTAACTATGATCCCGATTTGCCCTTCCATGAAACCGAGTTTGCCGATCTGGGGTTCAAAAAGAGCCCCACGAAACAGAACCAACAACCGGGCCAGCCTGTACTTCAGCAGAAATACGATATATCTGCTGACCAATTGGAGAGTATGGATCCCAGGTCACGAGACACCACACAGCAATCTTCAACACGCGAAAAAGAGGAAAAATCGCTTTCCTCTTTTTTTGACACCAACTCCAGAGTAGACCAAGACTCTGTCATAATAGACACAGACAAATTGATGTGGGTGCCGGCAGCTGCCCACCCCAAAATCGCACCTGAAAATTTCCGTAAGCACGTTCAGAGTGCCGTCAGCGAGATCACCGAGAAACTGAACCATGCCAAGAGCAGCAATCTCAACAGATCAGGCAGTTTGTTGAGGAGACAACAGAGTGGGGGTGGCCACTCGTCATCATCATCCACACTAGACAATAAAGAAAACCTGACCAGAGGAGGAGGAGGAGGAGGAGGAGGGCCGAGTGGGAGAAGTGGAAGCAATGGAAGCAATGGTGGTGAAGAAGTGGGGCCATTTGATTCCAGGAGCCCTTATGGTTCACCAACTTCATCCTCTTCATCTTACTCTCCGTCTCACCGTCCTTCTATAAAAGAGTTAACAGACGAGCTGGAGGCCCTCTCACAGATGGCTGGGTTAGACTCCACAGATGCAGTAACCCTGGCACGTACACTGTCCTCTTCTTCTCTTGGTTTCACCTCAATCGAAAGAGATTTATATGGAAATACTGCTAGTGCCTACTCGGATAAGACTGATGGTGATGCGCCTAGCCGATCACACTCTTCTCCAGTCGCATCGTCAAGTGAGACGGACCAGGATGCTCCGTTGATGTTACCTGGTGATAGTAACCAACTTAAAAGGAGTAGAT
Organism: Kuraishia ogatae; assembly: GCA_003706285.3. Taxonomy (NCBI): domain Eukaryota; kingdom Fungi; phylum Ascomycota; class Pichiomycetes; order Pichiales; family Pichiaceae; genus Kuraishia; species Kuraishia ogatae. The sequence goes on along the minus strand of PPKV03000014.1, from coordinate 253,318 downwards.
GGACAGCGTATAGACGGGGCAGCACAAGGAGCGCACGCAGCTCTTTGAGTAGAAAAGATGATAGTGTAGATATAAAGGGTCAGAATATAACTGCGATGGGAAGTGGTTTGAGAAATTCATCAACACAGGCATCTTATCAAGCTGGGGATGAGAAACAGCACGAACAGCACACACATAATGCTGCTATTAATTACTCATCTTCGATACCTGCAAGGAGGCCTTCTACAGAAAAGCCTTCCTCGTCCGATCTGAGGGGGGAGATCTCTTCAGGACATGTCAGACGACAAAGGACTCTTGACAGCAAGCCACAGACTCCTCCTCCCAACCAGGCGCCTCCTCAAAAGCCCAAACTCGTTCGCAGTAATGTAGTTGTAGCGCCCGAGGGACCTGACTCACCTGTCGATAACACGCAGAGTGGTCAGCCGAGTGGTCAGCCGAGTGACTTCACTGCGGATATCCCTCCACCGGTGCCTCTTAAAGATGGCGATGTGTCTAGTGGTGCATCCGGTAATGTCTCGGGTAGATCTGGTGAAGTTGTGGTGGATACAGCCACCACATTGGCCGCCATCTCCAAACTCAACACAACAGCTGGCCTGACTGCAACTCCATCCACAGAATCTGGGAGTGTCAAATCTCTTTCAAGTGCCTCTTCTTCCATTAGTCACCAGCAGCCTCAGCCTCCTCATCAGGTGTCTTCCAAAATAAAGAAGAAACGCTCTTTCGGACTACTTCAGGTGTCGACTGCCTCGAATAACCATACTGTGGGCGATGACGTCAAGGACTCAAAGGTGTCATCTGTAAGGAAAAACAGTTGGAATTGGATAAAGGATAAAGGAGGTGCTCTGATAAACCAATCGACCACAGCCACAGCTACAACCACAGCATCAGGATCGGCTTCTCCTATGTCGCCTGTTAGTTCTCCCACAGATGGTGTCCCTTCTCAACCAGTGACACACACTACGACAACCTCCTCCAATCCGCTAAATAACAGTCATTCGGTCACTAGAAGTGACCCTTATGACCCCTACAGTGACCCTTCTAGCACAATCACAGGTAAACAGCTCCCTGAGAGGCCACCAAATGCCACCTCACCACCCGAGGATGCCAACTCATCTTCTCTATCTGCCGTTGCCTCTGGAAAGGAAGGTGCAATCTCACCGCCTAACCACACCCGTAATAGGCACGGGGCAGTTATTAAAAGAAGGTCGCCATCTTCATCTTCACCGTCAGATGGCGTGGATGGCGCTGATGGTTATAGCGCAGGTCCCGTAACGGGTAAAGCTGGCTCGAGTGACGCATGGCCCTCTGCACCCGTTGAAGCTGACATCACCTCTGCCTCTGCTGACAGGGATGTGAGAAGGGGCATTTCCAGTTTCTTCAAAATGAAGTCCAAGAACGATAAGAAGTTGATCGGTGGTAGTGGTAGTGGCACTAGCCGTGCAACTAATGCCCCCATCTCATCAAGCGGTGGTGGCTCACCCCCACATGGATCAGAGGGTGGGATGTTCCGTAGAATGAGGAGCTCGTCCAATTCTGAACAGGGGAGTGGAAAGAATGGTTTACATCCCGCTGCGGATTCAGATTCTCTGAGCGATTCTGACTCCTCTATCACGGACACAAGAAGGAGACACCGCATTCTGGGAAGAAGGGGCAAGAGAAGTAACAGCAGTGGCAGCAGTGGCAGTAGCAATAAGGCAACCACATCCGTTGGACTCGCGACAGGAGCTGTTGATGGTGGCGTCTCAGAAGAGGCAGCACCTAAATCACATAGTGGCAAACACGAAATGGCGCACCGCAAATCTTCGGGCTCACCAACAACAACAACGCCAGCTACAAACACGATTCAAGGTTCCACTGGCAACAATTCCGCAGTGTCTCCACCACAGTCAACACAGAATTCTGTAGGGGGAACACCCGACTTGAAGATGACCCTCAAGATTGAGTCTCGTACACATCAGCGTCCAAATGCCCCTGTTCAGTACACAGACTCTGCCTTTGGGTTTCCGTTGCCCCCTGCTTCTCATTCGACTCTCATTATGTTGGACTATCGTTTCCCAATACACGTGGAAAGGGCTATCTACAGACTCTCCCATCTGAAATTGGCGGACGCCAGAAGGCCATTGCGCCAGCAGGTGCTTCTCTCCAACTTTATGTATGCCTATCTGAACCTTGTGAACCATACCCTCTTCCTACAGCAGAGAGGAGATATGGAGATGCAAGGTGGGATGCAAGACATGGCAGATATGGAGATGGGTGCGGGTGATTCAGAAGAGGCAATAACGATGAGAGGGGTTCCGGTGAACGCGAGTGGAGAAGATTATGAGGAAGAACATTTGTTGGACGAGAGGTATGAACCAACAGAGATGGGAGAGGGGGAGCCATTTGAAGTCTACGGCCAGGAGCAGATGCTTTTGGGGGAGCCATTCGGTGCAAGTTCTTTGGAATTTGACGAGGCGGGAATGTTCTATGACTCCTACGAAGAGATGTAATGACCAGGTTTTATATATCATCTGTTGATCAAGAGATGGTGTTGTGTTGGGGAGAACAATACAGATGATCATGCATAGAAAAAGACACTGTAGAGGATTGTAGATGATTATTTTTATTAGGGGAGACTGTAGATAACCATGTATAGAGAAAGACACCGCAGAGCAATAAGAGATAATCACGCATAGAGAAAGACACCGTAGGGGCTTATGGATGATTATTTTTATCAGACCGTAGATACTCCTACACTTCGGTCAATGGGAATAACAACTTTTTGAATCCGATCATGCCAACCACCAATAATGAGTAATAGCTGATCTTCCACTCAAGAGAACCCTCTGGCCTCATTGTGGGAAAGCCGTTCAAGTTGCAGAAGCAATGCGCGGATATACACGGCCAGACGCTTCCTGTCCTGAGAAATAGGAAATTCGTGAAAGATCCAAATACGGTAGTGTAAAGCAACTGAAACGAGCAAGTGAGAAATACAGCGAGCAGAGAGTGGCCCTGGTGATGAAACTCAACAGCATGGTGAAGGTGAGCGAACCCAAACAGCAATGGAGTTACAAAGATCAGTGTGGTATTTGAGAAATTACATGGGATAAGTACCCCCATAACACATGAAGTGTATACGATTTCTTCTGTTAGTGGAGCAACTATGTAATCACGAAGAGAGTGAATATTTCTCAATGATCGTATATCCTGTGCAATGGAACGGGGAAGGTTGGTTACCCCGTCTTGGTTGATCAAATCTCGTAGATACTCCACTATCGGGCCTATGAACAGAACTCCAACCAGTAACACAACTCTCAAGCTCGCCCAGGCAGTGGCAATCAGATTATCTACATGGAAAGAGATCCGGTGGGGGCTGAGATATGTGGATAATTGAGGGATCACACCTAATAGGGTTACAGCTTGCAATGGCGAATCCACCAAATGGAGCACCTTGCTACTGACAATTGGTGTGATGAGTACGTCTGCCAATGCCGTGAAGGATGCCATTTTTATCCTATAATTGAGAATCAGAGGATCATTTCTCGAGAATTTCACGGCAGATCCTCCTGGGTTTGGGGGGTTCCTATAGAGAATTAACACATATGATGCAGATGTGAAGGCTGTATACAATATAGCCAACGCAGACATGTTCACTATGTCAAGGAGTTTGCGACTGGCAAGAGTTTGGATACAGATGGAACAACCTGAAATACTAGTTACCAGTCCTTCAGTTCACCCTGAAATAATTGTAATTGCTAATCCTTCAGTTCACTCTTCAGATCAATCCCTTAAGATCAATCAGCCACCACTGGAGTTCCTAGTTTGCCTTGCAGTGAGTTTACACCTTGCAGTGTTGTGCGCTCTTTTAGAGTAATCAGAACAGCTGTTTTTCTGCCGCTTGATGCTGTGAGAAAATATTCAACAGAACTCCGGTATTTAATCTAGTTAAGTCTCAGTCAATGGTCAATAGCATCCCTTTGGAGGATAGCACTGGATTTTGGTCATGTGCTCCCGGCATTATCAGTTCCCAAATAGGAAATTTTCATATCATGCATTGGGGCTGCAGTTCCAATTGAGACGCAGTGCAGCCTCAGTTTGGATTCAAATATTATTTCACTTTTCTATGGGTGGATCATTTATTACACTTTTTTCATTTTTACTAGAGATATTTCATAATTGAAGCTGGTATAAGGAGCATCATGCCTTGATCACACTCTTGATCACAGTCTTGTAAGAGAAGTTGATGAACTCTCATGGTCAACTCAACATCATGCGCCTCTTCCTATTCAGAAATTCTGTTTCCGATATGCTTATTGTCTGATCAACCAACACCAGATACGATTATCGTCAGATCAGCTCACTATGGAGTGATTTCATGACGAATAGATACATAAAAATACAACATCTCTAAACGTAATAATATCTTTAAATATAATAATATACAGTATCAAATGGTGACCCCTCGACTACATCCACAAGCATTGTAATCCACTCTGAAGAATCTTGAGGAGTATGGCTTCTGTTACACCCTGTTCTGAAAAGACCCTCTGAAAAACCATAAACTTACAATGCTCATAAACGCAATAGCACCACCAGCAATAAACATCGGAGTCAAGTTCTCCCTCTCTGGGTCAGGCTCAATGTTGGGAGTTGCATTCCTGGGAACAGTGGCAGCTTCAACCAAATGTACGAATAGCTCGTTCAAAGAAGAAGCCCAACTAGAGGAAATATGAAGAGGCGGAGGCAAATGTAAACTTCTCGTGTACGGTTCAGGCTGAAGATCGCACCGCTGCTGCTGTCTGTCGAGATCAGCCTTTAGGGCAACATACACAACAGGCAGCTCATCCAACAATGGATATTTTTCTCTGAGATCTACGAGGTATTGGAATGACTCTGGATCAGCTGAGTCATATGCAAAGCATAAAACATCGCATTGGTCAAGCCTTTGAGAGTTCTCCAGTATCGCAGGCTCCAGCTCCCCCAATTCCTCCAAAATCAGATAGCACTGTTTACCTCCTTTTAATTCCACACTATTGACTACGGTTCTCGGCTGGATAGAGGGGGAATACATATCGCTATATGATCTTCCTAAGAAGGCCTCGAGAAGCGAAGTTTTACCAGAATTAGGGGCACCCACCACAAAACAGTTGAACACGGTACGATCATTAACAGGAGCACGGTAAACCTTGCTATTCTTGGTGCGTAGTTTCCTCGGCTTCGTCACCTTGAGAGCGCTCGTAGTGTCACTTGTGTTTACTGAGGAATGTCCATTACCGTTACTGGCACTAGCGGCAGAGGTGTACGCACCACCACCATCTTCAAATCCAAGGTATCCCAAGTAGGCTAATGTTGTACGAGAATCCAAGAACGTAGCCATGCTCCACTGAGCAAGCCATCCCTGTAATGTTACATCACCCTGCTCATTGCAGACAATTGTCTGCGGGAAGGCGGATTCAGACCAAATACGGGGGATGCCAGGAGTGGGGGAGAAAAGATTGCCAAGTTCAACCTCATTTAGACCTCCATCGTTGTCCTTATCAAATAACAGGAAAAGATCAACAAGAAATCTGTAGCCAAGGGGTGAAAGTTCTACTGATGAATGAGGCGGGACATCAAATTTGGGATACAATACCCTATCGTTAAGCGAAAGGGAGTCAGTATAGTGAAAAGTGCGCAATATACCCCATATTGTTTCATGACGACCAGTGGCAGCGTATAGGCTGTTCAGCTGTAAGAATCCTTCTAGCGATATTCCATCCAACGGAGACAAAGTAGAAGAGGCTGTGCCCACTTCATCTGAGGTGGGATTGTGGCCATGCGTGTAACCATTTGAGCTTAAAGCAGGCAACTGCCCCTCGTTTACAACCTGCTGTCTGTCACCAACGTTAGAGGCATTGGAAGATAGTGCCCTTTTAATCTGATTCAATTCGTTGATATCCATCGTCCTATGAAAGCATCTCTGCTGTAAAGACATGAACTCTGCATCCGACAGGTAGCCATCTTGGTCTTTATCACATAGGAAGAATACCCTTTTAAGAGCGCCCACCGCCAAGGGTTTCAGACAGCCTTCCTTGTAGTCATACAACGGGGCTACCGGATGGGTTGCAGCCCTTACGCAGAGATAAAATGCCTGGTTTACATTGTAATTATCCTTTGCACTGCACCGTACACAACTTTCAATTTCCTTGAACTCCTGTAGTAGAGGAAGAAACTCATCTTCAACAGTCTTGTCATAGTCGGCGTATTCGGTCTGTGGCACGAGGTCTATCTTATTGTTACAGAGTATAACAGGCAAGTTGATACCCATGGATCTAAACATCATAAGCCAGTATAGAGATATCCTCTCATAGGTGTAGTGGTCACTGTACACCAGCCATATAACATCTGCCTGACGAAGCTCCTTCTGCAACGTGTTGGTATCCGAAGAGGAAGTATCTATCAACAATGTGGATTCATGCGTATACGGTGAATTGGAAAAGTCACGTGGGACAGTCAATGGCGGGATGACCCTTTGGATATTAGGAACAAACTTCTCCTTAATGAGAGACGTTATGAGGGAGGACTTTCCCACCCCATCATCTCCGCAAAGGACAATTCTAATTGTGCCAGTTGACATAATTGGTAGACGAGAGATCCATTCGAGGTTGCGAAGATCATGAAATCAGCTGGGAGTAGAACAAGGTGGTGCTGTATAAAATGTGGGATATTCAGTGAGTCGGCTAGTAATGAATGGGCCGTAGGGGACAGAGGGATGATACCGCTTGTATTGAGCTATGTATTTAATGCAGTGAACTGATTTAAAGCTGTCAAGAAAGTGAAAATGACTCTTTTTTTATCTGTTTGTGGGATACATCGTTGAACAATTAGCTATCTCGATTCCCCTCTCGATTCCCCTCAGCGTATATATGACAGTGCTGTGGCGGTGCACGGTTTTTCTGTACGCATCGACTTGATGATTTTGTGGGGAACGTTAGGTTCTTCTTCTAAACGCAGAGTGGTTTGTGTACACGTACATACTGTATCTCTGACAGAGGTTGTGGCTGTGCTAGTTGGACCAGAGAGAGATGAACGGGAGCCAACCGCACTACACTGAATGAAGTATAGGAGAGATACTCAGACACAATGAGTCTCTGAGAATATACCAAACACTATTGCGCCTCTGAGACAGGGCGGTGAAAATAATCTAGGCAAAGGTGTATATATCTGTGTAAACAGGCAGAGGTGTTTTAGTGCACCTCAATTACCACACTGGAGTATACCAACCTATATAAACAGAGGCAACATGAGGTAGCCAGCACACCACATACTGTAGGTAGCAAGCACACTAGGAACTTGCCCCTGAATAAACTGAAACATGAATTGAATATCCCAGATGAAAATATTTATCAATCATGTTAATTTATAGTTACAGGTTATTTATATCTGAAACTGGGGATAGCCATTATTTATCCAGATAAAAGTAATTCTCGCTTCTAAAAGTAATTCTCGCTTCTACAAGTAATTCTCACTTCTACAAGTAATTCTCACTTCTAAAAGTAATTCTCACTTCTAAAAGCAATCTTGAAATCTCTTAACGTCTTAGGAGGACATCATGGGGCATAACAGGATATCACAGGAGGAGAGAGCAGGAGAGTGAAGAGAGACATTCTAGCTGGAAAGGGCCTCGCAGGGGAGGTGCCCCCCTATGCAATTCCTGGGAAACCATCCCCACCCTTGTCCAAAAGAAGGTCTTGCCACGCCTTCTGCAGATCGCCCCCAAGCTTCACAACTCGACCCCCAAACCTCCTCACTCCCCTCCACCTCTGCCACTACATACATATAGTGCGCCTCGAATTTCTACGGGGTGCACGTCTAAGATAACAGCGGCGGTGGCCATCTGCTATGGCCATCTGCTATGGCGAGCTGCTATGGCCATCTGCTATGGCGAGCTGCTATGGCCATCTACTATGGCGAGCTGCTATGGCCATGCTATGGCCATGCTATCGTCCATGCTGTGTAGGGTAGGGTGTGCACTACAATGAGAGGCTACAACCAGATGGACACACAGTGCCTGTGATACGGGTATATCAACATATAAGAGCTCAGGAGGAGGAAATCACCAGTGTGGAAAGCACCACAAGTATATAAAATTATTTTTAATCACAATGGTAAGTATATGATCATACTCTATAATGGAACAAGTGCAATTGGACTGTTGCGTGCTTCTTAGGTTTGTTCCACTCCATCACCCACACATCATACTAATTGCCACCAGACATCAATCGGAACAGGTTACGACTTGTCCAACAGTGTTTTTTCACCCGGTAAGTGCACCAAAGTTGAAAAATTACAATGACACGGTGGGATATTTTACGGTGCTGCTAGAGTTGCTGCCAATGGATGTAGTCATCTAATCCATTGGTGGCTGTATATGTGTAGCCTTCTAATCAACGGGTGGTGGTTCTATATATGTAGTCATCCGATCAGTTGGTGGTTTTTCTACAGCACTTATTCAGCTCCTTCGCAATGACAACTAACTTTTACAGATGGACGCAATTTCCAGGTGGAATATGCTAGTAAAGCTGTTGAAAATGCAGGCACCTCATTAGGTATCAAGTGCACAGACGGTGTTGTGCTTGCCGTTGAGAAGATCATCACCAGCAAATTGTTGGTGCCAGGGAAAAACAAGCGTATTCAAACGATTGACCGCCATATTGGTGTGGCGTACAGTGGCTTGATCCCAGATGGACGCCATTTCGTAAACCGTGGAAGAGATGAGGCAAGCAGCCATAAATCATTGTACAAGGACCCCATAACAGTGCCTGGCCTATTAGACCGTTTGGGCTACTACGTGCAAAACTACACATGCTACAATTCCGTTCGTCCCTTTGGTATCAATGCCATCGTAGGAGGTGTCGACGAAAAGGGCCCCCACCTCTACATGGTGGAGCCAAGTGGAGTCTATTGGGGTTATTTGGGTACCGCTGCAGGAAAGGGAAGGCAGCAGGCCAAGAGCGAACTTGAGAAATTGGATTTGCCCAACATTTCTGCTCGTGATGCAGTTAAAGAGGCGGCTAGAATCATCTACCTTGCACATGAAGACAACAGAGATAAGGATTTTGAGCTTGAAATCACATGGGTGTCAACCAGCGAGACCGGTGGAAAACACGAATTTGTTCCCAAGGAGCTTTTGGAGGAGGCCATTAAGTATGCTCAGGAGGAGGGCGAAGAAGGTGAAGAAGATGAAGAAGATGAGGAGGCGGATGCCATGGAGGAAGAGTAGTTAGTATATATATATAAATAGAGTGTTGACTGCAAATTGCTTGGGGATTCTTTCAAGCGTTGTTGTAAGTATTACTGCATCTTTAGTATTCATGTTAAGTATTATTTCATTGTACACATGAATCATATAGTAACACATACATTTCACCTACATTAATATTGCCCCTCTTTAGTTCATCATTACATCAATAGTGTCTGTTTATCCCTCCAACTGTCTCACCAACTTCTCATTCTCAATCTCAACTTCCAAAAGTCTTTTCCTAGCCTGTTCACCTTCAAACACCCTCGCCTCCCTTTCAGCCTTCCACCTTCTGGTCAATTCATCAATACGCAAAGCGCTCCGAGGACTCACAAGGGTATCCTGATGCTTGTCATTATTTGCATTTAGTTGATCAATTGTCTTATTCAATTCTTGTTCCCTTTTCTTGGAGCCTGCAGCCTCCAACTCTAATTGCTGGACACGCCTATCCAACTTTTCGATATGTCTCAAATCGCGCTTTTGTTTCTCCTGGTTATCTACAATCATCGACAGATGCTCAGAGGTGACAGTTTCAGCAGCGGCAACAAAATAATGAAATATGGAATCATGTAAGTCACGCGCCTTGTCAGTGTCATGAGACGAAGTGGCATCCACCAACTCGTATATTTTGTCCTTTGCTTCACCAAGAGATTGAGAGTCCAGAATTTTCGAAAAGATTTTATACAGTTTTTTGCAGGTGTTGATATCCTTATTGAGCACACCATCATAGCTATCGCGCAAAGAATCCAAAGAGGCTTTCAGAGCTGCTGTATCCGCATTACTACCCTTGTTAAGCTTGGCATTGACATTATCAAGATTTACGGCAAGTGTATTCTTTTCTTCGCTCAGCGAATCTACTGTATACTTCAGCCTCACCTTTTCCGCACTCAACGCTCTCTGTTTTGCAACGGCAGAATCCAACTTCTCACGTAGTTTCTCCACCTCAAGATGTAGTTGCTTATTAGATGCGTCCCCCTCGCTACTCTCCAAAGCCTTCTGAGCAGTCTCCATCAAGGCATTATTCTTCAACTCCAATTCAGAGACACGTTGCAATAAGGAGGCTTTGTCGTTAAGGTAATTCTCTTTATTCTCTCCACCGTGCTCCCTTACACTGGCGCCACTTTCAACCACAGTAGGCTTCAAATGTGATATCTCAACTTTAAGTTTATTGTTTTCCCGTTCTAAAAGCGTCGCTTTATCACCTTCTTGCTCTAGCCTTTCAGTCAGCTCTTTCACTACGGTTTCCTTAAGCTCCAGTTCAGCTTTCGCCTGCTGGAATTCTTTTATGAGCTGTTCAGACTCAGCAAGGCTTTTCTTTACAGTCTCACCCAGCGCATCTTCTCTTTCTTTATGAAGAGCCATCTCCTTCTCCAACCCGCTCACCAGCCCAAGCAGGGAAGATAGTTTGTCATCGTTATCATGAGGAATGTCCTTTGCCTGTAGCTCATAAAGGTTTCGGAGTAAATCACTTTCTCTTTTAGAAAAAGCGGTGAAAATCTCTGGCAAGGCCTCCTTGAGAGTGTTCAGTTTTAGATTTATATCACCTCTACTGCTCATGGCATTTACAATATTGTTTTCTATATAAAGCAAACTGTCGCCACCGGGAAGGGCCTCTAGTGAAAACCGTAATACACTATCTAGGACAACGGCCCATTTGCCACGTGTAAGCTCTACATTCTCCAGTTCATCCTGCTGGTTTTCCAGAGTGGTCAATAGATCACCAAGCTCTTTCTGGAGTTGTTCAATTTGCTCAGAAAGGTGTTTACATTGATCACACTCCTCAGGGACGGCTAAAAAGGACGACGACCCTCTACCCAGCCTGTCAAGAACCTGCTCTTTTATCAGCTCGCCATTCTCGGTAGAGGATAACACCTCTCTTGCGAATTCGCTAACAAGTCTCAGTTGCACCTGGTAGTTGGTGATCTCTCTTTGAAGTTTTTCAATTACATGTGATGATACAGCCGAAACTCCATCAGCGGCCCCGCCGTATGCGTCGTCAAAATTATACCCAAATGGCCCCGATGCGGTACTTCTACTTATATGGCTTGCAACCCTGGAAAACTCGCCGCTTTTTCTGAGGAATTGGCTGTTTGGGAACGATGAGCGTGCATTGGACGGACTATTACCAGAGCCTCTTGAGATACCAGAGGCTCTGGATGCAGCTGTAATGTTTCTTTTATCAAGAATTGAAGGCTGAGAAATCCTATCAGCAGCGGTGTTATCACCTTCACCATTTTGAATATTTCGCCTCACTTGGAGATCTCTCTTAGTTTGCAGTTCGTGAAGTTCTTGCAGTTCAGGAATGGTTGAACTGTCTATGTCTATATCGTATGCCGTATCTCCAACTCTAAGGCCATCCAGATCGTCTATCAGGTCTGAATCGCCGCCTGCCAATGGTGATCCATTTGAAGTTTGGTGAAACGCTTGTAGTAGACGGGACCGCCTTTGCTTTTGGAGTGCTATTCGTTCTGCACTGCCACGGAGCCGAGGCGGATGTGAAGGGGAGCGCACTGGGGTATCAATAACGGGCTCATAGGTGGGAAGGGTCAGAAGGTTGCCTGTTATGGGGGTTGTGTTTGCGTTTTCTTGAACCTGTTGTGGTTTCTCTGAAGGGTGGAATGAATGAGATGTGACAACATGTTCGATGAACTCACTGCTATCTTCAGAATCCATAGTTGGCTGTTGTATTCTGCTGTCTTTGTGGGATTGTTTTATTTCATCCAAGATGTAAAGAGTGAGAGTATCTCGAGAATATCTCGAGAATGTCTAGAGGGATAAAAATATAAAGGAGTGTCAACTGTGGGGTTTAAGAAAAAATAAGGGCCATGAACATGCAGCCAAGATCTTATAGCCGGGATCTTATAACTGGGATCTTATAGCTGATCTTATAACTGGGATCTTATGGCTGATCTTATAACTGGGATCTTATAGCTGATCTTACAGCTGATCTTACAGCTGGGATCTTCTATATAGCCAAGTGTGTGGAAAGAGATAGATATACGTATACAGCACAACGAGTACACATATGATTACAGTATATACTCCATATATATACACAAATGAGAGCGATATCTGTATTCCAATACAAAAATAAAGTCTTTGAAATAAGTGACAAAGCTTCGAATATTAATTTCACTATTAATTTTACTATCATTTCATTTACTATTGACTACTACTATTAACTCATATAGCGATGACCCCCCTCAACCGCGTGTTAAACGTGTAGCAGCGCGTACTAACCTGCATGGCGTGTTTACATTGCCCTGGTGTGCCCTGGTGTGCCCCCTAAGCAAAAGGGCCCATAAGGGAAACGTGAGAGGATCAAAAGAAGAGTAGGAAGGGCAACGACAGCAGGCGGGGACCGTCTTGCATGGGGGACCATCTTTTGCATGGGGGACCTCGTATCGGAGACCTCGTATGGGAGACCTCGTATGGCAGACCTCGTATGGCAGACCTCGTATGGGAGACCATCTCGTTTCACGGTATGGAGTGTCACTGTATGGGGTGTCACCGCATCAACTGGACAAGTGTAGCATCAAGTAGGACATCGCTTGGAGGAGGATGCCCTATCATCTCAACCTGCTGGTCCCTCACCGCATGGTGTGTCATCGTATGGAGGAGGATGCCCTCCTTGTCCCGCCCATACTATTATTCAAATGTCCCCGCATCCCCACTACAAATTGTAGTGCACACACACTGTGTATTCGGTATGCCTCCCCTTGAAGTGTTGACTTCCGCACGACTGAAAAATTTCCTGCACCTGGGCGATTAAGCGCGCACTTTCTATGCCAATATTTGGTGGGACATGAGGAAGTTGCAATTGGTGCTTCGATTGTATACACTACACCATATAATAGCGACACTTTATTTTTTTGTTTAAACTGCTCGTTGGCTGCAATACGTAAATATCCAATCCATTAAAGTTAGATTTTTTCTAAGCTTTGGTTTCTTCTCGTGCGTACTCATTTTTTGTTTCCAGTCACGTAGTGTTGGCGATCTGAAAGATTTCAACAGCAGCAGCAGCTTAGCCTTCCACACTAAGGTGACTTGCCAACTAGAGAATAGACCAAGTCCACAACACGTTAATCTTGTTAGATATACACCACTCCAATAAACTGCATAAATACATCTCCAATATGCCATCAGCTACTTTTGATGAATCAGCAGTTGACTTTTCTGACCTCGAGGCCCAGTTTGCTGTGGAAGAGGCAGACTCCTACCTCGATGGATGTATTGTCATCGACGGTGCACCCGTTGCCCCTGAATCCAAGGCCGAGGTGCTGAAGAAGGTTCTTTCTAAATTGTTCGCCTCCGCAGGTGCCATCAAGGATATTCATATGCCCTTGGAAAACGGTAAAACCAAGGGCTACCTTTTCATCGAGTATGCTGATCCAAAGAGTGCAGACCTGGCTGTGAAACAGCTCAACGGAAAGAAGCTTGACGTTAAGCACCGTCTTTTGGTCAACAAGCTCTCAGACATCGAGAAATACGCCGTTGAGGGCAGAATCAAGGATGAGTTCAAGGAGCCAGAGCTGCCTCCACTCCAGGAGACTGGTTTCCTCAAGAAGTGGTTGCAGGACCCAGCCGGAAGAGACCAGTTTGTATTACAGTCCGGTGATGTTGTTGGTGTATTCTGGAACAAGGGCAAGCAGTTGCCTGACCCAGCTGTGGAACCACGCGCCAACTGGACCAGTGCCTTTGTGAGGTTCTCCCCCAAGGGTAGCTTTATCTTCTCCATCCATCCACAGGGTGTTCAAGCTTGGGGTGGACCAGAATTTGAACGTATGAAGCGTTTCATCCACCCAGATGTTCGCCTTATTGACTTCTCACCCAACGAGAAGTTCCTTGTGACCCTTTCCCCAGAGCCAATTTCTATTCCACCAGAAGACCACCCAGCGTTTGCTTCATGTCCATTCACAAAAGACAGCGAAGGCCACAAGCTGGTTATTTGGGACCTCCAGACTGGCCGTCCATCTCGTACTTTTGCCCTCCCACCTCACCTTGAGAAGGAGAAGAAAATGACATGGCCATTGGTGAAGTGGTCCTATGATGACAAGTACTGCGCCCGTATTGGTCCAGATGCCTTGGCTATCTACGACACTTCTGACTTTCAGCTTTTGGAGAAGAAGCTCCTTAGAGTGGAAGGAATCGTTGACTTTGAGTGGGCCCCTGCCGGTGTCAGACTGGCCACCACAAAGGCGACAGATGAACCAGACCACCTTCTGACATACTGGACTCCTGAGATCAACAGCAACCAGGCTGCCAGAGTGTCTCTGATGCAGATCCCATCCAAGGAGGTGCTTAGAACTGTCAACCTGTTCCAGGTGAGTGACTGTAAGCTCCACTGGCAAGACCAGGGTAGATACTTGTGTGTGAAGGTTGACCGCCACACCAAGAGTAAGAAGACTCTCTTCACCAACTTTGAGTTCTTTGACATTTGTGAGAAGGGTATCCCTGTGGAGAAGTTGGAGCTCAAGGACACTGTGATCAACTTTGCGTGGGAGCCAAAGGGTGAGCGTTTCGTGGCCATTTCCAGAGGCGACAACCCAGCTCTGCGCCATACCGTTGCCTTCTATGCTCCTGAAGAGGGAAAGAAGATCACACAGCAAAAGAAGTGGGTTGAGTTCAAGCAGCTTGAAAAGAGGACAAGTAACACAATCTTCTGGGCTCCAAGAGGTAGGTTCTGTGCCGTTGCCTCTATCCAGGGCACCAACGGTGATATCGACTTTTACGACTTTGACTACGAGGGTGAGAAGAAGGAGGAAGCTGTCAAGGTGAATGCAAACTTCAGGGAGGTTGCCCACCACGAGTTCATTGGTTTGACCGATTTATCCTGGGACCCATCCGGTAGATTCTTGGCTGCGTGGTCCTCTACCTGGAGACACAACGTTGAGAATGGCTACAAGGTGTACGACTTTGTTGGTCATTTGCTCAGGGAGGAGCTTATCGATGCGTTCAAGGCATTTGAGTGGAGACCAAGACCGGCCTCTTTGCTTACTGCTGCTGACCGTAAGAAGGTTAGAAAGAACCTTAGAGAGTACTCTGCTCAGTTTGATGAGGCGGATGCCATGGAGGCTGACACCGCCATCAGAGAGCTCATCCTCAAGCGTAGAGGCCTGCTCGAGGAGTGGAGCAAGTGGAGAAGCGTTGTTGACAAGGAGCTGCAGGACTTGGATCTTGTTAGTCAGGAGGATGATGTGAAGGAGGAGATTGTTGAGGAGATCAAGGAGGAGATTATCGAGGAGTCTGAGGAGATTATTGATTAAATGTAGGTTAATGTATGGAATTTCAGTTTTTGACCAGGAATTGTAGACTTGGTGTGTGCATATCTAGTGTAACATTTATTATGTACAAAATAAACCTGGCTCTATGTGCATCCCATAACTGCATTATGCCTTTCATCATTTAACGCCCTTGGTCCTCAATTGAAGGCCATGCCAGCTTGCAATCTCATCTTTCAACACCTCATTAACCAGCCTATGCTGCTTGATCATCGGTATGCCGTTGAATTCTTTGGCCTCCACTCTAATGGCGAACATTGAGCCACAACCTCCAGAAACATCCTTCACCTCCAAAACTTGTGGTGAAAATCTCTCTTGTAGAATTCCATACACTTTTGTCTCGTACTCGTCCATCGGTGGCAATTGGGCATCCGTCCCATTGGGGTGTGTAGCTGTGGACTGGGAACGCCTGGCAGTCAAGAGGGGAACTCTCACAGAGCTGTGTGGTGATACACCTGGGGCATTTAATCTTGAAACATTTTTTGATGAACCTGCGTTTCTTGATGAACTTGCGTTTCTTGATGAACTTGCATTTCTTGATAAACTTACATTTCTTGTACTGTTCTTACGTTTAACCATAGTGTTGTTGCTAATCGTGCTTATGTTGCCTACTGGCACATCTTTAAGTGGTACAAGAGTCGTCCTCACCCCTCCGCGACACACGGCCCTGAGGTATGACATTGCAGCAGGATTGTTCATATGAAGCAACAATTACAGTACAATTTATCACGAGGAGAACGAAATGAGCAATTTATTCGTTCCTTCTGTATTTATTATTGTCCACTGCCTTGAATTTCCCTGCCTTTTGCAACTCCACTCCCGCTCTCTGCAACGCTTTCTGCAAGGCCTTAGTAATGAATACCGTTTGGTTGGTGCACTGAACGGGGAAGGTGGTACACAATGTTGTACAGAAGGTGTATAGAAGGTGGTACACAATGTTGTATCGAAGGGTATAGAAGGTGTATAGAAGGTGTATAGAAGGTTGTATAGGAGTTGGTTATGTCGGAGGAAGTGGCTTACGATATACAACTTGAAGAGCACGCGACATATTATAATATAATGCCATAGTAAGACATAGACAATCAGTTGATTTCGTCCATCTCGGTTTTAAATAGTGTGCTTGTCCCTCAAAAGTGCTTATTCCCAAACCCACACCACCGTTTTGTACATACTAGACATGCATCTATTTAGTATAGGTGTTGGAACTTATAGGTGAAACTTGGACACAGTAAAACGGTCCCGACGTTAATACTGATGCAAAAAAATCATGTAGCCCTGTAATGAGTAACCACATGAACTTTGGATGAAGAACAAAATAGTTCTCTATTTTACCGTTCTCACTATGCTACCGTGCTCTCCCTATTCCCATTCTCTCCGTTCCCATCCCATTCTCTCTGCTCCCATTCTATTATGTCCCCGCTAATGACTTAATTCTATCCACTTCTGCCTGTAATGCTTTTAAATCACCCAAGATATCTGTTGCCCCACCCTCCAATAAGCCATTCAACCCCTGTAGACTCGTCTGACCGTTCTGAATTCTCACCTTCTCAGGCAATGGAGGCGCAACTCCATCTCCATAAACAGGAGGAGACGATGTTTTGCGCAACCGTGGTGGAGGCGGTGGGGGTGCCTGAACAACGCCGCTCGTTGTAGCAGCACGAATCCTTGACCGTGGAGGAGGCGGTGGGGGATGATGCAGGGAGGAGGAGTTTGATATGGGAATCGAAGGAGCAGCAATATGTGGGACCGCAGGTGGTGCCATATTACTGCTGGCACCGACGCCATTGCTTAGTGGGCGTTCAATACCTGGCGTGCCTGTGGTGGTGCCCGTTGCGGAAGACCAGTCAATTCCACCTATGCCATCAGCTAGTGAGTTACCCGATCCTGTTGATGATGGTGCCATAGCGGCACTACTCAACTCGTCATTGGAAAAGCTGGTTGGATAACCTGCAACCGGGAGATGTCCGCCTGTAGGGTGGGAGTACAGAGAAGCAGACGCAGCTGTTGTAGTTGTACTATAATGTGCCAATGGTGACGAAACCCTTGGTGGATGTGGTTGTTTCACGGTGGCCACGGAGGTGGTAGAAGCATCCCCTACACCACCAGAGGCGCCACCAGCTGTATAAGGAATAGGAGACGATGTTGATCTGTGCCTACTGGGTGGAGGAGGTGGAGATAACACCCCAGATGCAGCTGCTGATGTGTTTGAAGTGGCAGAAGATATCATCCGTGGATTGGGGGGAGGTGGTGCAGGCAGCGGCGGGTTATTTGGCTTCATTGCTGCTGAGCCAGTCATATTAGGGGCTAAGGGCAATGGAAGGTTTAACGAGGAGGAACTGCCGCCACCAGTGACGTCAGCAGTCAACCTTGGATTTGAAAATGGCAAACCAGAAGAAACCGCCACCAACGGCGTGGGTTGCTGTGGCTGCTGTGGGTGCTGGTCAAGAGTGGGACTGAGAAGTCCACTGCCATAGGGCGTATGACCAGCATTACCCGTTAGGGAAGTGGCCAGTCCTGAACTCTCATAAACAAGGCCCATATCATTGGAAGAGCTATGTTGCAAATCACTGGAGGAGCCATGTTGCAAATCACCGGAAGAGCCCTGCTGGCCCTCTGGCGATAACGACCCACTGCTTCCTATAGGTGATACGCCGGCACCGGCATCGAACCCACCATTGAAGTATGTGGGTGGTAGGTTAGCCGGTACACCATGGAGACTAACACTATCAATCTTAACATTTTGGAAATGGCTCATGGATTCCTGCATGTCTTTAAGCTCTTCTTCTTCGTTTTCCTCTGCCGGGGACGACACAATAGGAGAGCCTCCCCTCTGAGGCGCAATTTTTCCCAGCAGCTGTTCCATGGGTAAACTCAGGTCGATCTTCACTTCCGGCACAGCAGGCTCAGCAACCTCAATGGCGGTGACGATTTGATCTGAAAATTTAACCCTTTTGGCATTCCGCTTTCTCTTCTTGGGCGACCCTCCACCTGCGGCAGCACTCCCTGTTGGGTAAGGATCACTGGTAGGCCGTATGCCTGTCATGAGGAACCTCGTGAAGCTATCGAGGTCCAAGTTGGAAGATTGCAGGGGAGTGGCAGTGGACGATCTATCTACATCCATTTCCCCAGGCATTCCGGGGCCACTCCCATCTTCATCTGCATCCATCTCTGCTCCACTATCACCACTCTCGCTCCCACCTGCCCCATTCCCACCTTGGATTCTCTTCCTTGACAGGATAGAAATAGGCGTCGGAACAGGCGCCTGTAACCTCAACAAGCTCCTGCTGGGATTCCTTCCCTGTATACAATGACTCACCAGCCGTAACAACGCAAAAAACTGGCCGATATTCAGCGAGTTGATACTCGACATGAACACCTTGCTGATGGTGGTTTTTATCCTAGTGGGCAGTCTGAAGTTGCTTAGGAATTGAAACACATCATCGAGTGTTATTGTCTTCGTGCCCCTTCTGGTTATTATATTGTTGTACCACCTCAGATATGTACGTGCTTCCTGCTGGGACAGCTGGTCCGCTGTCAAAGATAACGGGATGGAGGTGTCGTCATTGAAAGACGCCAGCGATGGGGCAGTTGATGATGACGAAGGAGATGGGAGGTCCGATGTGGAGTTGCTATTTTTCAACGATAAACCTTTGATCTCATGGGAGCTGAAATCACTTCCTTCGTAGCTGCTGCTATGCTTGAGCCCTCCACCATGTGACTCTGCACGGGGAGCATCCACCGCCGAGGGTGCCGGCTCTGTTATAGTGACTGAGGGTATCTTCTCCGGGATATTTTGCAGCTGCTCTGGTCGCACCACTCCATTCAATCTGCTGAATAGAGCATCAAATTGTTCTTGGGAAGATGTCTTTTGTCCATCTGGTGGCAGTGTAGCATTGGTTGTTGAGCTGTGAGGTTGTTCGGCTACTGCTCCCATTGGCTGCAGGTTAAGGGAACTGCTGGACGAGAGGGGGGAAAGCCCAAACGACACAGGTGGGGGCGGTGTTGAAGCATGGCTATTCTCCGAACTCTCAGAGAACTTGAGCCAATCGAAGCCGGATGCCATTTTTGGTGGTGTGATGATGGCTATTATCGCTGTTGTATTGTGTTAAATTGTCAAGATCTAAAAAAATGTATGTATGATATGCACGAAAATAGAGTGGGGGTTGAGGTTAATCATAAAACATATAAATTACTTATATGGCAAACCTATTTGTATATGAGATCTGATTAAACTGTGTTCAATTACAGTTGTCGTTCTATTCAATCTCGTGCTGTAGGATCTCCCTCTAGACAATAGCATGTACAGAGAGTGTATACCCGAGGAATCACCAATGCAATACTTTTGATCTACCCTGGTTTCCTTATACATATATTGCCCCAGATTTTTATCCAATAATCCGGAAGTGAAAAAAATAGAGAGCCTCCAAATAATATATATATATCTACCTGTATATACAAACTAGTTGATACCTAAGTAGTTGATATCTCCATATCAGCTCGCTTGGCCTACCCTGTGTACTCTGCCTTCCCCTTATGGTGCGCTCATTGCTTGGAATGCCATTCCCTACGCTATGGGCAGATTGTGTCCTCACCGTGGGGAATTACTATGAGGGCTCGGGGCATTTCGTGTGGGTATTCTATGTGAGGGAGTGCTTTCTGTGGGTGCGTCTGGGTGCGTGCTGGAACACGTCTGGCCGGCGCGCGTAGTGGGGAAGCGTGATGGAGTGGCTTACTGCACACATAATTAGTTCATGGTATGGGCTGCCGCATGCTGTGGGTCATCATCTATCACTGGGGCTCTATCACTGGGGCTCTATCACTGGGGCTCTATCACTGATAGCCAGACCGGATGGCAAAGGTGAGGGTAGTGAGCAGCTGGGTGTATCAACGGATTAATACTGTATTTACAAAGCAAGGGTTTGTAAATACATTGTTATCGTGTATATCGAGGCAAAAGGTATAAGGATGTCATACAATATGGCATACGGAGAGGTGCACAGAAAGGCACATACGATGGCCATTAGAGAGAGGCACAGAGGATGGCCATAGAGAAAGGCCCACAGCATGGGCAAGAAAAGCCACGAAATCCACCCTAGTGGGATCAGCAGAGATCGGATTTATTCGCCGGGTATGTGCACCGTATAGCAGGATATGGTGAGATTACAAGACTGGAGGATTGATAATATCTTTCTTTTTTTCCATTATTTCTTTCAGTTGAATGTTCAGGTTTGATCTACAGATTTTTGGGTCTTCGTTTCCTCATCTCCCTCTCCTTATCTCCCCCACGCATTTCCCTTCCCCATCTCTGTAAGCTTTACTACCTGGAAGCTTCACCGCTTTGGGCCCACAGGCGATGAGCAGCGCTCATTCCGCTGCAGCTATCAGATAGATATGCTACTGGTGGAGAGATGAAGGATAAATTGCATCTCTGAATTGAATTTTAACGCTGTCCGTGTACTTTGATGTAAATAAGCATGTATGATCAATAGTGTAGTTGTCTCTTCATAGAACCTAAAATTTCAGTTGCATGTCGCGTTGTCTCTCATTGGCCGTATTGCATACATAGCGCACTCAACATGAGCTTCAATAGGCTCAGTTTGGCCAAACCAAAGAAACCTGCCGCAAATACGAGGAGACCTTTATTGGAAAATGCTTTCAATGATCTTAACGATGAAGGATTTGGTGGAGTATTTGCCAGTACAAGGTCTAACTCAGCAAAGAAATCCGTCATCCCCGAATCGCCCACACCAGACAAGTACACAGAACTGGCACACGAAATTGAGGATCCTTCCATTTATGCATATGATGAGGTTTATGATGTGATGAAAACAGCAGAAAGGAAAGCAAAAGATCAAGCCTACGCTACCAGACAAAACACTTCACAGAATGCACAGTACATGGATAACCTTTTAAAGGCGAAGCAGCAGCGAGAGGCAGATAGACTGCATTTGGAGGAGCTGCGAGCTGCAAAAGAGAGAGAAAATGAGGACCCCGAATTGAGGAATAAAGAAACTTTTGAAACCTCGGCTTATAAGCAATACAGAAACGAGGTTAAGGTTCGACTGGAGGAGTCCGAAAAGAGCCAAAATGCACCCACGGACAAGAGAGGGTTTCAGCAGAGGTGGATGGAGGAGAGGGAAGCTGTGCATAGAGCAGCAGTGGAGGCGACATTGGTTGGGGTTGCTGAGAAAACACCAGAGGAAATAATAGAGAGAGTTCAGGATGATGATCTTAATAACTATATTGGTTGCAAGAAGGTTGTATCCAATGAGCATGATGCCTCTGCTGAGGTTGATGTCCCTCTTGCTGCGGGTATAAACGTTATGGCCAAGCCTAAGGCGGCTCAAAACATAGGCGCCTTAAAGCAAACTAAAACTTCAACACCAAATATCAGTAAAACTTCTCAATCAGTTAGAGACATGTACTCTGAGCTTGAAAAGGACAGTGCGTTAAGGCAAGAGATGGAGAAACAGACGAGGCTAGAGAAACTTACCAGACGGAGACTCACCGATGAGGATATCGCGGCCGCTAGAGAAAGATATCTAGAGAGGAAGCGAAATGCAACGGCCAGTGGATGAGCACAACCAGTATGAGCACACCAAAACAATGTCTTGTTGTTTACATGGTGAATATATACTTGTACATCTTATGATATATATATCTGTACATCTATATCTGTACATCTGCTTGGGTATCTCATTTCTATTTACATGATCATTTTGTCGTCATTACACGAATATATCATCTTCCCTTCTCATCTACACCATCAAAAGCCAAATCCTCATACCGGTCATAAACATGATAGGGTCTTGCATTGCCATCGAATCCTTCATCCACAGCTCCATTGTTTAGGTATTCTTCCTCAAATGCCTTCTGCTGGGCATATGACCTAATGGTGTCCTGGTTATTGAAATACATTCTCTTCAGCTTCCTAAACTCACGAGAGGTTTGCGAGATTTGCATTCTCACCATCAATTCCATGCTAACCTTGTCGACACCCTTATCCATAGCAGCAATGGAAGCTGGCCGTTTATCGTAGACATATTTAGATAGGTCGCCAAGATGGCAAGAGGTGTCGGTCTTATCTAGTAGCTCTTTGACATCTTCCTTCTCCAGAAGCTGGTATATGTCTAGCGATTCTCCGTGGGGGATTGGATCTGGGTGAGACGGCGTCACACAGTCTAGGTTAACCTCTTTTCGCAACACATGGTCTATATCCACAGCTGAGAAAAAAGCGCAAGACTGGGGTACTTCGTCAATCCCAAGTTGCTGTGAGAACATAGCCCTCGTCCATAGGTTGGATATCTGGAGGGCCAAAGCAGCTTTGTATCGGTCTTGCTTCTTCACCAGATACCTGATTTCATCATGTACTGTAATACTCAATCTAGCATCTATATTATACAATCGAGTGAGATACTCCATGGATATCACCAACAAGTGCAGGTAATCTACACCAGAACTTTGAATAGCCCAGTTGATCCTACTAGGCAAGAAAGAATTGGTATTGAGATTGTTACGCTGTAGAGCAGATGTAATTCCAGCCCCCAGAACTGGGGTACGGGGGTAATCCTGGTCTGCGATCCGTTCTAACCTGTTGAAAACGATACTCTCTGATCCACCATACCACAGCTTGCTGTCTCCCAGTGCCTCTTTTTTGCCCTTTGTGGCAGTATACAATTCTGTGGCAACTCTCTTGGCGTCATTTTGAGACATCGTTGGGTTGTACTTCTTCAAAAGAGTTACGGCAAATTTGAGACCAGCTCCATAGATACGACCATAGTTAAACACTTTGGCCTCGTTTCTGTCTATACCCAGGATCTGGGCTGTCTTGCTATGTAAATCGGTACCTTCACTTTTCGTACCTTCCAGAGTCATCCATCCAATGGCAGTTCCACCGTGCAGCTTAAACACAGAGTCTCCTACAAGACTGGCGATCCATAATTCCTCACTATCGACATCGGCCCCGACAAAACAGTACCCTTCTGGTGCGGCTATCATCGATTTCAGCTCGCTGCCTAGCCGGGTTGCCTTTGCATTGCTGGCTGTAAGCCAGGTATTTTCAACAGCACGTCTGGTTATTGTTCCCATAGAAACAATCTGAGGGATAATAATACCAAAGGAGTCATTGGTACTGCAAGATGAGGCTTGTGGTGGATTGGGCGACCCCAGAGGTGCCAAGGGGGTCACCCCAGCCAAGGGAAGAGGCTGGGAAAACTCGTTGCGCTCCTTTTCATAAACTACAAATTGGTTGATGATTCTCTCACGTGCACTTGTCCAATAACTACCAGAAACAGCCAACTGCAGGGCCTCTCTTGCGATGTCATACTTGGAAGAAAGTATTCCCTTTTCGAAATGGGCCAGAAATGACTTGGTCATCATGTTTGTGGCTCTCTTTGTGGGCCCATCGTTATGGGGTATCTTTATAAACTCATCATTAGGCTGGAGTTTATCACTTACAAACAGGAATGCACCATCGGAGGCCTCAACAAGAGAATCTTTGCTTACTGCAACATAGTTCTTCTTTATATACCCTTCTACTTCATCCGCATCCACCTTGAAACACCACCCCTGGGTGTCAAACCAATACAGTGGATGATTATCCCAAGACAACTTAAGCAGCAATGGAGAAATACGCGAACGAGAAGTGAGCTTCAACTGGCCCTTAACGATGAGCTCCTTGTACCATTCAGGATAACCTGGGTACCGCTGATTCTTGTAAGGTTCACCATTTTTCTTGAGTCTGAGAGGCTTTATAGTCCAATCCAATTGAGAGAGCCAAGGATCAGAGTCAAGTGAAGACGAAACTGGTGCAGTAGGGGCATTTTTTGATTTCAAGCCCTGGCTGCCTATCCCACTCACTCCACACAGGCCAACGGTTTGTTCACACAATAAATGTAAACTCCTTTCAATCCGTTCCTGGTTTTGTTGGTGAATGCGCTCCGCGGTCTCTATATAGTTCTCCCAACGCTTGGTGGTGGGCAAAAATCCCTGGCCTATAAACCTGAGCGCTGCAAAGCTCACGGGGTGTGGGATCAGCTCTCTGAACTGTGGAAAAATCTTACAAAACACCTTAAACGTGGCAAAAACATCATCAGCACAATAGTTTACGAGGTTTTGGAAATTGGAAACGATATCTTTCGGTTCTGTCGTTGCGAATTCGTCCCTCACGTGCTTATTCAGTTTGAGATTGCAGTGGAACTCTGCCACATACGCCAGAGAATTGAGACTGCTCGTCTTCATCCAGGGATCATCTATAAGAGACTGGTCGTTTGTTTCATCCAGATCAAGTATAGGGTTACTCATCAATGACTGCAATTCCTCTCCCAAAAGCTCATGTCTGATACTATCAAGACTTGAGCCGTTCTCCTTTTCAACGGTCTTTTTCTTATACTGTAGCCAGGTACCTCTCTGTCTAGAGCACATCCCGCTGACAGCGACATGGAGTGACATGGTATCCAGAAAGAAGGACTGACTTGGTTTCACATTATACTCCTCTTTTATTCTCGCCCTATCGTACGACACGTTATGGCCAACGATCAATTTTTCCTTCTCAAACGTCCCCATGGGGATAAGATGCTCCATGGATGTGGACTCCCCCACTAGGTATGGCGATACCCAAAGATACCACGCATCTCTAGACACACACACCGCTATACAAGGGTATTTGGTCAATTTGTATAGCACTTCCACGTCAAACACCACGGCATCTTCTAATGGGTATGGGACACTCTGGCAAACTGAGCCATCGACATACCTTGTCCAACCTGAGCGCAATTGCCACTTTGTGGGTCTAATGGGTAACACGTTGCCTGCACTGACCAAATCATGGGCTAATTCCAAGTACTTTTCGCAAGAGTTCATAGCCAGTCGATAGAAATGCTCGTCAAGGGTAGTGCCTTGTAATTTTGGAATTGGGAAATTGATGGGCTCTGTCACGGAGCATTTCTTGCCCAAAAGATCATTGCTCGCTAGGTATTGCTGTGATAATTCCACCAGTGAAGGGTCTAGCTTGGCTTTAGAGTTGGGGAAAATCTGTTGCTGGAGTCCGGTCGAAAGGTGTTGAATACCAGCTGGGTTGATACGTGGTTTCTCATGTTCATCAGATAGCGTGGCCAGAGATCTGGCGGGGGTGGTGGCGGGACGCAAACGAGCCAATCGTGGTGAGTAGGTATTTTTTGGTATAGCTGGTTTTTGTAGAAGTGAGGATGCCTTCAGTGTATTCCGTCGTATTAACATTGTGGAGAATTATGGGACCAATGGATGCTGTGATAGCTTGTGATGGATTATGATAAGCTGTGGACCGTTAAATTTATGAGAGTGTGACAAACTTATCGGGGTGTCAAGTTGAGCCAAAATGGATTTTATGGAAAGCTCACTATGCGGATTGGAGTTTGCTGGTAATCAGGTCATCGCTTCATACACGGTGGTGTCGGAGTTTTGAAATACCAACTAATCACCTCTATCGCGGTAAACGGCACCAAAAGATAATATTTGCAGAATATCTATGAAAATAACAAGTGTGAAACAATAGAGCGCGCTCTCTCGTAGTCCATTGGTCTACTAGTCAGCCGTAAACCCTTAATTCACCACTCATGTATCTCACTCCATATTAATTTATCCGTGTTCATCTCACCGTTTACCCTTCTGGGAAAGTTTACAGTGCAGCGGGCACGGCGGGTGCAGAGTGGGGAAAGCTAAATAATAAGGGTAAAGTGAGCAAGCGAGCTACGTATTGTACGTGTGGGTGTGTGTGGCGGGATATGTGCAAAAGTGGCTGTAGACATCTTAAACAGCTCCTTCTGTACACAGAGGCATTTGGCAGAGGGCTATAAGCAGAGGGCTATAAGCAGAGGGCTATAAGCCGAGGAGCGTTGTATCACGATTTTGTGTGTTTTCAGCCACCAAGTATTGGTTATAAGCAGACGAGAATACGTATCGCATACGGAGTGAGCAGTGACTATAGGCAGGGCGTGGCAGGGCAGGCAGGGCAGGGTGTGGCAGGGCAGGCAGGGCGTGGCAGGGCAGGCAGGGCAGGGTGTGGCAGGCAGGCAGGGTGTGGCAGGCACATTGGAGCAGGCACATTGGAGCAGGCACATTGTGGCAGGGAGATTGCAGGCTCTAATGGAAAACTAGGCACGTACACCAGACAGGCAGGACTCCATGGCAGGCTGCAATGTCTCTAATCTCTGTTTGGTGCTGCACTCACCTTTCATTTCGCCCTATCGATTAATGGCAGACAGCCAGTTGAGAATGGGAGTTTCGATAGGGCCCGAGTCCACAGTGAGAGATGTGCTGCTGTACAGGAACGAAACGAGAGGAAGTCAAGGAGTAAGTTAATACATCAATTGTGCGTTTATTTGGAAGTAGAGAGCGGAGCTTTCCATTGACATTCTTTTCGATCATTTCATAATATTATTCAAAAATGTCATCACAAAGAGCATTGAGCGATGACCAGGTATGTATTCAGTAGAGCACAGAGCAAAACATTGGGGTGCTAGGAAGGTCCATTCCATCCACTCTCAATGAGTGGTGAATATTGAGAAAAGATTACACCACCATATATTTGAGAGAGAGTTGATAGGATTCGATTCGGAAGCCACAGAGTCACAGGGCCAAGGATCCATTATCCTGCTATAGAAATCTTCCATAACCTCGGTGTTGCCAAGGTTATCCTCTGGAGTGCTCAATTGGCAAGAGCTCGTGTATTGATACATTTCGTAATGCCTAGCACCCGTTTTCTACTTGCAGATGGTGTGATTGACTAACAGTTTAGGTTGCTGGTGAGCTCCGTAAAATGGAGGCCTTCATCAAGAAGGAAGCAAATGAAAAGGCTAAAGAGATCCAGCTCAAGTCTGATGAGGAGTATGAAATCGAAAAGGCATCGATTGTGCGTGCTGAGATTAACTCTATAGATGCTCAGTACGAGTCCAAGTTCAAGAAGGCCTCTTTGGCACAGCAGATTGCAAAGAGTTCTATAGCCAACAAGACCCGTCTCAAGATCTTGGGCACACGTGAAGAAGTGCTCGATGGTATTTTCGACCAGGCAGAGCAAGAGTTGAAGAGCATTTCTAAAGACAGTGCCAAGTACAAGGAGGTTTTGGTGGGCCTCATTGAGGAAGGCGTTCTCGCTCTGTTGGAGAAGAATGTTACCATCAAGGTGAGACAGAGCGATGTGGCTGTGGCCAAGGAGGCAGTTGCAGAGGCAGCCAAAAACTTTGAGGAAAAGGCAAAGTTCCCCGTTGAGATAACCGTTGACGAAAGTGATTTTCTGTCGGCAAATCTTGCCGGCGGTGTTGTCGTTGTGAGTGGTAGCGGCAAGATTGAGGTGAACAACACTCTCGAGGAGAGGCTCAAGCTTCTTTCTGACGGAGCACTTCCAGCGGTGAGATTGGAGCTGTTTGGACCATCTACAACTAGAAAGTTTTTTGATTAAGGGGTTCTGGTCAGAGGTGATGGTTGGTTATTTTCTTTTATACACTTGTTAATTAATAACTGAATTGGTGAAATCTTGTACTCCTTCTCCTCTCTATTACCGTACTACGCAGCAATACTACATAGCAATACCGCGCCGTCTTATCCTACCGGCTACTCTTTCTGCATTCTAGCACAAAGTTTTGTTTGTTCTGCTTCTCTAACCGCTCCACTTGCCTTGGTATCCATTCTCTTTGTTATCCGTTGCACTGCTACCTGCTGCCTATTGCCCCCCCTGCCTGCCCTCCCTGCCTGCCCCGTCTGCTCTCCCCTCCTGCTGTTCCCTGTGGAGATTCCCTTTCAACGCTCCATCGTTGCGCTTATCGCCTGCGTTACTGCACGTACTCATCGCTTGGCCATAGCTAAAAAATTATATGGCAAGCGGCAGAGTAGAGTGAAAGGATAGCAGACCAACATCGGGAAAGTAGCTGTGCTATGAGCAGAGAAACATAGAGAGTGCGAAATCCATACAAGTTGGATATACAAGTTGGGCTAATCCTGTATATATACCGGGGAATAGTAAACCACCATATTCACCCATACAGACACACCACACAGATACAAAAGTACTCACTTGAAAAGGTTTATAACTGCGTGACACAGTGCAGCATAGTGTCCTCTCATTTTCAGCATACGCCAATACCATACACCACCCACTAAGTGTTCGCGATCAATACTGTGAAATATTCCAGTGAGACTCAAACACCTCCTCACAGGTGACCGGGATTATACTTCGGCTATTTTTCATTGCTTTTATTTGCATATATCAAGTTATCCATTGGATACATTCCAGACACCTTTCCGGATATATCCCTCTCAATGAGTTTCTCCCTGCATTCACACACAGCATCATAAACATCAAAAAGCACCACCATGAAGCTCATGACGAATCAAATGCGTCTAGTGAGGTCACTAACGGCACAGCGATGCCTTAGATGCTCTAAAGCACAGTCACTACAACAGGCCCAGAGATGTACCCCAGCTAGATCTCTTTCAACGAAAACTCGCACAACTTCCAAGTCCTGGCAACTCCGTCCAAATTCAAGTATACTCCGCGACCAACAAGATTCATTGTTGGTACCCATTCATAACTCAGTCAGATCGATCCACTATAGTCGATCGGTGTTACGTTCAGCCCCGAGAAATCCACCACGTACGCCTCTTCATTCGCATACAACACCCACCAGTTTGACGGGCCCCGATATCGCCCACATACTCAAGCCCATAGTGCCTAATGATACGTATATTTCTTGTACCATATTTGACAAAGCGGGTAATGTGGTGGCTGTGAGTAAAAAATTCCCAAAGACCAAATTCCTCTTTGAGAATGGCCTATTTGCTAGAGATTTACGTAAGATTGATACCTCTACGGTGGATGTGGTCCCCATGGTTGCGGTGAGACCTTCTTGTATCTTGATCAACCTGCTTCACATCAAGGCTATCATCAAAGACGATACGGTGATGGTGTTTGACACATCCAACCCAGCTGCAGCTGGTAAGTTGGGGTTGTTCATGTATGATTTGGAGTCTAAACTAACCACTCCTGCCAATATCAACAGTAACAATGCCTTTGGACATGCAGCTCACAGCCCACTACAAAGCTATGAGTTCAGAGCTCTAGAAAGTATTCTCATTAATGTGATGAGTGCCTTGGAGACTGAGCTTCAACATCATTTGAACGTATGTGGCACCATATTGGAGGAACTCGAGGACCAAATTGATAGAGATAAATTGAGAAACTTGCTGATCCAGAGCAAAGCATTGAGTACTTTCTATCAGAAGGCCAATCTGATCCGTAATGTTTTAGATGAGTTGTTGGATAACGACGATGATTTAGAAATGATGTATCTGTCTGGAAAAAACAGGCCACCAATCGCTTCTGTGGACGGTAATCACAATCCTGCCCAAGCGGATCACGTAAAAGCATCGTCCCCCACCCACAATGGTGTCAAGATTTCGGCCGCGGAGGAGTTTGATACGGCTGAGATTGAAATGCTTCTGGAGTCCTACTATAAGCAGTGTGATGAGTGCGTTCAACAGGCAGAAACTCTCATTAACGATATCAAATCTACCGAGGAGATAGTGAATATCATCTTGGATGCAAATAGAAACTCCCTTATGGTATATGAGCTCAAAGTGACCATCTACACGCTTGGCTTTACGGTTGCCACGATTTTACCCGCCTTTTACGGCATGAACTTGAAAAATTATATAGAGGAGAGCGTGTACGGATTTGGTAGCGTTGTAGGGTTCTCCATTATAGGTGGCCTTTTGATCACTTTGTTGAACTTTAGAAAACTGCGTGCTGTCCAGCGGATAACTATGGGTGTCCCTCACTCTGCGGTATCGTCCGCATTGCCCATGTCGTCTTCCTCTGCATCAGCTGCTCCTGCTCATAATGGTGCTGTCTCTTCTTCAAGCCATGGTGGTTTCTCTCCAAGAGGGAGACCTCTATCTGACTACGAATTGAAAAAGCAGGAAATGCAAAACAGCAAGTATAACTCGTACTACATGGCACACCAGGACTACAAAAAGCATTGGAAAATGCATCAACTCCACAAGTTGACCAGAGTGTTATGGAAGCGCAGTTATTGGAGGAGGCGTCGTGAAGCCGAGGCTGATCCTCGTCAGAGAGATATGATCTGGAGGTGGTTGGTAAATGAAAAGGAGAAATAGAGAAGGCAGCTTGTATAATAAAGGAATGAAGGTTATAAACCGTTATAGATATAATACAACCTGTATTGAGATGCACTTATCGTTTTCATCATCCCTTCACCATTGCCGAAATAGGCGATCGTCGTCATTCTGGACATGCATGCTCTGCATGCGGCTTAGTTTAATTACCCAATCGAGGTTGAATTTCTTGTCGGGAAAGGAAACGCGATAATTGGGAGAGCTTGGTATTTTCAGGGTCAGCTGGCTACATTTCAAAGTGTGAGACAATCAGCGTTGACAAAAGTGGGAATAACGCCGCAGAGAGTAAAGTCCTGAGATGGTTCAAATTTCAGCCGCCACGGGATAGCCGCTACGAGATAGGTAGCAGCAGGGCAGGAAGCAGCAGGGCAGGAAGCAACAGGCGGGAAGCAGCAGGGCAGGAAACAACAGGGTGGTGGGAGAAATATAACACCAAAGTGGATGCTATTAAGCACAGATGTTTTATATGAATAGTCATACAGGTAAATATAATCTATACAAGCTGGAGATATAATTTCTGCAGCTCTTGGGTGCAGACACCGTTTTGAGTACACACTATACCTAGAGTGCATCATTTCGGACCCCGTTTATTACCCATCCCCTTATCCATCCTGCCCCGCCCTTCTGAACGGATCTTCGTCAATTACGATATTGGGCCAAACGCCCTGAGTCCCTGCGCGTCCCTCTGCCTCCAGGTGCGTCCCTCTGCCTCTCTCTGCCTCTGCCTCCCTCTGCTTCCCTCTGCGTCCTCTCTGCGCCGTCCCTTGTCTGCGCCGTTCTCGTCCCTCGTTTCATTTCCCCCGCAGAATCGCAACGGCATCACACATGCAACGAAGGGCATCTGGGAAGCACGGACCACATAAAACTAATACGAGTTATACATTCATTCACTTTCATACACTAGAAGCTTATCACCTGGGTACTGAGCCTCGGTTTATCTTACATCGTTAGCTAGGAACCAGGCCACAACAGTCCATTATGATCAATCTATCCGTAATTTTCTATTTCATATATTCATAGAAATATTAATTCGTAGAACCTTCGTCTGTTTACCCTCTCTCTTTCTACACTCTTGCTATCATCCAGCTGTCAATGCGTCGCATCCCCTACTGATACTCCTCCCCCGAAAGCCTCACTCCGTTTGCCTTGCATTGCACATCTCTTTCCCTCTCCCCAGCTGTGCAGTGCTGAGCTGCTTCGTCCCCCAATATGTGACTGATTCACCTCCTTTGCAGCGCCTCTCCTGCAGCACAACCATGCTCGTTTCCCGTGCAAGTTTCACCTACTTTACCCTGCCACTTCTCCTACTTTCCCCTGCTATTTTCTCCTGCCACTTCCCCTGCTACTTTGCCCTGCCACTTCCCCTGCTACTTTTCCCTGCCACTTTCCCTGCCACTTCCCCAGCCCCTCATCGTCCTTCTCTCACCTCGCCAAAACCGGGCTTATATTATAGGGCTTACACGTTGTGGAGGGGGAAGAGGGCGCAGAGCAGCATTGCGGAGCAGGGAATTATCCTTGGTGGGATGGATAGGAGTGACAATTGGAAAAGCACGAAAGGCCGAACTACGTTGAATCAAAAAAAAGTAGCGGCAAACGACTAAATAGGTTTAAAAGCCCAAGACACCATCACTAGAAACACAATCATAAACGCAAACACGCGTTAGATCTAGGAAATCGTGTTATCTTTCCGTTGATCATCGCCAGCCCTACACTTCTTCATACCCCATTATGCTCCTGAAATTGAATTGAGTCAGATCTCCATAGACAAGGTATAAGGTTGAAAAATTATTTGACAAGAGCGCATATTTATAACGTTAGGGAAACCTCAAGTGATCTCCGATTCCAATAAAACACACCGTTTGATCACACTGACCCCTTGATATCGCTTACACTCGTTGGTTAGTAGCGCATCAAAGGCCTCTTGATACATCAGTATACATCGGTATACAACGGTGTACACCACGCAGGTTGTTGAATATCATAATCCAAACACTCAGCACTGTTACAGATACGAAACAAATATACATGAAGACACATACCTAGTCCACCATTGACATACCCTCATAGAGCGATATATAGATTTGCACATTGTTCAAGACTGATGTTCTTAGATGTTGTACAACTAAAACTCCAACGCCAACGCCCATAACTTCGCGCGGATAATCATCAATCGCACGTAGTTAAAAATGTCAGCGCATATCGCTCTGGCTGCTGCTGCTGCTTCATCCCCTGGGGTAAAGGGAACGGTCCACTTTGACTGTTTGGATGCTCGCATTCTACAGTTCCAGTACGGACTCTCCAAGATAAAGACGCTGATCGCAAAAACAAACTCACTGTTGACACTACCCCCAGATGACGAGCTACCGTGCTTACCCTTTTATGTATTTATATTGGCTGGGCCTCTCCTAAACGTGAACGACAACTTCTATAGAAGAGCTGAGATTGTTGTTGCGGGAGGCAAGTTCAACACAGCCAAACCCATTGATCCACCCATTACAACCAATCCGGTCAACTATGACGTTTTCGAGAACCTCACCAACTATGACGCCACAAGACACAGCGACCCACAATCCACCATGCAGGCCCTAAAGCTGTTCTCTACACTCCTCTCGAACACAGCAACCTTATATGCCCGTAGATTGCAGCAGGCACAAACGGAGAGAAACGCTTGCCGTGTTCCGGATGCCACGGGAAAACCGATCCCCATTAATTTCCGCTGTGTAGAAGATATACTGTCTCCAGTAGAAGTCCAATTGTTGGATAAATTGATAAAGAAGGCGGCTGCCATAAAGGAGAGTGGTGTCACTTCCTCCTCATCTCTCTTGGCTCACCAATCAGACAGGGAAATGCTGTCGCAATGCACCGTTTTAGTAGAAGCAGCGCTTCGTAAATTGCTGGACAACACAAGCCATCTTTCTGCTGTTCGTACCAAAGAGAGTCTGAGTGCCCTAATACAACAGAATGACTTATACTCATATGCTCTCCATAGAGGCTTTTGTGTATTGCTGCGTCTGGCTGATTTATACTCCATTCTCCGCAGAATAGGAAGGCGAGCCTACCTGTTGCATCAGGCTCACCTCTATCAATTGGCACGAACAAATGAAAAGCTCAAGCGCATTCTAGCCATTGTAGACGCCCATTTCAACCAGAGCAAGAAAAATAATTTGCTGCTGGCCAATATCGCAAGACAAACAAGACAAGGTGCATCTTTATCTGTGCGGCCCGACAGCGTATTGGAGTCCTCCCGACAGGCAAAAGAAGCACACGTGGTGATATCGGGTATGAATGGGGCCCTAAGGGAATTGGTGGCCATCTGGGAAGAGGCAGAAACATCATCGTCAGAGGGCAACAGGCAAAAGAGCGGCCTTAACAGCGTCAACGGCAAACCTGGCACTTTGATTGCTAGGACAAATAGTATATCCCGTAGTAATAGCATGTTAAGTAATGGTGCAAGTAACGCGGGCAAGAGGATGTCGCTACAGGTGAATACCTCCCTCGCACGTAGAATGGAGGCCAGTTATCTGGATCCCCAGAAGGAGAAGCTTGAGAAGGAGAAACAATCCAAGATTCAGAAGGAGATGGTGGACAATGCAAAGGAAGAAAGGGTGCTCAGAGAGGCCGAAATGAAAGAGGTGGAGCTGGCTCGCCAGGAGAGTATACGTAAAAAAGTTATGGAGAGAGAAAGGCAGCTTAGGAGCGAATTGTCTGGTAGATCATCGCCTGTTTCGCCTTCTAGCCCTAATGCTACCTCACCAACACTTTCTCGGAGTACTTCGTTATTGAGGACATCTTCCGTTTCAAAGGCAAGGTCGAGATCATCTTCTCTAAACAGTAACCCGCCCTCATCAGGAGCCAATACGGGGCTGAGAAGGAGCGCTTCCGCTTTGGCTAAAACCCCAGCTAGCAGGAACTCCGTCGCTGTTTTTGAGAGCGCTGACAATGTCACTGCCAGTAGATCTCGTAGTGATAGCGGGAACCTCAGTAGGCGGCACTCTATTTCTGTTTCTCCCGGCGTGAAACCACACCCAAGCCTTCCCCAGTATTCCCTCCCCCAGTATTCCCTCCCCCAGGTAGAGATCAGCACATTGACAGCAGTGGCATCCAATGGAAGAGATCCCAAGACAAAACCAGTAGATGACAAGTCTGTGACCCCACCAACTGCTCAGTTAGCTCTCACAGATTCTCTTGTCTCGCTATCCTCTTTGCCATCCATATCCAGTAGTGTTTCTTCAGAAACCAGCAGCTCAACATTCCCTATTTCGCTCACCCATAACCAGTCAGCGCAGAGCGGGAAGATGTTATCCACCACTGGGTCGATGCCGCCTCCCTCCGCTACGGGCGCCTCTCTTGCCAGAAGAAGTAGCATCTCTACAAGCACACCCACCAAGTTGATGCCCAACCGTTCTGCTGGCGGTAGTCCCCCTCATAAGTCCAGTAGTAGCAGTTCCCTTTCATTATCTTCGCCAAGTGGTGCACGAACCCCTACCAACAATAGCGCGGTTGCAGGAGCAGTGAACGCTATTCGTGCCACACCCTCAAATTCTACAACCTCTGCGGGCCGTCCAACCAATCACGCGCAGATGGCCGCTCTAAGACAGAATGGAGTGTTGGGTGGTAGGCAGACACCAGCTTCCCAGGCAGGCTCTGCCCAGCACCCAACGCCGGTTGGTGTTCCTCGCAAACCACTTTCCGCACAGCAGAGGCTTCAACAGCACATCCTCAACTCTAGCAGAGCGGGCTCCATGACCACTAAAACAGTGGTGGAGAAACAAAAAATCCTCTATTCCCCTAGCAACAGCAAAGTGACTGCAGAGATGCTGACGGGTAAAGCAGCAGGCAGCTCTAGCCGTTCCAGCAGTCTTCAGAGCAATTCCAGCGTGACGAGTCCTCTCAACTCGTTGAAGCAGTCTTCCCAGGTGGACCGGAATAGGCTTTTGCGTAGGAGCAGATCTGGTTCTCTAACCTCCGATGACAATAGGGGTGGTTACACAGCAAGCTCTGCTGGTGTTGATGGATCCTCCTCTTCCTCAAGTGTTTCATCAAATGGTATAGTGAAGACCAACAGGTCGCGCAGTGATAGTGCATCGCAGCCTCCAGGCGAGACTATCACCAAGATTGACGAGAATGTGGCTCATGAATTTGATTCATTGCTTTCGCCTCTCTCTGGCAAGGTGTATACTTTGTCTGGATCTGAGCCAGGCACCGCTGCCCCCGGTGTCTTGGACTCCAATGGGTCTCTTTCTTCTTTGCGCACTGCCAGTAATACTGTAGAAAGTCTTGACACCGTCAAGGAAAATGGTAGCAATAGAAGCAACGGTCGTGGCACCGATGGGGACGTCAGTGGTGGTGAGAATGGCAGCATTGGTGGAAGTGAATATGGTAGTGCAGCGTCTAGTCTGAACGGGACAACCACAGATGGTGTCCCAGCTATAGTGGTAAACGGTAGCGATAATGGAACACCAAGTGGATACACGATTGATCCTCTGGCGGTAGCCTCCGCCACACCACAAACTTCTCCGCTTCGCAAAAGCGTATCTTCGTCCATTGGATCGCCGTTGCGTAGCTCTCTTTCGCCTTTCCCAGGAGGCGCATCACGTGATGAAGCAGATTCTACTCCAGCAAAGAGGGTTAGATTTGTGGGCGTGCCCGCTTATTCTGAAGAGGAGGATATGCCCTCTCCTAACAGATCTCTCAAGCAGCTCAGGAAGGTGTTTGCACGTGCTCCTCCAGTGTTCCGTGTGGGTGTAAATGGCATCGAGACTATAAGGAGAAAGGAGAGGCTCTTTACCGAGCAGGAAGGTATGGCGTTCAGGAGAAATAGTCATCCCTCACAGCAGGAATGGGAAGGGTTTGCAAAAAGAGCAGCAAATAACTTCCAGGCTCTTCCAGAAGGTAAAGTGTCGTTGATGGGCCGTCTTAACGGTGCCCCCGAACCGGGGAGCTATCGTCCTGGGCACGGTAAATTGACTCAGCTATTTAAGAGAAGGTAGACGCTTGTCGTAGAGGCTTGTCCCGACTGTATATGTATGAATATCTATATATTACTGCGATAATGCATTATATAACAGGTAAAAGTTTTGTCCATGAAGCTGTGACAGTAGATAGTACTGTTATATAGTGTAGTATCACCCATAGTGAACTATTACCCAGTATGGATAATGCAGCAGCCATGTGATGCATGCGCTCATCGGTAGTGGATGGCCCAATGGGCTTCTTCAAAAAATTATTTTTTTGACACCTTGAAATTTCACCATAGATTAGAGTGTTCAAGTGGTGAATACTACACGTTTAAATATATTGTTGTGTTGTGCAACTCACACATTGAAAGCAGCCGTTGAAGAGCCTTTGCATTTTGATGATATAATCAACGGCAAAAAAAACGCTCAAGAAAATCGTTACAGACCACAGCGCAGAGAAGAGCTGAAAAGAAGCTGCCAGAATAACGTGAAAGGATTAAGACGCTTGCAGAACGGTAAGAGAGGCTGGAAAGTAAAGCTGCCCGTCAGAGATCAAAAACCATAAATCACAATCCATAGAAAAAGTGTCATATCCTGCAACATGTCATCACGTAAGAGGTCGAGTGAGAACGATACCAAAACGCTCAAAAAGAGGCAGACATCATTGATAGCCAAATCGCAGAACCCCACAGGGGAAGACGGTCTTTCACAATGTTTCAAAAAATACACCACAACCCTGTATGTTTCTTTGGCACCAGTGTACGTACAATCACCACTAGAAGGTATTCAACAGCAGCATTTGGATCCTTTGGTGATGACGTACTACCAGCCTGCACATGGAGTGATTGTCGCTTACAACAACGTGAAGCTGTCAGAAGAACATGTTGGTGAAGATGTTGAGGATGAGTCAGGAAACACATACACTTTGGCCCTGGGGAAAGTATCCAACGAGAGCCCATTTGTTTTTGTATGGATTTCTGTTGAGTTTCTTGTGTGGCAGCCTTCTCTTGGAGATGTTGTTGAAGGATGGATTTATATGCAATCGCCTTCGCATATAGGTCTCCTAATCCACGACACCTTCAACGCTACCATCAAAAAGTTTGGCATTCCTTCAACATGGTCCTTCGTGCCAAACCAAATTGATGAGTATGCAGAGTCACCAGATAACAATGACGGAGCCAATGGTGACAACACCAACAGCAAGTTCAGGTCACTGGGAAGATGGGTTGATGAGAACGAGATCCCTGTGGAAGGTAAGCTACAGTTTACCATTAGAGCCATCCACAATGCAGGCCGTGTTGTATCGGTGGAAGGAACGCTTGTACAGCCTGGATTGGAGAGAGATGCCATGCCGGTTGTTCTTGAGAGTAACGGCGGTAGCAATACAAAGCATAAGAAGTTTGATGATGACACTGCCAACGCTGTGAGTTTGATTGCTGCAGAAAGTGAGGAGGCCGACAGGACTGTTGAGCTCAAGTTGTATGAGGGGGGTGAAGGAGACGATGAGACAAAAGTGCTGGCAGAAGTGAGTTCATCAGAGGAGGAGGAAGATGATGATTGAGTGTGTATAATTATATATAGAATTTAAAGAATAGTGGAAATTAATACTTATTTACGATATAATACGTGGTGTAAACGCAAGTATTTAGTCTATACCAGACTTTAGGGCTTTTTTTGCATCTTTTGTGAGAGTTGATTTTCAATGAGGATGAATGACCAATAGGCGAGGAATAAATAATAAATGAATACAGAAAAAAAGAGAAACAATGAGGTTGAAATTCTCAAAATGACATTTATTTTTCCAGGTGGATTATTATACATTTGAAAAAGATGTAAACTGTGGGTGCTAATTTTTGTAATCATTTAATATTTATTTTAATAGAATACAACAGTAGAAGCGGTATACTCCTATTGTGCTTAGCTCACAGAGCATCCCTACTGTATTCAGCTAACTTTATGTAGGGTGGATACTGTTGAAGGGGATCCCACCGGGAGCAGGCAAGTGAGTCAAGTGCGGTTGCTAACAGAAGGCGCTCTGCCAGTATTGCGCTTCCGAGAACCGGCCATATTACAAGCAACCACCTTCAACGGCTAAGTTGCAAATGACCAACTAAGTCACTACTGTCAATGAGCAATTGACTCACTCACTTGCAAGCCATTTGCTTTAGATATTCGTTCCAGTTGTCTTGTTCGATAAAGACATCTTTGATCCAGGTGCCTTTATGCTTGTTCTCTGCCTCCCCTTGTGCGCCCCTTGTGCTCCCCTTGTGCTCCCCTTGTGCTCCCCTTGTGCTCCCCTTGTGCTCCCCTTGGCCCCTGCCTGCATTTCTGCCGTGAGCCTTTTGGAACTCCTCTTCTCTGCAGGCAATCTCCACACTGATTGCCTGTTGCTTACACGACTATTAAAGATGTAAACAAAGAGATAACAAAGATTATGTGGTGATGAAAAGATAATCATTATATTGGGAGTGAGATCGTGTATATAGTAAGGACAATATACTGATGAATGGTTCCATCGATTAGAAGGTTGTGTTACGATTAACCCATGATTATAGATTGACTGAAGCGATACCACAGCTGATAACTCATGCAGATACAGACAGGCGTATCTCGCTGTGCAGAATATACTAATACAAGGTGAACCATAAAATCCAAGAAGAAGCCACCTATTTACAATCTATTCACAGCCACATCACAACCACCTATTCACAACAACCAATTCACAACCTATTCACAGCCACATCACAACCACCTATTTACAATCTCATATACTCACATCACCCATACTCTTTTTCTCCCTCTTCATGTTGATATAATAAAAGCATAAATATCAGCATAGTATTGCCGCTATAACATACGCTGGCAAGTAATTCTCACCATGACATCAATTGAAGTGACAACCCTTCTTACAGAGCACTTGGGGTTTCCACCGCTTGACCTCATAGACAACGTGATAAATGCTGTCAATGAGATCATGTACAAATGTACAGAGGCAATGGAGAAGTACTTAACGGAATGGGCAGCTGAAAGGATACAACAGGTAAAAGATAACAAGAATAACGATGATGACTTTATAATGACCGATGAGCTAGAAACGCTTGTGACAGATGAAGAAATTGAGCTTGGTACTGCTAAGTTAGAAACGCTGTTAGAGTCCTCAGTCGATAAGAACTTTGACAAGTTTGAGTTGTATGCGCTACGTAATATTTTGAGTGTTCCCATTGAGTTAGTTGAGGGTGGATACTTGAGGCTTCAGCATCATGAGGCCGTTGCTGAAAATATAAATAAGATGGTTGCTGGTGGAGGCGACTCTCCTGATACCCTCACGACGGTAATCAAAGAATCGGATGCTCAGATCGCGGGCTTGAAGAGCGCGATCGAATCACAATTGGCCC
Source organism: Kuraishia ogatae (assembly GCA_003706285.3). NCBI lineage: Eukaryota > Fungi > Ascomycota > Pichiomycetes > Pichiales > Pichiaceae > Kuraishia > Kuraishia ogatae. The sequence continues at coordinate 213,261 of PPKV03000014.1, read as the reverse complement.
TGCGGAAACGACTGAGGCTGGAGGTGGGTAATATAAGGAAACTCTTGAAGCGACTCCATGTGTATAGGGAAGGTTTGTTGTTGTTAACCGGTAAAAGTGTATCTGGTAAAGCTACCCCTGAGGTCAAAGAAGCCATAAAATCTCTATCTCCTATTAACGAGACCCTTCATTACATTGTGGTTGAAGTAAACACCCTGTTCGAAAAGGTGGATCAGTTGAGAGACAAGTTTGAAAAGGACTCGGCACAGGGAGGAGTCAAGGGCTTGAAATTGGAATACTCCGATAGAGACCGATACATAGATAATAAAGCAGTGAAGCTGTTGCAGTCATTGCAAGTGGAGGGCGCCCCCACCCCAAACAAGGAGAAAGTGGTCAAGAGAACAGCACGGGAGGTGGAAACGATAAAAAGGATTACCAAGAGAATCAAACGGGGCGCAAAATAGCGGTAGCAAGTTGAGACCAAGAAGGAGGTGTATATACCACCCTAATGATTCATACTGAAATAATTATAACAAGTAAATATATTATATGTACAAAGCTGACAACATTTCTCATATAAGCAATATCAACGTCTTTAGGGAGTGGAATCAAGCGTTATAGTTGGGCATTCAGTGAACTTCGGTCATTTGTGGTGACTCGCGCGTGGAACTGCCCTTCACCTATATATTTTTGCCGGTCATGTGCCTAGAGGGACTTCTTGACCAAATGGATGATAGTTGGGACTGTAACATATTAGTATGCATACGACAAGAAATATACAAGAAATATCGCTTGTTTCAGTATGTGAGAGAAACTCTGGAACTGTGTTCGTTTGGCCACCTATGCTCCTTCACCACCATAGGAATGCCCAAGTATTATTCACTTACTCAACCACAGAGTGGCAGCAAGCACAACGGCCGTCTGAACGGTGAGCTGTGTTTGTTGCTGATGCAATTTCTTCTCTTCCTCAGATGGGACTCCGCGACCTGCCATTGTATATGTTTGATGTAACAAAGAATGATATGTAGCTTTTACGGCGGTTTCGATTCACATACATATATATATATGCCAAACCCTTTTATCAGTGGTGCTCCTTGTCTCCATCCATTCCCATATCCAGTCTCTTCCGGAATTGTTATTTGGCAGCAACAGTGTCACTAGTGAAGATTGTCATATACACACTTTGAGCCGCCCACCAGCGTGCAGACAGCGCACCACCTATCAGGCTAGCAGTGAATTACTATGGGGAATCCACTATGGGGAGTCCACTATGGGACTCGTTACGTAGGAACTATGAGTAAATTGCCGGAAGCCACTTAAAGAAGAGAAGTACAGTAATACTTTGCGGATCGTGAACTATGAAGTTAGGAGTTGTTTTGAGCCTGAGGAGGATAAAGATTTTATATGATCTCATTCTATTCCACGATCTCCGTCCCTCCATACTATCCCTCTATGCTATCTCTATATTTTCTCTCTATACTATCTCTCTCTTCCCTGCGTAGCCCTCTGTGCCCTGCCTATCCTGCTTGTCCTTCCCTATGTGCACCACCCATATCATAAGGTGAACATCATCGGAAGGGACAGCAAGAGGAGAGCGGTACGAGACAAACAAAGCACTGAACAAGTGATTGATTAATTAATAAACTATCCATACACCATCACCAGTTGATACTATTTGTTTTTATTGTTGATATCCGATCGTGCTTATTATCTGAACACCTGATTACCGCAGTATTGGTGAAGAATCAACCACACTTCTGATCAACCACACTTCTGATCAACCACACTTCTGATCAACCACACTTCTGATCAACCACACTACTGATCAACCGCACTACTGACCAACCACTACATAACCCGAGAGCACACATTGTTGCCCTGCCTATCACCTATAAGATAGTTTATCAAGTATCGCAAGTACCACAGAGATATCCATATAAAAGCTTAAACTCACAGTTAGACACAAGCATAACCACAAGCTACGAAGATAGTCACAAAAGACACAAGTCACAATAACCGCAACATGTCGTCTGAAGAACACTCGCCATCTGTAGAGAAGGATGACTTTTCTGACTTGTCTGATGTGGATGAAGAAGCAATTGATGAGCTTCCAGATGACTTTGAGCCATTCACGTTAGGAAAACATAAAAAGGTTGCAGCTGATAGTGATGACGAGGATGCGGACTATGGTGCCTCTAGAAAGACCCAAGCCCCAAAGCAGAGAAAGCGCGCCACTGCCGCCAGTGGCGCTATCAGAAAGAAGAGTTCATCTGTCAGAGCAGCAAGAGGGGCAGAGCCCATAGATATCGATGAAGCACAGCTTGATGAAGCCGCTAGAAAGAGGCTTGACTTTGACCGTAGGATGGAAGCGGCCCTTAAGAGCACATCCACTCGTAGGCGTAAAGCAGGCGAGGTTGACCTCGAACAGATGCAGGACGAAGCCATTGGACAGCTGAAGGTGTTGATGAGGGACGCCGCACACAGCGATGCCGAGAATGTCCAGAACGGCATCCCTGCTACTGGAAAGCTGTTGCTGCTGCCGCAGGTGAGGGACACACTGCTGAGGGCCAACTTGGCAGACTCCATCTTGGACAACAACCTCTTGGAGGTTGTGAGATTGTGGCTGGAGCCATTGCCCGATGCATCTCTGCCTGCGTATGAGGTGCAGAAGACGCTGTTCAATGCAATTGACCAACTCCCCATCAAGGCCATCCACCTCAGAGAGAGCGGCCTTGCCAAGGTTGTTTTGTTTTACCAAAAATCCAAACGTGTCGACCCCTCGCTGAAGAGAATAGCAGAGAAGCTAATTGCAAATTGGACTAGAATGATCATGAAGCGCTCTGAGGACTACAGGCAGAAACAGGTGTCCACTATGGAGTTTGACTACAAGAGACACCAGGCCAATCTTCCTACAGCTCCCAAGAAGCAGGTTTATGAGGCAAAGACATTGTACGAGGAGAGTGCTGCCAGGCGTAACAGAGCTGCCGCCCCTGCTGCCCGTACCGCTGCCTATACTGTGGCTCCAGTTGTCAATGCTGATCTGCTACAGAGCCAGAGCCGTGCCAGCAGCAACCTTGCACTTGGCATCGGTAGCTCTTTAAGTAGAGATGAGAGGTTCAAGAGGTTGAACCACAAGCTCAATGTGTTGACGATGAAGAAGAAGTCTACGAAAAAGTCCGGTGTGAGTATTGAGGGAAGAGGCCTAGCATAATCAATGAGCGTGCATCAATATTTCACATGATGTGTATACTTATAAAAATAACATGTAATTCTCTGGTGAAATGGCAAATACGTATAGTTAACAATAGTACAACTCGGATATACATATCTGTCACTTAGCTCTTGTTTATCTTATTAATACTGTTTCTTTACACTTTTATTCTTCACAGTTGCAGTTTGTGCACTGTTAACCTTTTCAGGTTTTTGATTATGCTGGGTACACTTAATTGAAAATAAAATAATGCCGTTACAATATTGTTGCCGATACAATAATGTTTAAATAATTTTTTTTGAAAAGAACACTAACTATTTCTTAACGGAAAACGATCTGAAAAACTAAAAAAAAAAAAAACCTTAGGGTATTCAGTTTCATGGATAAATGCTGATATTACAGTACCTGCAATATTCCCTTGTAACCCTATATTATAACATACATACATATTCGTCAGCCATAAGAGGAAGGAGAAACACCCCAGCATCTGTTTTCAGGGAAAAAGGGCAAACGACACAATCTAAATTAGACGAGGATCAGTCAGCTCTACCTTATTCGAAAACACTTATGGATTAATCTGTCAAAGGCTTGAATGTTTAATTATATTGATGGTATCATCACACTCAAACTATACATTATGGGAATGTTATAATGTACTGCGTAATGAGATGCCCCTCACTAGAAGAGGGACGGCTCACATAGTGAAAGGCCCACCTCACATAGTGGGCATAATATGAGGAGGTGAATTTTTCACTATGGTACACGCCTATTATGGAGTGTAGGGCGATAAGAAGAGAGAGAGATAGAGAGAGAGACTGTATGGGCATACAAAACTAAATCCAGCAAACAGAATGGATTTGAGCTTGGCTGAGCGACTATGTTTACATCGTTTACAAAAGCCTACGTATATACGCACTCGATAGACCCTAGGTGCTTCGACTGCCTTGCTGCACATCACACTTTTCACCCTAGTGCGACTCTATAACTACGTTCTCATTCCATTTCTACGGAACCGAACAGACTTCATAAATCCACATGCGTGGCATGTATTAAGATACACAATCAATACCGCAATCCTTTATGTAGACAAACAAACACCAACGCTTTGTTGTTTTCTGTATGTTGATGCATTTGGCAGCTTATGATCTTGGCTTTTCCTTCTTCTCCTTCCACAAAGCCAACAGGGAGACACCAGACACCTTGACAACCTTGAATCTGACACCTGGGATATCACCCTTAGCCTTACCTCTTCTACCGAAACCAGCAAGGAGAACCTCGTCGTTCTCATCGACAAAGTTGAGACAACCATCGTTAGGGACGAAAGCGGTCACCTTCTTACCGTTCTTGATGAGCTGAACACGCACACACTTTCTGATAGCGGAGTTTGGCTGCTTGGACTCAATACCAATCTTCTCAAGCACAATACCCTTGGCGTGAGAAGAACCTCCGAATGGAGAGGACTTGAAGGCTGTACCCAAAAGTCTAGCCTTGTAAGCCTGGTCGGCCCATCTGTTGTTACGACGGTGCACTCTCAGCTTTCTAGCGGAGTTCAATCCTCTTGGCTTACCGTTACCCATTTTGATAGTCTAGAGTTATCTGAAGAAAGGAAAAATGTGTTGATCCGTTGATTGTTTTATGTATATCTAAAAATTTCAATATGCTGTATCGCGGATTCACAGAGAGAGAGGGTAAAGAGACCAAGAGGTGAAGAGAGAGAGAAGGACATCAGTGCATTGGGGCGCCAGACACACTAGCAAACGCTGAGAGTGTGAGAGAAGGGGGGGAAAAGGTGTGCCTTTACAAGGAATCGTATCGCTATGGTGCACACTGACAACATACGCGGGTCAATAGTGCATGTAAGTGACTGTAATAGGTCTTAACCCTATAGGTGATCACGTGAACTTTCAAGAGAACACAATTGGTTGGAGCACACAGGTGGCTCTCCAGAGATCATTATGAAATATGTGACGTAAGCATATTGTCGCGTTATAGATATACTGTTATCTGCTCCATAGTAGATAAGCCGTTAGAGTGCAGGCAGATTTAGCGTGCTACCATCTGAGGAGGATACGTACAGTGTTGATAACTACTGTTGGCCCAGAGGTTGTTTTGTTTACTGCAATACCAGTGTGTGCAATTGAATTCTACTATTGTTTCCAATTTTAATTCATGAGTTGTCTTTTGATATAAGCCGCAATTGGAAGATACATCTGAAGGTGTTAGATTGATTGACTATGCCATCTCTGGACTCCCATTTGGAGCATCTCATTGCAGATTACCTGCGCTCTAAAAAGTATCACAGCACTCTCAAACAGTTTGAATTGGAGGTGAATAAACCTCTCAACGAAAATCTAACGAGAAACCCCGATACAATCCACGAAAGCCTGGAGACCATCATCGTAGATAGGCTAAAATTCCTCTCGTTGACGGGCTCTGCTGATGATGATGGCTATGTCTCCAAAATCCACACACCCCAGCAATTGGCATTAATCAAAAGAAACAAATTGGTGGTGCCGAAATGGTCTCTTCCTGTACCGAAACAGGAACACACAGTTACATTGTCAAGCAACCTCAAATCATTGATTATTCACTCTTCTCTGGGGAGACTGCAGATAGGGGCCACCACGATTCCGTGTGGATTGTTTGTGTCCAGCGATAAAGTGCTACACGCAATTGATATCGTACAGAATAGAGAAATTTTCAACATCAAGGAGTTACATGGAGTCACAGCGAATAAATCAGCCACTGTTGTAGATGGCACAGATATAATCTTGAGCTGTGGCATGAACGGTAAGCTGATAATTGCGCAAGTGGTTGCCGAGGATGGTATGACATACTCACTCAAAAGGTTGAATGAGATTCAGCTGCATCAACGATTAATCACAGCCATGAAATACTTGTCTATATCTGAAGACAGTGGCTATATCTGTTCTATAGGATGGGACTTTAAGGTGTCTGTCCACAAGGTTCAATATACTGTTGACGAAGCAGGAGTAACATCATCGGTTGAAGTGGCTTTAATTGACTCGTATAAAATGCTCACCAATGCAACATGCATTGAATGCTTCTTTCATGATGGCCTGCCATTCATAGCAGTAGGGAGGTTAGATAGTTCAATGGTGTCGTTGTTGGTAGTTGCTGGAGATAGCAGTTTGGTTGAGGTTTGCCAGTTGTCTCTTAATGACTCTGAATTCTCCAACCACTCATTCCACCCGATGAGTATGATCCACATGAGCGTAAAGTCAGGAGAATCCCAAACTAGCAGTAAATTCCTCTCTGTTGCCACCAATCATATCCCATATGTGAGATTGATAACTGTAGTTATACCCGATATTCATCAGACACTGGCCGCCACGCTTGAAGCGAATGGCGTTACCATGCCCGATGATTCTACGCTCCACTCCAAATTGACACAGCTTCCATCTGCCTCTCTAACTGCACAATCCTTTTCTTCTTCTGTCCCAATCATTCGTGATGTTATTGTTAGTAATGTCAATACCATCTCTCCTCAAGATAAGTACTCTTCACCGGTCATCGCTAGGAGAGGGTGCGATGCTGAGGGCGTTTGGGTAATGGGGGATGATGGAGTCATCAGAGGCTTGGATTTAAGCAGTGCGGAGGTGGCTGTGGAGATTAAGGCACACGAAGGAAGAATCAAAACAATCGCTGTTGGGAGTTTAACAGTGGAAGCAAATCGTCGTACAGAGGTGATTCTGAGCGCGGGAGCAGCGGATAGAGAAATCAAGATGTGGAAGTGTGTTTGATCTTCTACTATTTATGGAAACACGATCAAACATTAAAATATCATATGTATTGCATTCTTCTATTGCACTATGGTAATATGCTATGTTTATGAAAAACAGGGTAATAACGAACATATTTTCTGCAAACCAAAACCCTTTTACAAGGGAGTTTCTTGCCTCAAATTTGTTGTCAACCCTATTAGGACCTGCTTTCGTAACTGTTAACCGATTAATTAATACCCCCTCCTTTTGGTACCCTATAGAATACACCCGGAGTAACGGTCAACTGGCCGTGCGTCGCTGCCAAGCCACCTGCGGAGCGGAAGGCTCGTTTGCGAATATGCAAGAGCTTTTGGCAGCTTGGCATGCAGCATGATCGTTTTGGATTTTCCAGGGGGAGGTGGAATTCAGATGAGGGGGGAGGAGAGGAGTAGGAGGTGGTTACAAAACAGTGTGACCTTTACATGGAATTGGTATATATTTGTTGGTTATGGGTATATTTACGGGGAGCAAGCATGAATAGAGATAAACAGGATAGATGTAAGAAGAGCGGATGTAAGAATAGCGGCATCTATATGTATTGGTGTAAAGAGTTGCTGTGAGTGGAAGCGTAGAGGACAGAATTCAATCGTGTATCGTTGGTGTGGTTGGTGGTTGGTGGTTGGTATTGCTGAAGTCGTTGGCGTCCTTATTCATTCCTCTGCACACTATTTTAAAATCTAATACATCACGTAAAATATCTCTTGATTTGAAGCTAAATGTCTCAAATATGCGTACAGTTACGTAGTGTGCATCTCTGAGATCCCAGCATAAACGGCCAGCCGCACCTTATACACCGGCAGCATCGGCACTCTTTCCTTATTATAGAAGACTTGGCGCAAACTGTAAATTTGATACGCATGCAAGCGTGCAGGGCGGTCAGCCCCACTGAGAAACCAATTCACCAGCCAATATCATAGCAGAGATATTCAGAACGGAGTGTCAATATAATATGCTCTTCCAGCGCATGTTCCGAAAGCTTAGCAAAGATACCTGTAAGCCCCATTTTCACCTCTCACAGACTGGTTCTAGAGATTATCTATGCCTCGAGTCCTCTGCATTTACTCTTCTGCATTCAACTCATGTACTATCTACATCCACCACCCTTGTAGTATCTACATTCAACTCTAGTGTTATCCTCCACATTCACGCCAGTAGTCTCTACATCCAGGCCAGTAGTATCTATGTCATCCCCTCGCGTTCGCCTTGCCCAGTGTCCACCTTGCTCAGTTTCCCCTTGCTCAGTGCCCCCTTGCTCAGTGTCCACTCCAGGTCTCCCCCACCTATACACGCTCTCGGGATTCTTCCTCCTCAGCATCTCCCTGGCGCCCGCCCCTCTTTGGGTGTGCGCATCCTTACGCATCCACTCGGCATTTCCGCACCGGCACGTAACTCACTCTACAATCATTCGTCCTCCCCTTGCAGTGCTCCCCCCCACTTGCCGTTCTTGCTTGCTTTCTTGCACCAAAGACATCATCGCTTACAGTAATCCACCTGCCCGCACCCCGAGAGGAGAGAAGCAGCATATGCTAGCTGTGCGTCGTCCCGGCCCCCAATCACTGCAAGGCAGATACCAGCCAGACAGATAGCTACCTTATATATTTATGATGGGACTCCCAGGTTCACGCTCGTGGAAGGGGAGGGGGAGAGAAGAGATATGAAGTTTTCCTTTAGGAGAGAGTATTGTTTAATAGAAACGGATAAATAAAATATTTGGAGTCTATTTGGGCGATCTACTTAACAGGTTGATATTTCTCACATATTCATATTGTGAAACTTGCAGCGGTAACCCTTATCAGGACCCACACCCACACACCTACACCCACACGCTATTTTTCCCTTAGGAGCGTAAGGCACATTGCAGCAGCATACAGCATACATATAGCGTAATAGTTTGTTCCCACCACTCATTGGGAGCATATATAAGTATACATATTTATATATATATATGTATAGCTTGCACTGAGTTTGTGTGTATTATAGTCAAACATGTCACACACATTCACCCCCGCGGAAAAGGCTGCACTTGGTGGAGCCTCTGCGATCGTTGCCAACACGGTCGCCTACCCGCTTGATCTGGCAAAGACACTCATACAGACACAGGAGAAGAGAAAGAAGAAGAGTCAAGAGAATCTCGAGGCGGGAGTTGAAGGCGGGGAAGAGGATGATATTGACGAGGAATATTACGAGAATACTGTGGATGCTCTGTTCAAGCTCTACAAGAAGGAGGGTATCCTCGGCTGGTACAGAGGGTTGGGCCCATCTCTTGTTTCCACCGCAGCGATGAACTTCACCTACTTTTACTTCTATTCAGTCTGTAAAACCACATACAAGAGACTACCAATCTCTAGAGACTCAAAGGGCAGACCAAAGTCCAGAATTGTTGATGAGCTCGTGCTCGGTATGATTGCCGCAAGTTTGTGCCAGCTCTTTGTTACTCCTCTTTCTGTGATCACCACAGAGGAGCAGACAAAGTCTTCTGCCAAAGGTTCCCAGAGCGGTGGAATTGCAGGCATGGCACACACTGCCAAGGATATCGTCGTTAGAGAGGGCTACACCGGTCTCTGGAGAGGACTAAAAGTGTCTCTTGTTCTGTCGTTGAACCCTTCTATTACATATGGTTCGTTTGAAAGGTTGAAGAACCTTTTCTTCGGCAACGTTCAGTACCTGAGCCCCATTCAGAACTTTTTCCTCGGCGTTCTTAGTAAGATCATCGCAACCATCATCACTCAGCCATTGATCGTCGCCAAGACAGTGTTGCAGAAGCACTCTGACTCCGATGTAGACGAGGAAGGAAACAAGCGTCCAGCAACCTTCCAGGCCGTGCTTGTTGCTCTTTGGAAGAAGGAGAAGTTTAGAGGATTGTGGCGTGGGTTGGTTCCTCAGCTGTTCAAGGGTGTGCTTGTGCAAGGCTTGTTGTTTGCATCCAAGGACCAAATCGAGCTTACATTCTTGTATGTGCTGAAGCTGATTCAGCTCAGGGGTAACCTTGCCAAAGGGAAACGTATCACTGTCTAGATGACATCGTGACAGAAGAGAAGGCACAGAAGAGAAGGCAGAAGAGAAGGATTCAGTAGAAGATTGTCGTAAAGTGGAACAATTAGATTTGTTACTCATATATGCTCAGTATATCGGGTATGTTTTTGATGCTATTGTATATTTGTGATTTGTTTTGTTTAGGTAGTTGATAATTGGAAATGATAATTGGAGAAACATCATATTTATCTTTGAAATAGTAGCGCGCTTTGCGGCTAGAACACCACCTCCCTCGGTAGAACATAACACTTCCTCCCGTTCTCTCGAACACTCTCCTTTTTCACATCCCTCTTGAGTGCCTTCCTCATGTCAAACGCATCTACAGCGTCGTTCGTACGGTTTCGGTCTGTTGGTGTATCGTATCCATCACCATAGTACCCAATAACTCGTCTATACACAGAGTATCCCAGCTTTTCGTACAGCGTAATGGCCAATTTGTTGGTCACCCTCACAAAGAGATCAACAAAATATGCATTGTACGGCTCATACTCTGTAGCAGCCGCCAAATGCTCACATAGATGCGATGCAAGTCCTATGCGACGGTATGTTGGGTTCACGGTGACTGCCGTTATATGTGTGTGCCAATCCTTACCCTTTCCCTCCGTCTTTCCCATCATGTACCCAGACACCACATTGTTGGAGGTTGCTCTGTTGGGGGTTGCTCTGTTGGAGGTTACTTGGATGCTGTTGCAGACTGGGGCTGTAGATTTGAAGAACAGCGACGGCCATTCAGATAAATAGTGAAGGTAAAATTGGAGCTGATAGTTTTCTGTAAGACAATCGAGATTGACAGGATTCAGATGAAACAAATCTGTTGCCTGGAATGGGGTTATCGATGTCATGGTGTACTGTGTCTCGGACGGTATTACCAGTCACTATGCAGAGTGTGAGCAGGTGATGGTATTTGGTGGGTGGGGAGTTTTATACTGTGCTTATGTGAAACTATCAGAAATTGCTAACATATTCGTCACCGCTAGCTTTATCTCTACACTTGGTGATCTATTTTGTCCAAATCATATCAAGTGTTCCTCTGCATACTAAATTTCACTATCCCAAAGCGGCAATTGCCAGAACTGGGGCGGTCAGTGGGGTTGTGCGCCGGTATTAGGCAAGAAAGCACCTTTCGAACACACACTCATTATTATATATTCCGATCAGAAAAATGGACAACAATATATAAGTATGTCTAAATATTAGCCATTGGACTTGAATTATACTCTCTCCCCATTCCTTGGCTCTGGGAACATATACGTTTATACATTTTTGATACACACACCTATTGAATATACATACAACGATTTTGACAATTTCCTAAAAAGCACTTTCGAAACCTCCTCTTGAGTTGCCCCTTCCTCTGTAGTTGTTGCCCCCTCTTCCCCTTCCTCCTCTGTAGTTACCTCTACCCCTGCCTCTTCCCCTTCCTCTTCCTCTCAGAGATGCCTGGCCAAAGGTGTCATAGTTGAGACTCTTCTCCTCGCTCCACCTCATGCTCTCACGAGGGGCATGTGGCTCTGTGGAAGACGAAATGGTGTCGAAGAAAGAGGATTTCTTGTTGTAGAACTCCTTCTCGTCTGCATCTGGCACCTCTGCAAGGGCCTCCTCTTTGGTGAACTTTGCATTGTTGGAAGCAAAGTCAAAGTCTCCGTCTGGAACTTGTACCCAATTACGGGCCTGGTGTGGGTGGCGGGGATGGCCGTTGTGCTGGTGTGGGGGATGAGTTGCAGTATTTGTTTGGATGTGTTGTTCATCAGATACGGCGGTGGTTGCTGCCTCCTCACTACTCTGAGCAGGCTCCGGTGCTTCATGAGCCTCTTGTGGCTGCTCAGAGTCTGCAACTGGGGCGGAGACTGCTGGCTGGGGAGGCTGAGCGGATTGAGAAGGCTCAGCAGTTGGTTGAGAGGGAGCAACAGCTTGAGGAGGCTGCTGATAGCCATATCCGAAAGGAGGTTGCGGAGGCTGCTGAGACTGTTGAAATGGCAAAGGCTCTGGTCTCACCTGATCCACAGGGATATCCAAAATGCTGAGATCTTTCACTTCAGGCCCGGTGAGCATAATATGCTCGTACACGGTGTCCATGGGGCCTCTGATCTTTGCTGGATCAACCACTCTTCCTTCAGTGCCAAGCATGCGCACCGACTGTAAGGAGATGGTACCGTTTTCACCATTGATATCCTCTAAGATTCCCACATACCTGATGTCATGCTGGGAGATCAAAGAGATGGTCTTTCCGATGTACTGCGACATTGTTTGATGATAAGAGAGTGTATACGCTTGAGAGCGGTGTATACGGTGATGTGTGTATACAGAAAGGAGAAAATATCTGGACAGCTATGTCCTTACAAACAACTACCGAAACAACTAAAATCACAGCGTCATTAGAATATAATGGTGTCATCAATATATGACTATGTGGTTCTTTGTTATTTCTGACACCTTCAGAGATGGAAAATAGTCTCGGTGGAGGTAGTAGTGCGATGATTAAAGAAGTACCACTATGGGAGGGGATGAAGGGAGAACAGCAAGGGAATATAATAGGAGGTCAAGCAATAAAATATTATATATCTCCATTTTCATCAGTGGATTTTGGACATTATGTTAATATCTCAGTTGGACTACGTATAAACTGATTTGTGTGTGTGTGTGGACAGAGATGGAAGGTTGAACAGCCCCATTCCAGGGTGAACAGCCCCATTCTCTGGAGTTAATGAGGACGCTCTTGACAGAGGTGGCTAAGTTGTGAATGGCAATCAGTAAACGATTAACTGGATCAGCTTCTAGGGTGGAGGTAACGGGTATATATATATATGAATATCGCTCCGTCTATATGATATCGCCTTACAGTATATCACACTAAATATGGTATACAAATCTTATATTACAATATCACCATATAGTATTACACTAAAATATGGTATACAATCTTATATTACAATATATAACCCACAAAGTTATCAAATCCTTCTTCTCACCACCCATTACCATACGCAGATTGACCACCATACTGAGTTCCATTCCCATTGCCATATTGTGTTTCACCGCCATAGACAGTGGCACCTCCATACGCCGTCTCTGCTCCACCTCTTCCCCTCTCCAACTGGCCCAACTCCATCACGATGTTTGCGATTTTTGTCTGTAACTCGCTGATTCCCTTCAAAACCACCTCATTGGGTTTCAACGAGCCGGTAGTTTCCACATTCAAATAAAACTTGTTTGGTTTAGCGTTGTAGTCAAAGGGTTCTCCTTCAACAGGTGGCTCCTCCCAGTCACAGTTTACACTTTTGGGCCATTCCTCAGCCGCATCCACTTCATACCAGTAATCCGTGTGCTTGAGCTTATTCCAAGGGTCGTATTCAAAACCAATCGCAGAACATGGCGACCATTTGGCGTGCTCCTTGGCTATTCCTTTCTTGGCAATACACCTGATTTCCAGCTCCTGGTGTTTCTTGAGCTTACAGATAAGGATACCTTTACGCTCAGCGTCTCTGATCACAGGCTGTCCAATGTTGAGCCCTGTGTGGCCGTTGGAGGGCACAAGAGCAGTGGAGTATACGTTCATCGTGTTGTCGGAAGTGCATTTGGCCTTGAGGTCAAGAACAACAGAGCATTGGTCGCAGTACTCCTCGCATGTGCAGTCACGGGTGTATTTCAACTGGTCGATATCGTCACTCTCCAGGGGAATAAGACCCAAACGATGCGATATAAATTCATCTGCCAAAACTGAGGTGTTGATACGAATTTCCACCAAGTCTATGGCGAGAGTGGGCACTTCGGCCAGCATTGTGCGACGCAACGAGTTGGCCAGGGCAAGGTCTACATCACTTAGGACGAAATCCACCTCATCACGTGCCGCCTTTCTGATTGTTATCTTTGGGTCTTCCGACATTTTATGCGTTGTTGGGTGGTGAGTGAGTGAGTGAGTGAGTGAGTGGAACGATACGACTCTTGCTATCAGGGAATAGAATGATGATGCACGCTAGTAATCAATATATTAATCTTTCCTGCATAAAACTCTTGTTAAACACAATGCATATATATATTGATTTGCTTGTGTAAATATGATTTTTCAGATAGTGATTGGTGGTGTCACACGCTTAATAATCGATGAGTTATGTATAACTTGAGGCGATGCGATACAAATGCCACTGCGAAAGGACTCACTGTGTGAACCGATAGAAATAGATCGTTGATAATAACAAGATGACAGTGTGTACCCGAATATATCTCTATGTTCTGTCATATATCCATACAGTCTCGAAAAGAATGTCTTGTCTCTTCCACACAGAATCGCCTTCCCAATTGTCCTCAACCCTCTTGTTTGCAACGCCGAACATCTCGAGGGTCAAACAAGATAACTTGATAGGCACACTACCAGTAGAACAGCGGGAGTGAAAGGGTGGTGGGAGTGCAGCGGGATAGTGAGGGTGGCTAGTAGAAGTGTGGCTAGTAAAAGTGAGAAGGCAGTAACTTTACAGTGAGAGGATAATGAGACCGATGAGGTTAATGAGGCGGTGAATGGCGGTGCGCTCATACATATTATCAGTATACAGGATTACTTGGTGCGTATGCGGGGATAGCCGTAGAGATGCTCTCTTGTTTCAATAGAGGATTGGATTGTGCCCAATGCCCTTGTGAAAGTTCTCCCGCTCCAGTTGTAGTTCTAATTAATTATTTTTTCATTATAGTTTTGGTCTGTCCGAACAATTGTCACAGCAACAGTGCACATCGCATCACATCACTGACACGCTCTCCTGTTCTTGCCACCACCTGTTGGCACATATTGTTATATATAGGAACAAAAGACTCATCACTTTCGACAATCACATAGACAAAGACATTCCAAAATGGACAAGATACAAATCCCAGATATGAGGTTCGAGCAATCGTTCCGTCGCTCTTTAAACAGTAATGCCTCCAAGCCTAAGCGCAAATCATCCAAGAGGAAGCAGCTCTCTAACAGAGAGGTTAGCACAACAGGCTCAGCAGAGGTGGATGCGGAGCAAATTGAAGACGACGAAATTGATGTGCCCCTTCCCGTCGTGATAACTCCATGGACTGTCATATACACGGTGTTGAAAGATCAGATGTTGATGCCGTTTGCTCAAGGTTTAATATGGTCGGGAATACTATTGGTGATGAGGCCATGGCTGATGACGTGCGCAAAGAGTGGTAGAGACTTTGGGGTGAGAGTGTTTTCCCAGCTGGGTCTTGTGAGAAAGACAAGAATATAATATACTAGTACATATTTAAACAAACTTAATAGATACTGCGATAGCTGAGCTTAGAGGCTGCGTATATTATTTATTATTCCATTTCACCACATCCTCGAATTTCACCAATAAACCACCAAAGATATCCAATGCACTTCCATAAGTCAGATCAACTTTACCATTACTCAACCTTTCAACGAGCTCTAAATCATAAGCATGCTTGGCTCCTCCCGCATAAGTAATAGGCAAGTCACACCACTCGCCAAGTCTACTCACAAGTTGCTCATCAATGCCCTGGCAGAGCCCTTCAACATCTGCCGCGTGGACAAGAAACTCATCACAATAGTTGGATAGCAAAGTGAAAAATTCACGGCTCAAAGTGCACGATGTCAACGTCTGCCACTTGTTCATAGCCACCACCCACGAAACCTCACCTGATTGCTGATTTTTCACAACCTTCCTGCAACTGAGATCTATCACCAGTCTCTCTTTACCTACAAGCGCAGAGAGCTTCTGCAACCTCTGCAAGTCAAAATCACCTCCCGGGAATAGCCAAGATGTTACAATCACATGGGATGCACCCCACTCGATCCATTTCTGGGCATTTTCATCTGTTATTCCACCTCCAATCTGGAGATGGTTGGGCCATGCACTTAACGCAGCCTTGGCAGCTACATCATTTGCTTCCAGCGAGCCCAACTTTATCACATGTGTTCCAATGACATTATTTAGCCTGTACAAATCCGCATAGTAAGAAGAAGGTTTCTCTGAAATAAAGTTCGTAGAGACTGAGGTAGAGTTTATGTCCTCTGTATCATCCTTGACAAGTGTCCCCCCAACAATCTGCTTCACTTTGCCCGAGTGGATATCAATACAACCTCTAAAGCGCGTCATCTCAAACAAGGACAATGTATAGTGGTGCAACCAGGTGCCAGAGAATGCTGCTGAATGCTGCAGAATGGTGCTGTGTTAAGACCAGTGTTATTCCACTGTAGTTTATCCTAGACGACAAAACCAAAATGAACTACTCCAACATCGTTGGATATCTTTAATCTTCAACCCCAGACTCCATTGAAGATAATGAACGGTCTAGTAGTGTATCTGCCAAACTGCTATACTTTGTTGAGCATGCCACGACTAACAGATCCAAATTAAGCTCATCCTCATCTCTAATTAGCCTCGCCACGACTAAGCAAAAAAAGATAATGTGTAACTGCTCTTTTTGGGTACTTGCAATAGAGTTTATCCTAATTGAAAAATTGTTCGATATTCACCAATTTTGTATGATTGGCTAGGTTATGGTATATTGTGACACGTATAGATCGAAGAAAAACAAGAACCCACACAAAATAACATTAGCAAACCGGGACAGGCGATATCTCTAAGCACATTGATAGGGCTCAATATTTCACTGAGCTGACACCAAATTAGATGCCCTAGTGACCCACCACCAGCTATTTCCCCACATTTACAATGTCAGGACCTGTAGTTGTTAGATTCAGTGATAAATATACCGAGGCCCCCCAGCAGTCCAAGCAGGATAAGAAGGTGCTGCAGAGCGGCAAGGCCATTTCGTTGAAGACTCTGAAGCAGAAACAGAAGCTGGCAAAGCTGAATACCAAAAGTCAAGTTTCCAATAAGGAAGATGCGGAAAATGTGAAAAATGACCTTGCACTTGAGCGGCTGCTCAGTGAATCGCATATTCTTAGCTCGGTAAGCACTCAAGCCGCCTCTGGAGCGGAACTCACCTTAAAGACATTGGATTATGAGAACCCCATAGGGAACGCCAGGGTGCGTACGTTAAATGCGCGCTTCAAGCAACTGGCCTCAACGAACGGTGCCAAGGGCGGGAACAACACCAAGCTGGAAAAGATGCCTATGGCTATGCGCAAAGGAATGATCAAACATAGACAACTTCAGATGGAGAAACACGAGCAGCATGCCAAAGATGCAGGAATTGTTCTTGCGAGAAAGAGAAAGGGCGAACTAATTGATTTCGATGGGGGAAGAGGAGCCACATCATCAGCTGAAAGGATCGGCTCTGGCGTTAAGAAGAGTAGAACCATGAGAGACAGAGGCTTGAAAATCAACTCTATTGGTAGATCAACTAGGAATGGACTGGTGATTTCACAGAAGGAGATTGATAGGATTGGTAATTCTGGAAAAAGTGGTAAGAAAGGCAAAAAGGGTGGTAAAGGCGGTAAGGGTGGAAGATATTGAAAGAGGTTGTGCATGTTTGTATATTAGCATATTAGTGAGACAATGTTCTTTAACTGTATTGATCGTTTTTGTATTATTGTATTTATGGTCACTCCTCTTCTTCTGCCATCCTCTCCTCTCTAACTTTCCTGATCCTATTAACCAAGCTTACCATTTCCATTCTCTCGGCAATCCTACTTGCCGCGCCCAATGCTTTATCCTCTCTGAGCTCTGTAACCAGAGAGAGCGCCTTGAGTGCATTCTGGTCGGAACAGGCCAATGCAAACATCTTTAGCAATGACTTGTCGTAAAGGACAGAGTATTCCACAAGTCTCTCCCTTGCAGACTCGAGTTTTTGAGAATTTTGCTCCTCTTCTTCATCGTTCAATATACTATCATTGAGCAATTCGCCTAGAGCTTTAGAACGTGCGAGTTCCTCTTCAGGATCGTCTCTCTCCGGTTCAGTGTATGGCACGGAGAGCGGTATTCTGACAGAAATCTCTGCTGGTAGTGGAAGAGGGAAACTGGGATACTCATATCTGTTAGTGTTGTTGCTGCTCCTCACAACAACAAAGTTGAACTGGTCTTTCAACAGACCCAACGGCCAACATGTCACATGACCTGAGGATACCGTCTTCACACCAGCAACAGAGTCCAAAATAGGAATCCATTTGCACTGTAATGGGTCTCTCCAGCGTGACAGTACCATCACTACAAGATCATTTCCCACTATGCAAGGATCGCCATCGCTTGAGAAAAAAAGACCTTTGATGAAATGATGTTCACGAGTGGATTTTAAATGACCAGGGATCTGAAGTGGCAGTATACAGTCCCTTTGGAACATTCGACCGTTTAGATCTTGCATGTTGAACAGGAGATGCTCACCACCGGTAACAGTGACTGTGAATATGCACTTGTCGGAAGCAATACATGCCACTATGGGCGAGGTGCGCTCAACACTGAGGGCAACTCCGTACAATGAGAACTGGCGGAGATAACCAAAGGAGCTTCCTACAACTACGGCAGTGGTCGACAAAGCTACAGATGTGATAAACTCACCCTTCGATACAGGCACTTCACGCTCCCAACTGTCATTTGGGTTATCATGTGATCTATATAGAATACGGCTCCCGCCAATGCCGTCCCGTTTCTGGCCACTACCGCTCACTGCCAGCAACAACCCTCGCTCGCCTATTGAAGCGACATCGTAACCATAAACGTCTCTGAAATGGTATTCTCTAAATCTGCTCCTATCAAAGAACGATACAGTGATTGTGGAATAGCCCTCCTGCTTCACACACCAGGCAAACCCAATGCTATTCATGGTGAGGTACCGCCTATCTGTAGACCAGGGAGTCGCTCCCGGAGAATAGGTGCGCAGATCGAAACCACTTGAGACATACTGTGAAAGGTCTGTGCGGCGAGACTTGCGTGAAGGACCCTCGTCGTGTGCTCTTGATGAACCACGGCGATACTGACCATCGCTGTCATCTGCATACCCGTTACCTGCACGTGATAATGGCTGAACGTAACCGGCATTGTCATCATCAATAATGAAGTCATCTTCCTCTGCAGGGCCATCATCCTCGCCTTCATCATCATCGAGTCCCTGATTAACATCGTCTCCAATGTCATTTTCATCTTCATCACCAATAACAACGCCACCAATATGATCATCATCATCATCGTAGTCTTCTGCTTCATCATCCACG
This sequence comes from Kuraishia ogatae, assembly GCA_003706285.3. Classification (NCBI taxonomy): domain Eukaryota; kingdom Fungi; phylum Ascomycota; class Pichiomycetes; order Pichiales; family Pichiaceae; genus Kuraishia; species Kuraishia ogatae. The sequence goes on along the minus strand of PPKV03000014.1, from coordinate 194,135 downwards.
AAAAGTCCTCCCTTTGAATACTTGGAGGAGGACTTTCCATTAACATGTCCTTCGGAATAGCCATTGACATGAGTGGAGGAATCACCATTAACAATTCCAACCGATGTAGCACCTACCACATCATTGATTTCAACAATCTCACCACAAGTAGTGCCAAATACCAGTGAATAGGAGTCTCCTCGTTTGCTCCAGGCCATAGTGGATACCTTCGTGTTTAGATCTACCTTAAATGCGACATTTACCGATGGGAAAGAATATACGATTACACTCCCATTGAGTGAGACACCGGCAATATGGTCACCGGGAGGCGAGAACGACAATGCCACTAACTGCTGAGGATAAGCTGACAGAGTCAATAGTTGTGAAAAGGATGACGTGCCTCCTGATTCTCTGGAGTAAACCTGAATTTCACGCGTGATACTAGGAACTGCAAGATAATCTCCACTTGGATGCCAACTTGGCTTGGTTGTTACTCTGTTTTCATCTGACTCCACGTTGTCATCATCGTTGAACACTTTTTTGGGAACGAAGTTTGATAACCTGCTGAGCAAAGAAGGCTGTACAGAGGAAAGCGAATACAGCAATAGATCTCCACTTGATAGTGATACACTTAGAAGATCACCGACGTTGGAGTAGGAAAGTGCAGTGGCTTGATCGTTGAGTTGGATTTTGGAAGATGCAACAACTGAAGACTCTGCAAGTGTGTCTGTTTCTGGAGTATTCTGCAAATCCAGTACTGTCAGCTCACCATCATCTCCAGCCACAGCAGCCATGTTCCCACCATGGGTGAAGCACAAGTCACGAAGCGGCAGGCCCGACCTTACCAGCTTTGATTTGAATGTGAGAGTGGGAAGGTGGTAGTAGTCACACTCTCCAGAGGCAGAAGTGACGGCAAAATGTGTTCCGGTTGGATCTAAAACAAGACAGGTTGTACTCTCTAGGATATCCATTGTTTCGGGCTCCTTTTCAGGGTGGTTAGAGTCAAATACTTTTATGACGCCGTCATAGCCAGCTACCAAGATCTTATTGTTGGGTGCATGGTGGACCAGAGTTTTACCTCCTGAAGCAAAAACACTACGGAGCTGAGGTTCCACAGACATGACGATCTTGGAAATATATGTATATATATATATATGTGTTTGTTGTTGCTGCTGCTGGTGTCTTTAAATGAAAAGCTGTACCCGTCAGTGGGTATCTGGAAATACACTATAAGTGAAAAGTTTGGTTGAACTCTTCTTTGGAGAGACGAAGAATGTCAGGACGGAAGCACTATGTGGTGACACTATATCTTAGTGACTTCCTTTTGCGTTTCTCCAGTATGGGAGTCTATTTTAGGCCCTCAACTTATCAAGGAACACACTCGCTAAGAACCATTGTTATTCCATAGGAATAGCATCTCTCGAAGCAGATGCCGCAGGACGCGTACAACGCGTTTAGACGTGTTGCGCACCACGTATTGTCAGCTATGGAGACGTTATGCATAGTGAGGCCCTCGATGGGGGGCCTTTTTAGTGAGGCTCTGCATAGTGAGGCTCTGCATAGTGAGGCTTTGCATAGTGGGGCTTTCGATATTGAGGCCTTCACTTAGAGATTATCTAAGACATATATTATGATTACATAACACATCAGACAAATGTGAGAGGGAAAGCCAGGAAGGCCAGGAAGGCCAGGAAGGCCAAATCGTAAATAAAGTATAATATTCAAAAGTGTCAAAGGCCAATACGAAAAATAAGTTTTAGTCATTTTATTATAAGGCGGTGAAGGTGCCCTAGAAGAACTCAAAGCATTCAAACCCGCTCCTCAGCCTCTGCATTATGCCTAGCTCCCTCATCTCGTATTCGTATATCTTCTGCAATTGCTCCAACTCACTCGTGATGAGCATTTCCTCCTCTTTGCCTTTTACATCCTCTCTGCTCGTTTTATCTAGAAGGATCTTATTCTCGCGCTTGAGATCCTCTATTCTGTTGAGGACTTCAGCCATGTTGTAGCATAGAGAATCTTTGATCAAATCGCGAGACACAGAGTGCCTATGCCTGAAAGTGTAGGTGGCCCTCTGAGCGCTTCTATCCTGTGTCTTTGGGATCTCCTGCACCTCAATGATTTGAAAGCTCATCATCTTCTGAATCACTGACCTTACAGCACTCTCTTTCATTAGTACCGAGTTGGCAAGGTTCTTCTCATCGATGAGTCCCTTATCTTCAATACAGTTGAGTAGTCTCAGAGTGTCCCTACCAAAGATAGTCTTAATGTATGAGGAATAGGTGGCCCTTTCAACTTTCCCTCTCAATTTTGTAAATGGAACATGGAAACTTCCTGGATTTGTCTCCTGTAGAAATGGAACCACACTGTCTTGACACAGCAGCTTCATATGCTGCATGATAATTGAGATCCCACCTGAAGAAGGATGTGTGCCATTGCTGAAAAGAGGCATATCGTCTTCAGAAACATCTTCATCTTCGTATCCCCCACGGTGGCCGTTACCGCCTACAACATCGAGCGACTCATCCAGTTTTTCCAACTTCACTTTTTTCGTGGCACGTAAATCTTCATCCCCCTCATTACCTCTCTTCCTACCGACGCTCCTTGGCTCCACTATGGTGCCCACAAGAGCGTGTTCATCAATGCCAAACACACGGCCAAATCTCTGCAACTCTTTATAAATCTCTGCAGCGGTTACATTTTTACCCTTTGCCTGGTCGGCAAAAGCACTCGATGATTCAGTATCTGTGATGGTGTTTGGTTCCAGCCCTACCGTGGAGTTACCTACATTGGACAAGAACTTCTCCAACTGCCATTCCCCGTTCAAAACCGCTCTACTCGCACTCTCCACTTTGTTCAGAATGATTCTATAGATTCTCGCTGAGATAACACCCACTTTATGTTGAGCCAAAGACTCCAATTGCACAGATCTCTGTCTCTGTAGGAATCTATTGAGGTTAAATGTAAGGGGAACAGCAGGGTTAACTGCTCTGGCAGCACTGACGCTTAACTCGTCTAGCGAAAGCGAGTTTGTGTCTGAGATATGCAGCTCTTGGTACAAATCATGCTTCTCAACAATATACTCTAAGTATTTTTTCCTAGTGAGTTCCTTTATATCGGCTAATCTCTTGGCCTGCGATACAACCTTCTTGTTGTTGATAGAGTATTGCAACGATTGGGCCTTGAATATCTCCATGAAGAGGTCATAGTTATTCTGGAAGTTATATCTGTCAATTGGAATTAGCCATTTTTCCTTCACTAGCAGGGCAAAACACTTGTGGATGTGCCTCAGCTGTGATGGGGATGGCTTTATTGGAGTGACAAAGTCGTTGATGGTTAGATTGCCAGAGTTCAACACATTCTGTACGATATTCACATACATGGGCTCATCTTTATACTCCCTTTCGAAAGAAGAAATGATATCTCCAGCATAGAGGAGTATATATATGCCTGAGTCGTGGTAGTGGTAGAATGTTCTTGATGGCTTGCCAGCACTAGAAATGGGGTCCTTGCTGTACACCACACAGTTCATCTGCAGCAGAGAAACCAACGACTGCTTTATGCCGGAAATGGGTAGTTTTGTGTGTTCATGGAGCTCACCAATGGAAAGACGGCCCTTTGAGATTAGAGTAGAAATTATCACGGCAGCCTGTTCTCCTAAATGGGTGGATATAACGCTGGTGAAAAGGTATGACTTTGGGGACTGCGTCTTTGCACTTGGGGGCATTACCAAGGGCTGCTGTTGTGGTGGCATATTAAGTAGAGAGTTTTAGCATGCGTGGATAGGTGCGGAGTATCACCTGGAAGGTGTAACTGAAATCAATGATGCAGAGAAGATATAATGCAGAAGAAAGGGAGTGAATGCAGGGAGAAGCAGAAAGATAACAGGTGAAAAGACAATAAAACAAAACACTGGTTTACCAGCTCAGTCCAGCGACGATATGAGATGGGCAGCAGAGTAAAATACAAGTGAGCAACAGTTCAAATACCCCTGATAGGAGGTTTAAACTCCACTGCTGATCTGTGCTTGTTAAGGTGTGCCTGCGTGAAGAAGGTGAAAAAATCATTAAAATAAAATTATGATGCCTACATTTCGGTCGTGAGAAACACAGAAGAATATGGGGAATCCTTAAAGGCTGTAGGAGGGAAAGAGGGGAGGAGGGGGAGGGGGAGAGCTTTGTTAACAGACTGCTGAGAGAGGATGCTACAACTCTTCGATCCGACTTGTCATTAGAGAAGATTGATAAAGAGTATCATATAGTATACTTTTTGAATACAATGGGGCTGGGAGGATCATGTTGTATGGTTTCAGCAGAGATGGCTTCGCTATGCTGTCAAAGTCGTGGGTGATGCAATTGGGGTAATGCAATTGGGAGAGTTGTCGGTCTTCTATAGTGTAGCTGTAGGTCTCCTATAGTGCAACCATCGGTCATAGTTAGTAGCGGCTAGTACTCAGTTGTTGTAAGTGGTCAGTGGTGGCTAGTGGGAGAAATAGCAAGAGAGACTGAGCTCACATGGCATATATCTATAGTTTGAGATTTATCAGGTTGATTTATGGGTTGATTTACAGATTGATTTACAGGTTGATTTACCAGGTTACCCTTAAGATGTCAAAACAAGTCACCTGAGTCACAGATGTGATCGCTGATTGTACGATATTTCTGCCTCTGATGTAGTTGTCCTCCATTATGAACATTGTTGCGTTAACGCTGGATAGTATGTGCGGTGATCGTCTCTCGTTGTCTCTGATTGTGGTGAGCTATTCCCACCAGCAGCTAGACAGTGGCGTCTGTGTACTCTCACATGGAGGAGCATATCCCATACCTTGTCAGTGTTCAGTACCGCCTTACATCTCATCAGTGCCTGTCGTGCGTGTCCCACTTATTCCTCCAATCAAATAACCCCCAGATAAAATACCAGGTAGTGCACACACCGAGGGGACCTCCCTTCCAGCTCTAGATGTTAGTTTTCGTCTCATACTAAGCCGTTTTCGGGTGGTGAAAAGAGTGTTGAAGTGAAGAGAGTCGGGCGTGTTCAGTACTAGAGAAGCTTCCCAATTGGTAACCCGTTGTGAGACGAATCAGTTCCATTGAATCATTGAATTGATATTAGTGCTATTGTCATTGGATTGTAAGTTGATCCCACGCTCCTCGTATCTCCATTGCTATTGCTTTCCACAGTGGTGTTGTGCTTGTGTGTAACAATTGCTAACCAACAGATAAGGCATAACTTTTTACATAGTGCATCCATACGGTTCACAATTAAATACGCATATATCTACACATCTATACACAAGGAAAATGCTGAGAATCGCAACGAGATCATTTTCTTCTTCGGCCAAGGTTGCTGCTCCACTTCAGGTGACTGCTACTCCAGCATCAGTCTCGCCAGCCCTTTCTACCGTCACTGTTTCTGTGGCTTCTGGATCCAAGAGCTCTCCAGTCGGTTTGGCTCACCTCCTGTCTGCTTCCAACTTCCTCAACACCACCAGTAAATCTGCTCTCAGACTCAAGAGAGAGTCTGAGCTCCTCGGTGGTGAGTACGCTTCGACAATTACCAGAGACGCCATTGTGCTCAAGGCTACCTTCTTGAAGGAGGACCTGCCCTACTACGTTTCGATCATTGGCAATACACTCTCCGAGTCCCTTTACCGCCCACATGAGTTCGCCGAGACCGCCTTGCCATATGCAAAGTCCGTGTATGCCAAGGCCACCGACTCTCCATCCTTCAAGGCCCTTGAGGAGTTGCACGCCATCTCCTTCCGTACCGGCTACGGCAACCCACTCTACTACGACGGTTCCAAGTCTTACACCTCTGAGGATGTTGCTGCTTTCGCTTCCAAAGTATACACCCAGGAGAACGTTTCCTTGTCTGCCACCGGTGTAGTTGAGGCTGATCTCAAGTCCTTTGTCGCTGACTCTGCTCTTGCCTCTTTGCCGGCTGGAAGTGCTGTTGCTGCTTCCCCAGCCAAGCTATACACTGGTTTTGAGTCCAGAATCAGAGCTGCTGGCTCCACCGTGGGTGTGATCGGTGTGCCAATTGCTACTGGTGACGTTGCCAAGTACGCACTTTTGGCCGCTGCCCTCTCTTCCACCATCCCATCCACATTCACCTCCAAGATTACCAGTGAGGTTGTCTCTTACAATGACGCTGCTCTCTTCTACTTCTCTGCTGAGTCCACCGTGGCCGCTGAGGTTGCCGCTGCTGTCAAAGCTGCTGCTGCTACAATCAAGGCTGGTTCTGGTCTTTCCAAGTACTCCAAGCTTGCTGAGTACAAGCTTGCTACCGCTGGAGAGAGTACTGCTGCTCTTAAGAGTGCTGCTGACAAGCTCTCTGTTGGTAAGGTGAACTTTGTCGTTGTTGGAGATGTTGATGCTGTTCCATATGCCGATGAGTTGTAAGGATTAGAAAATAGTATATAGGTTAATAAAATGAATAAGATAACACCGGCAGCTCATGTATTCTCATTTGAATGAAGGTGCTATCACACTGCTTCAGAGGTGATCCGAGATAGCCAGAGATACCGCTGGCAAAAAGTTGAATAAATAATAATGGTAGTGGTTGATTGGCCCATAGTGACCCCCATAGTTAAGACTCCTTAGTTAAGGCCCCATAGTTAAGACTCTTTGGTTAGGGCCCCATAGTTGAGGCGTTATAGTTAGTAGTGTACTCACCTATTTATATATAGTGAAAAATGAACACCCTCTTGGTTAACATCCTTCTGGTTGACTATACGCGAGACATATGAATCCGCATATATATCTATTGCCGATAAGCGAACAGATACCTCTGCAAATCATTTGAATTGGAAGCCCTTTATATTGTAAACCATATAGTTAGAGGATTTTACACAGAGCATCCGCACAATTCCAAGCTGCCATACATTTGTTGCATGCATAACATCCACATATACCAACTGTTGATCACCAATAACTGACCGCACATCACAAAGATGTCATTTCAACCAGTAAATCCAAAGCCATTTCTCAAGTCATTGGTCAATAAAAGAACGGTGGTGAAGCTCAAGTTCAACAACATCGAGTACCGTGGAAAGCTTGTATCAGTAGACAACTATATGAACCTACTGCTAGACAGAGAGACGATAGAGTACGATTTGAGTTCGCTGGCCACAGGAGAGAAAATAACCAAGGATAAGGGGACCCCTTTGAACAATGAGATATTTATTAGGTGTAACAATGTGCTATGGATAGGTGAAGATTTTGAGGAGGAGGATGAACAGCCGACTGAGGAGCAGCAACAGCAGCAGCAACAGGACACCAATGGTAAGGAGGGGGCCAAACCTGAGAACGGTTATGAAGATGAAGAGATGAAGGAATAAACTGAAGGAGCAAACGACGCTTGCAATCAGTGTAAGTTTTCGTCTGTTCTCAGCTGCGATTGTTGTAATGACCCAAGAGACAGGAAAGTTCCACTTCTGAGGATAGAGTTGCCCAATGGATGACACCTTGTGCATAACGCTACGAAGGTGGATTCGAGTAGAAAAAAATGTGCCGAAGATTTTGCCGAAAATTGTGCTGACCGCATCGGTGTTATTTCCTTTGGGAATTTGCTAGATTTGTTACAATTGTATTGAACAAGAGGAAGAGTGTGAAGAGGGTCTGATTTCTGAATTGGTGATGATAGTAATTCAGTGTTGAGCTAAGTATATGACATAGTGTATAATAAACGTGATAGATCATTGAGCTACGTTAGCCTGAGAGACTACAAATCGGCATTATGTGTCAAGAGTATTGGAATCTCGATCAAACTTTTTCTGCTGATTTTTCAGCATGGATAGTGGTTGTCTGACTGATTTTGGAAAGCCATACAAAATGCCGTACAAAAGCCCATTGAGCCTCGTATGTACACTGCTATGGGCTGCCACAGTAAAATACCTAGTAGACCACAGTAAACTGCATAGTAAACTGCATAGTAAGCTGCCATACAAACTACTCAAGCTCACCACCAATATATTGATGGGCTCACTACCATCGTCAACTGGAGTCGAGGCTTCAATATGGCTGATATAGTGATGAAATATCCGCTTGTAAATACCCACTTGTCATTCGCGTTTCGAAATCAACTGAAGCAATATTCTTTTTGATTTATTGCAATCAGATTAATTTATACGAAGTCTTTTGAAAGTTTTTTGTGTTAAGGATTGTTTTGATACGTATGTATGCACCTCGAGTACTCTGTATCACCCAAAGGATAGCCACAAGACACGAATGGCATCAAGAGATACAGGTGAATTTCCTTTGTATCCCAACGAAGTGTGACAGTTCAATTGTACTAACATGGTGGATTTTCAGTTGTCTAAGTGGTGCATTTTTTGCCATATTTTCCCACTGATATACCCCCCTTCCTCATTAGACTTCACATAATTCTACATCACAGCTACAAATTACTGCCCGTCATTAGACTTCACATAATTTTCCCTAGACTTTATATAATTTTGCATCACAGCCACCAATCATAATGAGTGACTTTGAATCAAAATTAACTGAAATACACAGTGACGATGATGTCATGGATATAGAGCCATCTGAGGCAGCGGCTGTTGAAGCTGCCAACACCCTTCCTCCTCACCTGCAGCTGGGAAGCTCAACCTTTGGCGAACCCACACTAACGGGACCACGCGATATTACAGCCAATGTTGCTAGTGGTGAAGAAACTGACGTTGTTGAAGATTTGACTGCAATCAGGCCAGGCTGCCTACTGCTAAGAGGGGTGGATGATTTATCTACCCGTGATGTGAAGTTGTATGTGGATAAGATCATCAAACCTGGTGAGAGCTTCTCGAACAGAGATCAATTTGAGCATCTGAAATACCGCCTGGAATGGATAAATGACACATGTATTGTGATCAGTTTCTTCAGCCCAGAATCAGCAGGTGAAGCATTGGCTAAATTGAGTGGTGGCAATTCCAAGGAGGGTATTGAAGAGACAGTGGAGAGAGAGGCTGTTCCATATGAAAAGATACAATCTTCAGATGAGACAGCCCCCAGTGATTCGATAACTTTGTTTATCAGACGTGCTCTTGTTGGGGATCGAAAAGTGAAGGGAGCCAAAAACTATTCCCGTTACTATTTGGTCCACGGTGAACCTGAAAGGGATGAAAGAGAGTTTGTAAGTCGTCGTGCTGCGACGGGAGGCAATTATTATGAAGATTATCTGAAGAGCAAAAATGCAGCAGGTGAAGGTGTTCAAAGCTTTGGCGATGAGACAATTGTGGGAGATTCAAATTTGGATGATCGCAGGTATAGAGAGAGAAGAAACGACAGACGAGGCAGACGTGATAGACGAGGCGCTGCCCCAGTTCCTCGTCGTGGATTGGAGGACGATGTTGATTTGATAACTGGGGAGAAAGGTAAAACAATTACCGAAGAGGGGGAAGAAGAAGGCGGCGTATTGGGATACGATAAACACGATAGTGGTTTTAGTAGCAGACGTGAAGGGTCATCTCTTCGAGACAGAATAGGTGGGAGAAGTGAAAGGTGGAAATCCGATAAGTGGGAATCTGATAGGTGGGAGGATTTTCACGATGAGGATTCAAATAATGGAAGGAGGAACAACTTGAGAAGAGACGGAAGGGACAGTTATATTCCATCGAGAGAGTCTAGGGGCCGTGATAATGACGATGAGGAGGAGGACCTCTTTCCAAACTTTGGGAGTAGGGCAAGGGAGAGTTCTCCGGGTAGAAAGAGTAGTGGGGGGAGTGGTAGGAGGATGGAAGATGCGTTGAGAGCGGGAAGGAGAGCACACGATCTATTTTGAGAGAAGCCATTAGAGTTGTTTATTTGTACTATAAGAATGTTAAAAATATTTCTATATGCATTGTATATACGGTTGTATGACGATTACATAACTGTGTGAAGTGGATAGTTTGGTTTCTTCAATGGTGTTAACCTCAACAGGCATGGACAGGACCTCATAGTTAAGGCCACACTGTTAAGGCCGCACAGTTAAGGCTCCATAGTTAAGGCTCCACAGTTAAGACCTCATAGTTAAGGCTGCACAGTTAAGACCTCATAGTTAAGACCTCATAGTTAAGACCTCATAGTTAAGGCTGGATTGTTTAGTGGTGGCTTCCTTAGGGGAAGCGCTTAGCACCCACTCATAGTCAACGACAGCTAACAGTAAATGGCACGCCCATAGTTAAGAACGGCAGTTGGTTAGTTACACGTCGCGACAGACAGGGTGGGTTAACGAGGAGAATATTTGGAACCAAGCAGTCAGTCAGTAATAATTCAATTCTCCAACACTCTATAATTTGACCCTGGAGAATACATATGTCATAAGATACCTTAACAAACACATCATATACTGCATACACTTCTAAAGCTGGCCAATCCCATCATAATTGGCATAGTCTTTGGGCACACACACATCATCGGTGATACTTTTCACTCTACTCCAGAGAGAAATATTGGAACAACAAAAGCAGGATCCTCATTGACCCCGGGTATTCAAAGCACGATATAACCATACAGGATTACCCGTCATCATCTCTGGTTCAGCGTCATATTTTTTCTACATCATTGTATCTTTGCATCATAATATCATTGGTTCAGCTTATACTCCACTTACAAGACAACTACATATTGCCCACATGTCACTGTATCATAATACCAATGCCATTGCGTCATTAGGGTTCCTGTTAAGGGTTGCCGTGCCGATTTTAGCACCTTCATTAACTCCGATCCTTGACAAGTCGGTGTTGCTCTCCACGCCTATTAATTCTATACGAAGTTGTGAGTATATACATTTGTAGACATCCTGTGACTGTATATAGTTATATTGCCATATAGTTATATCGCACGATTCCTCCCATGGAGTGTTCACTAACTCCATATAGTGAAAGAGGGAATCTTTCTTTTGGCTAATGGCCTCGATCCATACTCTGGCACAGTCATTCATCACCCACCATTACTGCTATCCCTATTTGCAACACTTGGCAATGATGAATTATTGATCAACATCCTATATGCTGCAGTCGATACATTTATTGGCATTCAACTAGTTGCCATCAATAGAAAATTGAGAGAGATTAGATCATCTAAAAACCCAAAGAGCTCCACTGGACCTGAGGCAACTGTCTTTTCAGACTGGATTATTCTGGCCGCTTATATGTTCAACCCATTGGTGTTGGTTTCCCTATTTTCTAAATCAACTGTTGTCTTCTCGAGTATGTTTGTCACATCTTCGATCAAAGCATTGGTATATGGAAATTACCAACAGTCGGTTCTGTGCCTGGCTGTAGCGTCGTACCTATCATACTATCCATGGTATTTCTTGTTCCCTGTCATTGCCTATATCGGTAAACAGAGTAACTCTACACAGTCACTGACCCGTATTTCCTTACAAGTCGTGACGCTGTTTAGTGTATTCGTAGGAGCTTTGTTATATTTGTCCTACAATTTGACAGGTTCCACAGACTTCATTGCTATCACTTATGGCACTATAATTCAGTTTAAAAACATTGTGCCAAACGTGGGGCTATGGTGGTATTTTTTTACAGAGATATTTGAATTCTTCAGTAACTTCTTCATTGGCGTGTTTAACATCTACACTTTTATCTTTGTTGTTCCATTTACTATGAGGTTCAGAGACCCTTTGTTCACCATATGGCTGCTGTTGGGATTCCTCTGTTTTAGCAAGGCATATCCTGTTGTAGGGGACTTAAATTTGTTCCACTCCCTTGCATTGTTCTGGAGGCCTTTGTATAAGAATCTTCGGGTTAGTCCAATCATCACTGCTCTTGTGACACTTGTGCTCCTCACCTTGCTACCGGTGTTTTACTATGTATGGATGGACCTCAACTCAGGTAACAGCAACTTTTTCTATGCAATCGGCTTGGTGTTTAGCTTCATCCAAGTGCTGATCCTTATGGACTTTATCTGGAGCGAATTACAGGAGGAGTACTGGTCAGCACATGGAAGAGAAGGTAAAGGCAAGTTGACACAGTATTAGCAAGAGTTAGGAGTTAGAAGAGAACAGATAAATGCTATGTACTGATAATACAGATGAATGATTCATGCAACGAGAGATGTTCATCACAGTAATAGTAAACCCTGCGTAGCTAGGTGAGGCTATATCTAAGCGACCTGCATCATATCCTATTCAGTCCTACTTTTATCCATTTCTGAGCATATTCGAGATCCGATGGATTCTCATTAAACACTACATCTATCCATTGCTGGGGCATCACATTCACGTTATTGTTGTAAGTAGATCAGTAGTAGCCCAATGTGGAAGGCTTCAATCCAGATCGGGCAATACACTAAAACAGGGTGCATATCGAGGATTGATTAAGATACCCACTAAACAGGCGAACAACTCATATAGTTTTGTCGCATACGGAAGAGCATACAGCGAAACCCACATTCGGAATGATTACTTTGAATCCAGACGTGGCTGGAGAATGTGAAGGAGTACCAATGTGGTGGATAATCGGTGGATAATCGGCTGTTGTTGCAATCTTTTCTGGTGGTGCATCAACAGCACATTAACGTTCAGCAGAGGCTAAATGCATAGTTGCAATAAGGCCCAGCAGTCACTACCTTTAACTTGATGAAGGCTGTTATCCGCTACAAGATGGATGATATTTCACTTTGAACACACTGTGTTCTATTTTTGTCATATCTTGATCTCGTAGGATCATACAGCGATAGCAGGATCAATGTCCCAAAGCGGCGACTCAAAAAGCAGGTACAGTATTGAAAACCCTCATTCCTTCAGGTGCACTTTCCTCAATTGGCGATGCTGGAATTACGTCTACACAAATCGGTAACTACAGAAAAAACTCATACGATGTCAACGCACTTGGTAGCACTGTTTTCCAACTAGAGATAGCGTAGTATTCCTTGCAATAGAGGGGGCTGTTCGTACCTCTCCCAACTAGGCAAGCCGCGCTCTATAGAGCAATCGGCGCATACAGGGGGAAGATGGCATTGCATGGGAAGCTAGCTCCCTGCACCGCAAGTCCGGCCCTCCGCGGTCAACCTCTGTGAATTGTCCGTACAGGGACCATCTAAGCAAGAGTGCCATTGCCAGTCAATAGAAGTTCATGGATCAATTCATGAGTCTGCTCTCACTAGAAAGGCAGGTGGGGTAAGGGAACAGCAACAGGTACGTATCACTCTGCCCCTCAGCAGTGCTCTTGCGCCCTTTCCTTTTTTCGGCCGCCTCCCAATGCAGCTGGCACCTGCCTTCAAGTATGCGGATCCCAGTCTCATATTGATTGATCTACAGTAGGAAGTTAGAGTGGTAACTGACTCACTACGCTTCAAGCTTCGCCCTCATTAGCTCTGCTTCTACGGGATATATTTCAGAAGAGTTGATTTCTGTTGAATCCATTTTTGTTATGACTTTGTGCTGCTATTTTTATAAATCCAACAAGCCTAATTATATAATCTCTTTGCCACGGCGTTACCCCTTTCTCCCTTTCGCGTGTGTGGTAACTATGCGAAATCAGTAACGATGCGAAAAACAATAACAAACACAGCATCAAACATACAGTGATGATATCGCGGCCTACGTTGACAGTGGTTCTAGATCCCACACAAAGAGCTGTAAGAGCCGTACGATCTACACCGTGCAAACAGGATCTACACTGTGCTGATAATGTCAACTGTGCACGATCCGAGTAGCAAAGGTAGTAAGGACACAGGTTAGGAGACGGCAGCTCAGTACTCTGGCTACACCTTCCTGTCTACACTCAGCTAGCAAACGCATTCCCCTAAACCGTGTACCCTCTACCGTGTGAGTAACGACCAGCCACCTCTCCCTGAAGTGTACTATCACATACCTGTTTGGGACACTGGATTCCGCTCTCAAAGAGCAAGAACCGTGTTGGTTGCAAGGGCAACGATGCCTAAGACGGGCGCAAGCGAACTCGTCTAACAAAGACAAGGTTCCACCGAGGAGAGTGTAAGCGCGCTATGAAATACTCTAGACTGTTCGTAAGGGGCTCCATAGGAACTTGAAACAGGAGCTGTCCGCAGCCGGAACAGCAGCCAAGCAGAAAAGGCAGCCAAAAATAGCCCAAAACAACCCAGAAACCCACAACCGACGATCGTTGCGCATCTTCTCCCCCTCCTTTGCTGCCTTGATGCAACCACCGTCCGTGTTTTTCTGCTGCACTTGAGAAGCAGGTGGCATACCCCTTTGGTATGGCAGGCCTTCCCTTTCCGTACAGTGGCATAGCAAGCCCACATAGTATTGCATGACAAGGAAAGCGATTGTTTTGGTTTACGGTTGCACACGATACGCAACAGGAGGCGGCTAGGCGTCGTGTCACACCTAGGATTGCGTGTCTGCCAGCTAGAAACAAGCATTGCGGTACATTTGGGCTTCCCAATCTAGTATACCAAGCACTTGTATGCAATGCAATGCAGCTCGAGTCTTCCGTAGCCAATGGCAACCAAGCAAAATAGCGTAGACGCAACAAACTGAAAAAAAACAACAATGCATCCTCTACTGTTTGTTTTCAATCTCATATCAGCCTTCTCCCACACTGTATGTGTGTGGGCGCCTCCTGTTTTTTCCCCTTGGTCACAAACACTATATAACCGCCTGGCCCGCCCCGTTTGAGAGTAACTTTTTATTTCTTCTTTATCATCATCAGATCTTATATCCAACTTTTACATTCGCTAATCACAATGCAGTTCTCCACCGTTGCCATTGCTTCCGCTCTTATTGCTGCTGCTTCTGCCAGCTCCGTTGTTGTCGTTGACTCAACCACCCTTTTCTCCACCACCACCTCCACCGAGACTTCTTGTGCTGAGACTGTCACCAACTGCCCAGCCAGAAACTACACCTCCTCTGTTGCCCCATCCGTCACCACTTACGAGGGTGCCGCTGCTGGTCTTAACGGTGGTTTCGCCGTTGCTGGTGCCGCTGCTCTTGTCGGTGCCGCTGTCCTTGGTCTCTAAATATAATGCTTTGCTTTAGCGAACATTTGTATTAGTATAATATTGGTTTGGTTTGGTTTTACATTAGTTTATATACCTTTTGGATTATAGACGTTTTATATCTATGCTACAGAATTTAATGCAATATTAATCCAAACTCAGAAATGTTCAATCGTAGATACATGAGGTAATATGTTACTCAATAGTCAACAATGTGTTAGTGTCTTCAGTTGCGCTTTACTCCTGTCATCAGCTTTGAATGGCAGACAACATGGACTAGTGGGCAAGCTCCTGATAGCCAGGAGATGGGGAGTGGTACAGCAACTGAATAATCATCCCGTATTGGTTTCCCATAGTCTTCCTGTTGCCTGGCTTTCATGTCCAAGCGGATCCAAATGGAGTTCACAATATAAAAAGGAAAACATAGGATGATACCACTGATAAGTATGCCTACAGCATAATTACTAGGTGACTGTCAATGCGCACGCATCTACACTCTATACCCATATGAGCCACCACTTTTCCTCACGTCTCTCCACATAGTATCATCTGGACTTGTGCTACATATTGTATTATCTCACGCTTCCCTGGCTTGGTGATTTTGATCTGTAGCTTTGGATGATATATAGTGGTCAAGTAGTGTGTCTTTGTTGGATCTCATCTGAAACGTTGGTGTTCTCCTATGTGTAAGTGGCAGTAGGCAGGGGGTTCCCTTTGCCTATCACTCACGGAGGGCAATAAGAAGAAGCGGAAAGCGGTGACAATATGCTGGTATCTCATCGTTAACAGAAGCACATTAATTGCTCGTCATTGGGAGCTTAGTGCCTTTTATGTATTCACTGTCAGCTCTTAGCCTGGCTTTGCTTTGCTGAGCCCGGCAATAATAGATAGTATAGGCGCTACTTTTCAAGTCATTCCGGCTCTATAGAGTGTAATCAGGGAATATATTTGTTCCAACTACTTTCTTGGACTATTCTTTACAAGTTCTCTGAGTAAGACAGGATGAGTGTGCATATCTCTCCTTATTCTAAGCTGCTAGCTAATTGACACCCAACTTCCTGCGACCATTTTCCCCACTTAGTGCGTTAATGCCTCTACCTCCACCGTGTCTAACCCTCTGTACTTGACTCTCGTTCAATTGTCTGAGCAGCTCTTCGATTTTCTGCTCCAGCTCCTCCCTCTGCTTGAGCTCTTTCAAATAGGCATCCCGAGCTTTGGATACTCCACCACTATCTACACTTGCCCCATTGTCTTTCATTTTCTTCATCATCTCCTCAACTCTCTCTTCAAGTTTACCCAATCTGTCTTTGGCTTCAAAGATTTCTCTACTGCTACCAATCTGGGCCTCCTTCGCACGTTCCACCTCTTGTGCCATGTATGACCTCTCGTTGGCTGCTGCTTCCAATTTGGATGTCTCTGCCTCAAGCGCCTCAGTGAGCCTATAGATCTTTGCCTCATTAAGAAGCCATTCATCACATGGCGAAGATATTATCCGATTCGAATCCTGTTCCACTCCATCTTCCCTCTTCATGTCGTCCTTTGCCGTCTCCTTATGCACCCCCCTCTCTGCCTGCTTGATGAGCAAATCAATCTCAGTATTCAGCTTTTCAATGTTCTCTTTCAGCTGGCTAATCTCAATACCTCTTGTCTCAATCTTCGCTTCTGCAACCTTTGAACGAGTCTCAAGGTGTACCACGTCATCGGTTATCCCACTTTTGGCCCTGGCCAGTTCAAGCAGGTCGTTTTCCCTGATCGGCTGAATATCATCATAAGCCTTTAAAGTATCATTCAAAGCCTGCCACTTCTCATGGTAGCCAACAGAAACCTTTTGGATGAGGTTGTGAGTTAGCAACTTGTGGTGGTGAGGGCGGTGAGGATTGACAGAACCAAAGGTTGTGGTTGCAATTGCATCTCCACTTTGCTCCTCCTCGTGCCGGTGACTCTTTACACCGGTGATAAAGGACTGATCCTTGCTCTTGAGAGGATTGGAGAGATAATCCCTTTGCAGTCTCTTCTCCTCGTAGTAATCTTCTCTCTGTTCCAGCCTCTGTCTTAGTTGATTAGGCAACAACATCATCATCATCATCGACATATCGCCATGGTGATGGGTCACCATTTTGATCCCTCGGCTGCCACCGGTGCTGGTGTTAGAGCCATCGCCCTTGGAGTTCGTAGTGGTGTCATCTTTATCCAGAGCACCTGCACGCGCCAATGCCAACTGGTCAAAAAGGAGGAAATCATCATCCTTATCTGCGCTGTCATTGCGTTTCACCTCGTACTCGTTGTCAAACTGGTACTTTACCTCTGTTAAGAGCGACCTCTCCACATCAGATGGTGCAAATCTGGGTATTTTGGCCATTTCCGGAAGTGGCCATCTACTCTCTACAGAGCCGGCACCGCTTCTGGTGATTCTGTTGGCCCCACTCCTCTTCAGACTCCTCACCCATGGCTCCAAATACCTCAGGTTCTGTGCATAGATGGGCCTCAGCTCACTGGGTATTTGTCCTACGCGGTCACGCATAACCACAATGGCTGCCGTTGCGGGTTTTAAATATTCGGAGTAGTTGCGAGCAGACACCAACTTCCGGAAATAGAGCGCGATATGCTCAATTGTGTTTATGGGTACCAGCCTCAGTATAGGAGTCAAATCTGTTTTATCACGTTTTCCCTGATATCTAAGCCTATCTATATAATAGAGGTCTGTCTCACAGCTGATATCAAAAGAGATCAAAAGGTCAATGGGGGTTGTTTCGTCGTATAGACCCAATGCTTCCACTTGTTTAGAGTCCAATTCCTCTTCTTTGCTGGGTACCAAGTGTACCACGATGTTACTAGATTTGGCAGTGCCACTTTTCGGCTTGTTTGTTGGTTCCCTTAGCCTGGTGCCGCAATAGCGCTTGATGGTGCATTTGTTGCCCAATAGCAGGGCATCCAGCAGATCAATGGACTTCCCAGAGCGAGAAACAATCACCAAATTGAACTCGGCGCCCTGAGCCGGTGATGCATCCTTGTCTTTGTAATCTCTGTGGTCTTTGTCTCTGCTATCTTTGTTGGAATATACCCCATCGATCAGAGTCAGCAATTGCTGGAGGATCTTGAACTTGCCGCTGGTCTCCACCAGCATTCCGGGAGTATCACGCGAGGTGAGTGACTTGGGCATGAAGTGCTCGATTAGAAGGTACGGATGTGTGCATATGAGCTGTGTATTAAGCAATAGCGTGCGCAGCGAATCAAATATGAGTTGTTTCTGTGGTGTCAGCTGAGCTTCGCCATCCTGTTCATCTGTGTCGTAGTCCTCTAAACGCTCAAAGAACTTGAGAATATCACTATAATGGAGAGAAACAGTTTGGTCGGTGAGTTCCTTTTGAAAATCGGCAAGCGGGGTTGCCAGTTTGTAATCTCGTGATGAAGTGTCGTAGTTCAAATCAAACTGAGACGCATCGATGATGGGAGGCTCCGGGGCCGCATCCAAGATTCGGAGCAGATCCATTAGAAATGATGTCACCGAGATTTACAGAGGACCGCTGTTTAACAATAATAAATATGTTTCTTTGTGGGTTCTGGCTTCGTTATACGGAACGACAACTGTTGCACCTGTTTCCTGAGATATATAAATCTGCTGTGTATGGTGCCGCAATGGCCTGGCCCTTATAGTTGTGCTCTTGAAGAACTCTCTAAATATGGCTCTCCAGGTTGATATATACATTCATATATATGTATAACCCTTTATCCATACATACGGATGTATAATATTCTCCATGCAATGAGGATTCTGTCCTATAGGAGAGGTATGTGTGTCTGCCTGTTTCCATATATATACAGAAACAGTTGCGTTATATGGTGGAAACGGCTGTATGCGTGCTGTCTGGGTGCAATATGGGCTACTTGATATGTGCGTGCTGTGCTACCAAATGCGGCCTACGCCATGTAGTATTATGTACACTACAGGCATTCTCAAGTTGAACTCTCGAGGCAACTATTTGAGGCTTATATGTTTACAGGGCACCACTCGGTGTCGATTGAATAGTTTTGAAAATGACCACAAAGTAGTCGGAACAATGTTAGTGTTCGATTTCCTTTTATATTTCCGTTACTTTCGTTGGTGTACTCCCAGTTTTTTTTTCCAGGCCTAAGCTGCTACGTACGATGGTTATCGCCCAGGCATTCTCTCCCTCTCTATCTCTCTCTCTCTGTTTGCCTATGCCTGGCGGTGCAGCCTCTTCCCCTTCCTTCTACTGTGCTCTAAAACCCTGCGATACCACTAGTAAGCCCCCACTCACCACTATGTGAGAGGAGCAGCACACTTATGCAAGGAAATATTGCGGATGGTGTAGTGACTGGAATATGTGGATATAATAGTGTGGTATTACAGTATGGTGCTACAGTGTGGTACTACAGTATGGTGCTACAGTGTGGTATTACAGTATGGTACTACTGTGTGGTACTACAGTATGGTGCTACAGTGTGGTACTACAGCATTGTGCTACAGTGTGGCACCACAGGTCCATACAAGCTGAAGGCATCTAGGCACAAAGGGGAAAACACGCAAGATATCTTTATTATCTTTGCGATGCAAATTGCAAGGTTTTTTTTTATTTCTATTGTTTTTGTCAAACTTGAGAAGGAGTTCTTTTGTAGGATCACTTTGGGAAACAGCCCTTTAGTGGGTTTTCTCACTGCAAATAGTCTGGCATAGTAGCTGCAGGCTATTAGGTGCCCGCCCACTTCCCTTTGACGGAGCCTTTACTAAATGGGGGGTGTGGGGCTTTTAGAGGCTCCAGATGCCCCCACTTCATCCAATACGGTAACCTTGAGTTATAATTATTCTTGAAGCATAAAGATACCGCCACTTCATCCAACGGTAGGTGACCTTGAGTGGTAATTATTTTTGAAATATATAGATATACCCACTTCATCCAACGGTAGGTGACCTTGAGTGATAATTATTTTTGAAGCATACAGCTATTGGTGTGATTATATGTATGGCCATTAGGGGGTAGAGATCGCTTTGACAACTATTGACAATGGGCCAGGATTAATGGGTAATGAGTGGGTGCAGAGCTAGAAGAATTGGCCTGGTACGTTTCATGCCAATAGTGAACAGTGTGGTGCAGTGATATGTTGATTCAGTGCATTCCCAATAGGTTAATAGGTGGGGCTATAGTAAGGCTGTAGTGAGGTCGTAGGAATGCCGTAGTGAGGCTGCTGTGAGGCTGCTGTGAGGCTGCTGTGAGTGTCGTTTGGCTACAGTAAAGTTGTAAAGGCTGTTATCGAGCTTCAGCAAATTAGGGGTGAGTAATGAGTGTATCCTGATAAAATATTATGACTCTATAACGAAACCAAAATTCATAATATCTCGACATTTATTCACCATTAATTCACTTTTTAGTATTATTGAGATTAATTCCGATAAAACAAAATGAAATAAATCACTATTTAATATTAATAACAGGCTGCAGTTTCCCGATTTCTGCACCTAACATTTCACAACGATTCTATTCAATTCGGAGCACTTCCCACCCAACATTAGTAAAAGAAAATAAAGCTAATCAAATGAGAAAAATCTCCATGTCTTGATATTTCAAATATAAATAGTTTGAAATGGTGTCGCTCCCAATAAATTGTATTTATCAAGAATATGTATTTATCGGTACTGAAATGCCTCCTCCACCTATCACGTGGATGGCTCGCTAAGTTTATGCATAGGAGTGAAAAATGCCCCCAGCACTACCATATTAACACCGGTGCCCTTCCCCACCCATTCACCGCGCGCAAGTGGTGAAGTTAACACCAGAGACCGACAACTGATTATATTCATTTCAGCATAGTTATTACATATTATATATAGCAGTGATATCACAAGAGGCCATAAAATAGTCTAGGTTATTGGGAAACCCCTCCGCTCCACTACGCCTCATCGACTCCCATCGTCTCCATCAACGATCTCATCTCAACACCAACTATTGTATGGGGTATCTCCACAGACAGCAAACACACAATGACTAATCCGGCAGTTCAGCCTGTTAACGGCGATTCAGCAGACAATTCTATAAATGGAAACGGCCGGAATGGAAACGGTCTTTCAAAAGGTGAGTCAAAATATCTTTGATCGGCCCCCCCCTCCCAACACTAACATCGATATAGATGAGATTGCCCTCTATGATCGTCAGATCAGATTGTGGGGAATGGAAGCCCAGAACCGCATGAGGAATGCCAATGTTCTTCTGATAAATCTCACATCTGTGGGCGTGGAGGTTGCAAAGAACCTCGTGCTGGGAGGCATTGGGCATCTCACGATTGTGGATGGGTCCAAAGTGTTACCACAGCACCTGAATGTGAATTTCTTCATCACCAAGGAGGACGTTGGAACATCAAAGGTGAAGGCCTCAGTGCAGCGCATACGAGAACTAAACCCAAGGGTACAGCTTTCTGTGATAGATGAGGAGTATTCCGGTGACAAAGCGTTCCTTGAAAAATTTGACCTTGTAATTGCCAATTCTCTATCATTGGATGAGTTGAAGTCTATTAATACCACCTTGAGAAGCCTTAACATCCCCCTCTATGCATCCGGTGCACACGGCTTATTTGGGTACATATTTGTAGATCTGATATCGCATGAATCTGAGCTGAAAACTGCAAGGAATAACATTCCGAAGAAAGTGGCAAGCATCAACTCGGTATCAGAAATTGTCTCCATCGAGACTCTGGTGGAAAATGACCAGCAGATGGAGTCATGTGTATATAAAAATGTGTATAGACCGGTCAGCGAGATTCTTTCATCTACTGGCAAGGAAAAGATTGGAGAGTTTTACGGCACTGAAAGGAAGAAGAAACGTCTTTCGCCAGTGTTGCCCATACTGTGGGCTCTCATGGAGTACCCTGACTGTACAGGCTTGGACATAGAGGAGGTGCATATAGATAAGCTGGATCTACTGGAGAGATCCAAGAAGGTGTGTCGTAGTTTCGGCATACCCGATAACGTTGTCGCTGATGTAAAGGGCATTGACTATATAGAAAAGTTGAGCAAACAGGCGTTTACAGAGTTCCAACCCATTTCTGCTGTACTGGGCGGAGCTTTAGCTCAGGATGTAATCAATATGCTGGGGAGAAGGGAGCTGCCATTCAACAATTTCGTGATTCTTGACGGTGTTGAGAGTTCTATGCCTATCTATACTTTATAGAGGGATAGCTGTACCATTGCTGTATGTCTGAATGTACTATATTGCTTTATCCACTGTTCATCTTTTAAATCTTTTAAGGTTTGGCCACATTAGCTGTACATTTCCTAGTCAAATCCTTGAAATGTACCCATTTGCTTGTCATTACGATTACACAACCATTACATTTCGAGCCCCCATAATCTGACACTTCTATCCCAGCCGCTACTGGCAATGAATTTTCCATCACCACTCACATCAACACTCATCACTTTCTCATTATGGCCCTTGAGACTCTTCACCTTGAGCCAATTATCCGCAGAGTAGACATTCACGTCGCCATCATACGAACTGCTCACCAGAAACGTTCCCTGTAACGATTGACCTGCACCACCCATGTTAGCATCACCTTTATAGAATCTCACATCGGACACCAGCTTGTTATGGCCACCTATGGTTGTCTTCTCTCTAGCCATTCTCATATCCCACACTTTGATCGCACCATCACCACCGCCTGTGACGAGATCATATCCATTAGGACTCCAGTCCATGCCATATATGCCTTTGGCATGACCCTCCAGTAAAACTACAGACTTACCGATTCTTAGATCCCACACCCTCCCAACAACATCCAGCCCACCAGAAGATATCAAACTTCCATCGGGATGATGTGAGACACAGAAAACCTCTTTTGAATGTCCCTCCTGATTCAGAAGCTCCACCCCGCGTTCAACGTCCCAGTATCTCCAGGTGTAGTCAAACGAGGCTGATGCTATATAGTTACCGCAAGGGTGAACGTCTATACGACAAACACGCCCCTCGTGACCAGAAAGAGTGGCTGATGGCATTATTGAAGGTGGGTCGGACGATGATTCAGTTGCAGGAAGGCTATTTACGCTGTATAGGTGTATTAAGCCCTCCCCGCCGCTGGTTGCTACAAGATTACTGTCGATATATGCAATGCCCCCAACTTTCTCATCATGACCCAACAATACACACCGCGACTCCAACGTGTTGCTATCTAATATATGAGTAGTTCCATCCCATGAACCACTAGCTATCTGACTGCTATCTGGGGAGAACCTCACCAGAGACACACACCTATTGCTTATAAGCTGAGACCCCAATAGCTCTGTTTCCTTAAGTTTCGTGTTGATGTTACGCCTGAACTTGAGATAATCCATAAAGTCTCTATTGAGATTCATGTCATCATCACCATTAGGGAGCGTGATATCACTGGCAACTATGGTGTTGGACCTATCGACGAACCTTGAATACTGATCCCATTGTTTCTGGACTCTTTGCTTAGCTTTGTGGAGTGAAAAGTCCGAAATAAATATACGGCTTGCGAGAAGATCGTCAGTGCCCGGAGTGTAAAATTCATCATCGTCATCATCGTTGCCACCCTCTTGTTGTTGCTCTATTTCATCTTCGCCTTCGTCTTGCTCATACCCCACTTGACTATCATCGTCATCATCATCATCCATGTGTGTGCCTCTTAGGCCATGAGCGGTACCATTGGTGGCTATTATATGTGCAACCCTTGCCTGTAAGGACGGGCTCTTGGATACCAATTCTATTAATCTCTCACGCCTGTCTGCTTTATCTTCTCCAAAAAATGTTATTGGCTCTCCTATCTGCCGCAATACCTTGCGAACCTCGCTGTCTATGGTGGGTACCTGCAAGTGAAAAGTTCCTCTTGAAGAGATTGGGGCATGATGTGTAGGTACAGTTGGTAGAGAGGCTGGGGTCAGTGACATGATATTTGTTACCAAATGAATTGAAACCTCGAGTTTTGATGTGATCTGAGTTGTTACCGTCTGTTTTTTGCAGCATATCACTCCAAATACTCAAAAGATGAATTGAAAAGCTCATTTGAATACTAGGATATATGCGGCTGATATTGATAGCAGCACTACTAACATAAGCACAGGCCTTTGTACGAATACGGCTAAGATAAGATAATACCCCGGATTAAGATCTAGAGAGATGGTGGTGCTCTCAAGTTTGTTAGGGTTTTTTCCTTTATTAGGGGGGTTGTTCATTTCAAAAGGATTATGATTGGATAATGTTTTAGCTTTCCGTGTTGGGAGAGGGATTTGTGGTTGGGGGTTCGATTTTTCTGTCACTTTCTCTGTAGTGAAGATTGCATGCATAGCGTAGTTGCAAGGGCGGCACTAACATCTACTGGGTAGGATGTATGATTTACATTGGGTTAAATATGGCTGATAATATATAACGAAAGGCTTTACTTTCAGACTTTTCATCTGGTGACATGAAATTCACAATATATGATACGTTATGCACTATGGTGCTGTGTTGTGGGACGTACTGTCTCGTTCCGGCGTTGGACACGCCTACGCAGCCCACTGTGTAATTCTGTAATGTAGGAAAACCCTACAGAGAAACATGAGGAGAAACCAACAATAGAACCAAATGGTATATGTCCAGAGACCACATGATACATCCAGAGCCTCATATATCTTACAGCTGCATGAACTACAAATTTCAAACACTGAATTGAGCCCATCAAATCAGTTCAACCTAACAGGCCAGGTTAACCCATATCAAGTCTGTTCCTCCGACCCACCCGGCCAACCCCGCCAGCCCATATACTCCACACTTCTTGGCCCCCCCAACTCTGTGCCCCCATATCTTCCAGGCCCTCCTTCGCTGTGCCCTTCCGCTTTTTGCGTTGCCCAGTTTGCCTGGCTCGCCCTCCTCCCCAGCTGCAGCTTTCTGCTTGCTGCTACGCCTTCTCGCTGCCACGCCTTCTCGCTACTATGCCCACGCTTTCTTGGTACGCCTACGCCTTCTCGCTACGCGTTTCGCAGTGTAGAATCCCGCATGTGCTCTCTCCCATTTTACTCTCTTTGTGGCATGCATAGTGCGCATCACATGTAAAAGAGGAGGCAATTTACTCACAGGGTGCAGGGACACTAAGAGGCACACTAAGAGGCAGGCACAGTGGAAGAACAAGACAATCGATTATTTGAGGATGGCCGCCCGCCCAGAGATGTGGAAAAAAGACAAGGCAAACAGACAAGGTAAATAAACAAGGCAAACAGACAAGGCAAACAGTCAAGGCAAACAGACAAGGCAAACAGACAAGGCAAACAGACAAGGCAAACAGACAAGGCAAAGAGACAAGGCAAACAGAAAAGACACAGACAAGACAACAAAGGCAGAGGTAAAGACAAGTACCCATCAGGATTACAGAGGAAACGGCAAAAGAATCCATCTGATTGGAAAAGGAGTGGTTCTACCCTGCAACTTATTGCACCTGTGGTTTTGTTACTTGTGTTATTTCACTATATCTGCAATTTGACCACGACCGTACTTGCTTGAGTCATCAAAGGTATACATTGCTACAGGAAATATATATAAAGCATTATAGGGCACCACTAATCCATTGGCATTCACAGTTGCAAAGTTTTTTTTCGTTTTCCTATCTATACATATAGCCATTCACCATGCAATACGTTGGCAGAGCCATTGGCTCTGTTTCCAAAACATGGTCCTCCATCAATCCAGCAACACTCTCTGGCGCAATTGATGTGATTGTTGTTGAGCAGCACGATGGAGAGCTCGCTTGCTCCCCCTTCCACGTTAGATTCGGCAAGTTCCAACTGTTGAGGCCGTCTCAGAAGAAAGTTGACTTCATCGTCAATGGTGAAAAAACAGATATACCGATGAAATTGGGCGATGGTGGAGAAGCTTTCTTTGTATTTGAGACAGACGCGGATATCCCTGAGGATATGCAGACGTCTCCTGTTTTGTCTCCAACGAGCTCACCGGGGAGCTCACCAAGTAGTTCTCCCTCGAGGAGTTCAGAGCAGAACCCACTTCAAGAACCCGAATTCCTTGACATCAGTGGCGGTTCCCAGCAGCAGCTACAGAGCTCAGCCTTAGGCATATCAATAGACAGAGACTCCTCACCAACGCCTTCAAATGTCCCTTCCTCTACTTCACAGCAACAGATTACTGGATCTGTCATATCCCGTGCTTCGCAGGGCATGTCCAAGAAACTCTCCGTAAAACAAGCACAGCAACTGTCGCGCACACTCACAACAAAGAACATCCCGTCAAAAATTGACTCCAACGGGAATATTGTGCTGGATAAACAAGGATATAAGAGTGATGAAAAAGACTTCGATGATTCCGACGCTGTTATCATGAAACTGTTAAAGGAAGAGTTTGGCGACTCCATGGACATCAACGATCTCATCCATAGAGATACCGCTGGCAACATTACTATAAGCAGCACAGATAGCCTAGTTGACAACGAACTGTTTGACATATCCAGGCTCAACATTTCTGATCGTGTCAGCGATGGGGGTGATGACGGGTCTACCCTTGTTGTCGATTCCTCTTCTCACGACCTATCAAAAACCTCAAAACTGGACTCCTTGGATGGTTATCCTCCTAGCCCCTTGAGCACTAGCTCACAAGGCGTTGAAGTTGGCGGCGGTGTTGGTTCGGACCTTACTACAAACACCGACACATCTGTTTCCGGAGGAGCAGACAGAGCAGACAGAGCAGACGCCAGCAACACGCCTAGCTTTGTAAAGACTCTGCGGCTGACCTCTGAGCAGCTGAAATTGCTGAATCTCAAACCAGGTGAAAACGAAATTCGCTTCTCTGTCAACAAGGGAAAGTCGCTCATCACTTCCAAGCTGTTTTTGTGGAGGTATGATGTACCCATTGTGATCTCGGACATTGACGGTACCATTACCAAATCCGATGCTTTGGGGCATGTGCTGACGATGCTCGGCAGGGACTGGACGCATGTTGGTGTTGCAAAGCTCTTCAGGGATATAGAACTAAATGGTTACAATATAATGTATCTTACCGCCAGAACTGCGGGACAGGCAGATTCAACACGCTATTACCTGCAGAATGTTGTCCAGGACGGTATCAAGCTGCCTTCGGGGCCTGTTATCCTATCCCCAGATAGAACCATTGCTGCGCTGAGACGAGAAATCGTCCTTCGTAAACCAGAGGTGTTCAAAATGGCTTGCCTAAGCGACCTGAAGTCGCTCTATGATGTCAGCCACGCACCCAGGGAGCAGGTTGCGGATACTTTACAGTATTCCGATGATGCTTCAACTTCAAACTATGATGGTGGTAATTTCGATGACGACACCGCTGCAGCCCTGGCTGCGGTCGGTGCTGGCCGGACTGCCACCTCCAAGGATGACGAGGCCACTCCATTTTATGCCGGTTTTGGCAACCGTATAACAGATGCCCTCTCGTACAGAAGTGTGGGGATTCCTTCTTCAAGGATATTCACAATCAACCCTGATGGAGAGGTGCATATGGAGCTGTTGGAGCTTGCTGGTTATAAATCCTCGTATGTCCATATTACCGAGATTGTGGATCAATTTTTTCCTCCTGTTAAGCTTAACCATAAGAGTGTGGCATCCGATGGACAGAACGCTTTGACATTTTTGAGCAACGATGAGCGCTTCAGCGATGTCAATTTCTGGAGGAGCCCAGTCTCGTTGGAAGGGTTGAGTGACGAAGAGGAGGACGGTGTTGAAGAACAAAGACAGGCCAATGCAAGGCCCTCCAGCCCTTTGAGAGCTGCAGCATCGTTGTCTTCAGCTGTTTCGGGATCAACAGTTGCAAGCTCACTTTTGCCATCATCACCTTCTAGTGATAGAGATGCTACCCGAACTGCCGTTTCTCCTTCGGCAATATCCGCTTCTGGTCTTCTTAGGAGCCCGAGACTTGGAGGGTTCTTTGGTAGTTCAAGCGGCTCCAGCTCTGCAAACAAAACCTCCAGCACAGCTGACGTTTCTTCAATAGTGGCAGATGGTGCATTCCTCAAGGGGAGACCATCTTCCGCTACACCAGTAAAACCTCGTCCCGCCTCTGTTTTGGTATCAGAAACGAATGGCAGCAGAGCATCTTTGAAATATAACGTATTTGGCAAAAGGGCCAGTTCGGTGGGTGGAACCCCCCAAACAGAACCCAGTGGATTGTTTTCTCCAGAGACGCTTAACGCAGATGATGATTACGGCGATGAATTTGGCGACTATCCAGACGAGCATGGGGTTGTCGATGGAGATGATCATTTGCTTGACAATGAAGAGTACAGCGGTGACTACGCAGATGATTATACTGATTCTGACTATGATGATGATGATGAGGTTGAATATGATGAGGACGAGGATTTGGATGAGGATTTAGAGGATTATGACGACGACGATGATGTTGAGCCACATGGTAATGTAGACGAGTTAGAGGGGATTGATGATGATTTAGAACATTTGGATGAAAGTTATTTTGCATATAATCAAAGGTTAAATGAAGGAGAAGGAGAAGAGATTCTGGATGAAGAAAAGAAGAGTAATATACTAGGAGGCCAGTGATGAATACAAGGAGATAAAAAAAAGGGTGATAGAATAACATACATTTCAAAACGCTGAATTTATTTCTTAATTCAGACGTATACACACGCATTTATGTGTTCTTATATATACATATACTGTCATTATATACATTGCTCTACTTTGTTGGTGGACATGTTCTATCTATATAACACGCTGTATGTACATGGCCGAATTAATCCCTTCTCCTATTAATAACCCTCGTGATGATCCTCTTGAGTCTTTCGTCCCCAATGTTCTCTGCAACAAGATAAAATTTCTTCAAGCACATCCAACTCCACTCAAATTGATCCTCTGTCGATAAAATCAACCTGGCAGCATCATCAAGATATCTGCACTCCACCATCACATCTAGCATTCTCGAAGCAAACCCGAAATCCACCTCACGTTTCCTTTGAGGGGCTAACTGCTTGAAATCCTCATTTACCCTTCTGTATTTGCCGCGCTCTATCCATATCTGTTGAGCAAACTCGATATCTTTGAACCTCAGAGCAGCTAACAGAGCAATGTTGTAGAAGGGGTCGGTGCGAGGAAAGCGAAAGTCTGTGGTGTGGGAGATGCGAAGGGCAGGTGGTTTCTCCAGTAAGGCGGAGAGATCAGACGTGTCAACATCAATCGGCCGATCGTCCTCCATAATCTCTGGGATCATTACACTAGTATCCTGATCAGTGGCCTCCTCAGACACCTCTGGTGCACCCTCCTCATTAGTCTCCTCCATCGCCTCAGGCCCAACTTGTTCGGTAGTGCTGTCGAAGACGAGCTGAAACTCGTGAATATCCTTGGCGCCCCTTGCAAATAGAGTCAGGTAGCTTCCAGCTACTTCTTCTGTTAGCGACTCTGGAAAATGGAGAAGCGTATATCCCCACAAAGCATTTGCTTCGGCTAACATCTGAGCTGGAGATGATAGTTGTTCCACAGGCAGGAGAGGTGGGGCCATAGGGTGGAAATTGAAGTTTGCTATATCCAAAGTGTGTCCCCTCAATGCGGCTATTCTATGGTAGTGAGGTGATACAGGTTCGGAATCCCTTGTGGAGGCTTTTTCGAGGCAATGGCCATATGCCCGTAGCAGGAGGTTAAGTGGAACTGGACCCGGACTTGCCACATGCGAGAACCCAGTGCCTCTGAATTTGGCCTCATACAGAGCGTTGAAAAGTGCCCTACAGAATGAGAGGTCTCCATCGCGAGAGGCCAAGTACAACATGTTGACAATCACCCTCTCGTCGATTGAGAAGCCTCTCTCATGGTACTCTAGTATGAAATCCCAGCCTCTGGTAACAAGTTCCGGCCTGGATGAACACCCCCTTGCAAGTGCCAGCAGGGACTCACCGGTGGGTACAATGGGAGTCACATGGGTGCGCATCTCATCGTACAAGTCAAGGGCCCTTTCAACGTTGTCATTGAGAACATGCATCAGAATTACAGAACCGTATGTGGTAGCGTCCGGATGAGTCTTGAGACTTAAGAACTTCATGGTATCGAAGATCTCCTCCGCTTGCTTATAGTCTTCAACTTTGATGCAGGTCTGAAGGGCTATAGTGTACACTTCTCTATTTGGCTCAATGCCAGACAACCTCATCTCCAGCAACAACTGTGACATAGCCTCTATATCGTTTGTCTTTGATTGTGCTTTGAAAATGGCTCCATAAGTGTATATATCAGGCTTACACCCGTTCTGCTTCATTTTGCTAAAGAGCTCTACCGCTATTGGGTGATCCTCTCCTCGAGTGGCATATCCGGAGATGAAAAGGTTGTATAGGTATGTGTCCTTCTCTATACCCGATTCTGCCAGCATTTTATCCAAAATCGGAAGGCAATGTGATTTCTGGTTGTTGGGAATGCACTGTATGAGACCGGTAAAATCTTTTTTGGAGAGGTTTGTGTATTCGTGTGTGGAATGAAGGTATTCTATTACAGGTTTCCATTGCTGTAACGATTTATCGCGACTAGTGATATGGTTGAAGACAGGCTTTAAAACATTGAAGAGTTGAGGAGGAAGCCGAACTGCGGGCATGATCTTCTTCGAAGGGAAGAGATGTCTGCTTCTTTGAGAAGAAGGAGAGTCTGTATCGGATGTGTGTAATTGTGTCTTTTCCAGAGGGAGTGATGATGATGATGAAGTATTTGGCGTATTTGATAACAAATTATTTGGATGCACCTTTCCATCTAATAGGAGGCCAAAATCAGCCTTGGTATGGGCTTCCTCTTGAAGGTTCATCTCACCCACTATGGCTTCCACCTCAGCCTCGATCAGCCTCTCTGGATCCTGTATCAATTGAAGCTCCTCTTTCAGGGTTTCCACCTCTTGTGTTTCTTTCTTGGAGTGAATCTCAGTCTGAAGTTTTGACATGAAACTATTCAGTTGCACGATTTTTTTGTCGAAATCGAGTTCCTTCTGCCTGAGCCTGGCCTCTTTCTCTTTGAGTAGCCATCTCTCTGATGCTGTGGGTGTATGTGCAGCTTGTGAAGGGGACCGCTTTTTTGAAACAGAGGCTCTTCTGGATTCATATTCCTTCCCGGAATGCTGCCACTGTCTGGGTTTTGCTGCTCTTGACGGTTTCCTCTGTACTGTTATCCCTCTTATTTGGTGTATGCTCACAGGTGGAGTGCTTACAGGTAGACTGCCTGAGTGTGGACTGTCTATCAGCTGAACACGAGCCACGTGTCGGGTGAATGACACAGCTCTCCATCGCAACATTTGTGAAATATCAACCATAGAGTCCCTATCAAGAGGGCCAAGTAAGTAAAATAGCGCCCTCCCACCATTCATATATCGTTCAGCACCATACTGATACACCCACCATAATAATCTTTTTCACTCATCTTGTTGTCACACGACGATAAAGTTTTATATGGTTTATGCGGGTCGACGCAAGAAGCTCGTGATTGTACAGATGATGGAAGGTGGAGGTAGTCTCTCCAGTTTATATATATTGAATCCTGTTATGATGTGGAACCCTGTTATGATGTGGAACCCTGTTATGATGTGGAACCCTGTTAGGTGTTGAATCCTGTTATAGGTGTTGAATAAAGATTAAACAAACGCTACTCACCATGTGCTACAAGTTGCCCTATAACGTCTTTGCATGCTATCTATGCACTCCATAACCATACATTAAGAAACAGCACCAAAAATGAACATGAATACTACAATATATAATTCTCATTAAAATATACACTCTATTCTAGCAGTACAATACAAAACAACAGATATAAACATGTCCTTTATACCCGTTTATATCTCTCATGTAAAAATACAGCAGGTAAACATAAAGAAACGCATCATCAACACACATAATAGTCATCTCAAGGTGAATGAGCCACGGTCAACAGTATATCTGACTATCCTAAGTGGATGAATGAGAACAAATGGGACAACGACACCTATTCGTACAAATTATAACACATACACAAAATTAACACATACACCAACTTTGGGTAGGGTATTTGGGTATTAGATATTTGGTATTTCGGGTATTTGGTATTTGGTATTTGGGTATTTGGCATTAATGCATATCATGTCTATGTTGAAACAGGGAACGGCTCAGCCAGTCCGACAATCTCTGTATTTTCGGTCTTAGTGGCCAACACAGTGGAGAAATAGTCGCCTACATCGCCATTAGAAACGGCGGTTGTACCAGCTTTGCTATTTGCACCAACGATATTATCCACAACACTGCCTGGGGTGTGGCTGGGGGTTGAGGTAAACGAAGAGGTGATGGTGGTGGTGGCGGCCGTGACCACAGGGACCGCAGGTGCGGCTGTGCTGGCAACACTCAGCCGGACAGTTGGATTTGCACTACCGCCACCGTCCTCTCTACGGTCTGAATCCGTTTCAAGTTTGGGAGACCCAAGCATGAGAAGGCCAGAGAGTGTGAAAGATTGTTGGGATCCTCTTCTGCTACTATTTGAACTTGCAGCAGCAGCAGCAGCAGCAGAGGCAAATGGCTTGGAGGGCGGGAGAGTCGTATTGAGGATATTAATGTTAGGAGAAAGTATTGAGCTTTTCATCGGGTGTGTGGAGGGTGCATTTGCCTGTGAGTGCTGTTGGGGTGTGGACACAGCAGGTGAAGCCGTGGAGACAGTAGTTCCAATTGGCGGGGTCAAGTCAGAAGGAGTAGAAACAGCAATGCCAGCTGTAGCGCCCGCAGTACCGGACAGGTTGGAGGCAGCTGCTGGACCCTTCGATATACTTGGGGGGGTGGCATTTGTTGGAGTCTTTGGTTGATCCTCGGTTGCCAAAGCGGTGTCGGTGGTGGCAGTTGCAAGGGAGAGTTTTCCCTTTTCAACCTTTTGTTCACCGAATTTTAAAGGACTACTCCTGCTTTCATTATTTGCGGGATCCAAAGTTTTATCCAACGTCTTATCCAACGCTTTATCCAGCATTGGGTCCCCAACTGGAAGATACTCCTGCTCCACCTTATTGGGGGTCGTAACAGTTACAGCAACCTGGCTGGTGGTTGCACCAGCTGCACCACTTGAGATTCCATTCACATTGAGAGTGGCCACACTTTCAGCCATTTTGCTTATAATGCTTTCATCCATAAACTTTTTCAGCTTGCTCTGAGCACCCTTTGCATCCAAGAGTAGTCGCGACTCAAATATCCCAGGTTTGGACCCATCCAAGTATATACCATTCTTATGAGACACACCGTTGAACAGGTTGAACAGCTCGGCCCTGTAGCCCCTAATGCTGGTAACAGGGTTGCTCGTCAGGTATAACGTTGTCAGCGAAACAAACTCCCCCTTATTCATCAAAAAAAGCGGCTTGAGATCAACAACTTTCGCCAGGAGGTTGCTGCGCAGGTCTAACCTCTGGAGGCCATCAATCGTTTCCAGGCCATCCAATGATGATATTCGGTTCCCCCGTAACGAGAGGACAGTCAACTTGGGCAGGTGTGCGCTTACGAATGCCTTTGTAGAGGTGATGCTGTTATTCGACAAGTTCAGCGTCTTGAGAGACTTCAGCTGAAGTGCCGCGCCAGGTATTTCGCGCATGCAATTGTTGGACAAGTCTAGAGAGGCGAGACTGGCCAATGGCGCGAACGCCAGTGGAGTGACCGTTCTGATTTTATTCTCCGTTAGCGAAAGATGTTTCAAGTACGTCCATTGATTGCGTGGAGGAGGAAGAGGCGTCTCCTTAGATGGATAGCTCGGATTTGGAGTGTGTGAGCCGATACTCCCACTTGTGTCGAGAGGAGATGAACCACTTGACACGTTACCACCTGAAACGTTACCACCTGTGGCACCCTGTGAAGGGTGGCCACCAGTTGCTGCTGCTGCGGTTCCGGTTGCTGCTGCGATTGCTGCGGTTCCGGCTGCGACTCCACCTACAGAGAACGAGGCAGCATTGCTGTTCAACATACGCCCGTCCTTCTCCAACAAGACACTCCCTGTAGAATCAGAACGTTTGCTTCTCCTTTTGGAAGGCGTGGATGAATAGTGAGAGAAATGGTTATGGCGTCTCATATACGTTGCGTCTTGCACTGCACCACTCAGAGTGCGAGAGTGCGAATGGGTGAGTGTATGGGGGGCACCATAGGGCAGTGGCTGGGGGAACGGCTGAGAATGGGGGTGCGCATGTGCAAGGTTGTGCGGATACGGCTGCGCAAACTGTGGAGAAACGGCCTTTGTGCTTAGTGACGACGACGAGCCCAGAGATGAGGATAAAGTGGAACTGCTCGTTATGCTGGAGGCTGTAGGCAAGCTAGTGCTTGTGTTTGTGGCGAGTGCCTCTGGTGCTGTGTCGCCCTGTGGGATATCCCTATCGGTGGCGTCATTCACGTCTTCGTTGCCGCGGCTGACGTAGTCTTCATCCACCAAGTCCACAAGGATCTCTGCCGGGTCTGTGATGTTGCTCTTCTTTATCACCAAGAAACGTATCTGCTGGCTGAGCACGTGCCACCCAAACATCTCCTTTGGGTCAATTTCCGCTATTTCCAACACGGAGATGTTTTTAAACACGCTCACAGGAACAGAGGTATCAAATGGGTACTCCTCGTGGCCCTCTATCAGCTTGGCCCTCTTGTCTGGGGCAATGCGAAGACACGGCAGCTTTGAGAAGGCAGACGCCAAGTACCGCAAATCCGATACGATCGTGTACTCCGGGATGCCGCTGCTGCCACTGTTGTTCATGCCGCTCCACAGAGCAGACACGCTGCTCATAACAGACTTGACACTGCTCATAGAGTGGACAGAAACGGCATCCGATGGCCTCTGGTTGGCACGGGAGTGAAACTCCGAGAGAAATGACACGTAGTTAACCTCTTCAGGGCTATCTATGGTGTCCAGGCGTATGTTTAGAGGGCCCACTGGGATCCCGAGATCATGAAACCTTTCCAAAAGGTAGAACAGGTGATGCAATGTCAGCGACAGTCTCACTGGTTTCGTTATCGGTTGTTGGTAAGTTGTTGAGGAGGTGGATGCAGTGGAGTTGCCTCCATTCCTGCTGTTGGGCTTCTTGTATGCAATGAGGGCGTTTGCTAGTTGGCGCTCATGTGACCTGATGAAGGTGGCCAAGTTGTGCACATACACATCACCATCGCACGTTGACATGATGTATAGGTGGGTGTTCTGTGCGATATGTGCTGAGTATTCTGTGTGATATGTGCTGAGTATTCTGTGTGATATGTGCTGAGTATTCTGTGTGGTGTTATATGCTGAGTATTCTGTGTGGTATTATGTGCTGAGCAATATTTTGTGTGTATCTGCACTATTAGGATGTGCTATGTAATATGACTGGTTCACTACTTTGTCTGAGAGGTTCGGGTCTCTCTATGAGGTTCTCTAATAATGCCTTGTATGAGTAATTCCTCTGCTGTTAAACTCCGTGCCAGTGCAATGATCTAATGAGGGTTCTTTGGTTTAACATCTATTGGTGGCCCTGACTGCGGGTGTATACTATTCGTTGCTGATAACGGCTTAGTCCACCAAATTTGTTGTGCTGTTGAGCTCCTTGTGCTGTTGAGCGCCTTGTGCTGTTAAGCGCCTTGTGCTGTTAAGCGCCTTGTGCTGTTAAGCGCCTTGTCTTGTCGAGCGCCTTGTCTTGTCGAGCGCCTTGTCTTGTCGAGCGCCTTGTCTTGTCGAGCGCCTTGTTAAGTGCTGACTCGTAGCGCCAGTTTAGCGCAGAGTGCTGTCCAGAACGTTAGTAGACGGTTCAGTAAGACTATTTAATTATTATACAGTGAAAACAGAATAAACCTACAAGCAGCAAAGTTCCAGCTTCCGGTGTGGAGAATTGGTGTTGAATGATCCCCTCCTTGTGGGTTTGTATGTCCCACTGTGCTCATATATGTGCCCTGTGTATTGTTTTGATTTAGGAAGGAGCACATACATTGAGAGTTTTCTGTCGCATGCACGCCAGGACACACAAGTTTCCTATTTGGGTGATTGGTGCGGTAGCCAGGCACGCAGCGACAATGGAGATTGGAATTTATTCATCAGAATACAATATTCAGATGAGCCGTTGGAAAGGGTGCTGGATAAATATAAGGCAGTTGGGTGGGAAGAAATACTCGGGGGGTTGCTAATACAGAGGATTCTAATTATACACAAGATGGTACACAGGGTGGTACACAAGACGGAGGTGACGATGGCGGTAACCGTGGCGGTACACAAGATGCACTAAGATGCAGTGTTTCTGATTTGTCGTCAGTATGCAGCTTGATTTAGGGAGTGGAAGAGGTTATTGTACTATTTTAGCTTGTAGTTATCTATTGTTACAGCGTCCTGGCAACAATGCCTGGTACTGCTTGGTACTGCCTGGTGCTTGGTACCGCCTGGTGCCTGGTGCTGCCTCGTGCAGGCTAGCGATGCAACAACCTGACAGACCATTGTGTATGCACGTTAGGGAAGGGAGGGGTACACTTAAAAGCCTGTAATCATATAAAGTGTGTATAGGAGCAGTGGATGTTTGACTAGAGTGCCTCCAGCGGAAAAGAGTAGCATTGTGAAAAAATATATGGAGATACAAAGATGGGATAATGTAGATACTGGAGAAGAGAGAGAAAGGCAGTTAAGGAAGAAGAAAGACGCAAAGGGGATAAGCAAGAAAAAGAATAGGGAGAAGCTAAAAGAGGGAAGCTAAAAGAGGGAGCACAAAAGAGGGAGCACAAAAGAGGGAGCACAAGAGGGAGCACAAAAGAGGGAGCACAAAAGAGGGAGCACAAAAGAGGGAGCACAACAGAGGGAGCACAAAAGAGGGAGCACAAAAGAGGGAGCACAAAAGAGGGAGCACAAAAGAGGGAGCACAAAAGAGGGAGCACAAAAGAGGGAGGACAAAAGATGAGTGTATGTGTGACCCCCTTTTTCTTTTCTCATTGAACCCTGCGTATTCATCCTGCCATGTAGGCAGTGATATTTATAGCAATGATAGTACACCGCCTACAGAAAAGTTGTGCCGTGCGTTTATCAGGACAGTTCTTACCTCCGGACTCTGCTGTGTATTATATATACAGCAGACTCTTCCATTTTGTTTTCTCTTTTGTATGTGGACCCTTTCCATATTGTCTGATCTCCTCCACTTGTACACTCTATGCTTGCACGGAAACAAGATATAAATAATCTTCTCTTTATGCATGTCCCTCTGATGTAATGGTGCATGCCACTAGCGTGTATTCAAACCGGTTGCATGCCGAGTTTCTTAGCTTCCCCATTACTAATATGTGCGCGTTTACTCCACTAAACCCATCGGTATGTACTCGTTTACTCCGCAATTTCCAGTAGTTGACAGGTGCTGTGTCTCCTAAACTGAGCACTCCACTCTGAGAATTATGATCTGAGCATTCTAATCCGGTCTTGCTAATTCATTCGTGCTAATCCGTTCCTGCTAATTCATTCGTGCTAATCCGTTCCTGCTAGCCTCCGTGCACCAAGCTGCAAGCCCTGGTCGGGGCCTCATAATCTTTATTGAACACCCTGCGTAAGCGCAGTCAACAGGAACTAAGGCGCACTGGGGGAGGGGAAGACTATGTGAATATCTAAGAGGCACACTTTGATGTGCAGGGTGGGGTATAAAGTATGCGTTTGAA
This sequence comes from Kuraishia ogatae, assembly GCA_003706285.3. Lineage (NCBI taxonomy): Eukaryota > Fungi > Ascomycota > Pichiomycetes > Pichiales > Pichiaceae > Kuraishia > Kuraishia ogatae. The sequence goes on along the minus strand of PPKV03000014.1, from coordinate 156,663 downwards.
GCGGATGGTGAGGTGGATGATGGGGTATAAAGTATGCGTTTGAAAAGCGGATGCTTAAGTGGATGATGGGGTATAAAGTGTGCGTTTGAAAAGCGGATGTTTAAGTGGATGGTGACGGTTAAAATAATATACACATATAATGAACGCGGTTGAGCAGTTCACTCTGTACTATTGGTGCTTATAACATTTCATGCACCTCTCTCTACCCCCTCTACACCTCTTACACTCCCCCCACCTCCTTATTCGTATCTTGCAACATGTCATTTACGATGAAACAGAAAAAAATCACTTCTTGAAAACAAAAAACAAAACAAAAACACAACCTATGCTGCCAAAGCAACCCTCTGCCCCACTCTGAAATTGATATATATTATAACCTAACCTTTTACTCGCCTTCGAGTAACACCACTACCTTAACGGCACACCGGACACCTCATCAACTGGTCTTTAAAGATTTGATACTTTTTAACGAAGAAATGCCATCGGCATTGGAATACACATCCTCTTCTCCCTCCATTACACCTCCGACGTTTCCGACTGGGTTGTTTCCGGAAACAGAAGTCATCCCAGAATACACAGATGCAGATGCTGTGGGAATCCCGCTATTATAATTATAATTAGCATTGGAGATCCTCTCCATGATACTGGCAGGTGGAATACCCAATGTACTAGCATTGGTGGAGTCCAAGCTGCGTCTTCTGCGGTTCCTTGTACTGCTGGCGAGGGTGACGACTGAAGCGGCATCGTTGGGGATATTGTGCTGTGTGCTGTTGAGAAGTAATATGGTGGTGCCACTGCTGCTATTTATCATTCCACCTGTTCCTCCTGACCCGCTTGCACCAGTGCCGCTTCCATTGCTGAAATGGCTATAGTGCATCGACGTGACCGCCGTGGGCGCTATAGAGGTAGCCATAGTAGAGTTATCGGCGTCCCCCGTTGAGGACGGTGCCGACAGAACAGACGTCGATGAGGGTGAAGCAATATTAACTGTGCCGAGTGGGTCCTCGTTTTCAAATGAGTGAGCCGTAGATACCTGATCGGTGTACTGGTCGTATTCTCGTGAAGATGGGTGCAACGTCTCCCCTGCTGAGGGTAACGCAACGGGCTCAGTCAGTGAATTCTCATGTGTGGATTCTTCATATGTAACATGTTCTCCATGATGACTTCGGGTGGAATGCGGACTGTGCAAGCCTGCTGTTTCCACAGCCGTTGTTGGTACCGGAATTGATGCATTTACTGTTGTATGTGGGCCTGGATGAGATGGAGGGACAACGAGGGAAGCCGACGATTTCGGTCTTGAACTGGTGTGAGCGATAGTTTTCCTAGGAACATTACTACCATAGGTATTGGCAGAGGAGTTTGTCCGGGCGTTATTCATCAGCCTTCTGACCCATGAAAACCTGCTCCTATTACTCTGGTGGTGTTCCGGGGTGAGGTTGGTATTGGAGTTGCGCCTACTTGCGCGGGAACCAGTTGACGGTGTAGCTATATGAGACTTGGGGAGATCGCCTCGTATATAGTGAGAAGGTGCTCCTGTAGCTGGTGTAGAGCCATCGATATGTCTAACGATATGTGGGGATCCTGTGGGCTCTGCTATTGCCTTCTCCACAATGGGTGATCTCGTTTGCACTCCAAGATTTTGAGACATTGGGAGTGAGGTTTTGACTTGACGTAAAAATCTACTTCAGATGAAGAAAATTTATATCCTGGTTTAGCTCTCTGATTCGCACAGGGATCTACAAGACGGCATTTGTTATACAACTCATACTCTATTTAACTGGCAGCTGCAACTCGCTGTGTGATGCGGGTCGTGCAAGACGTGCGCACACCTACTGAGCTAACAGATAGGGAGGAGGGACCCCAAAATGATGTGCGTACAACAACACCTGTACGGGGCATGTGCATTCCTGTCTGTGGTGGAAATACCGTATTGTGTCTGTGGTGGGAAACACACTATTATGATTATACAGTATTGTGTGTATGATATGTCTACAAAACAATATGTCTATGTATAGCCACCATAGAAGCGATAGACGACTCTGCTTAAGCGTTGGAATCCAATGTATACATTGTGAGCACCAATATATCTGCATAGTAGGCCTATTACTCATAGCTATTTTATGTAGTATACTATGGGTCACCGTCTATGCCCTACGGTGTTGTATTCCATGTGGTTCAATGTAGTGCCTAATTGCTTCCACCGTTCGATGCAAACCACTCAGCTTGTTCCGCGTTCTGGTGTGCACCCCTTCTGCACCCCTTCTGCGTGCACACAGGCTGCAGTTGCCGTTGCATGCATTATGGCACTCCTTTTCTGCTCAGGAGAAGGCGGAGTCAGAATAGGGGTGTCAACGCAAACAAGGCTGGAGCGAACATATACGCTGCAGTGGAAAAGTGCATGCCTCTGTTAAAGTGAGAGAGATAGAAATGCGAGAGACAGAATTGAGAGAGATAGAAATGCGAGAGATAGAATTGAGAGATTGGCTTCGGGAGTTCGGGTGCCTACGCAGGTGCCAAACGTCAACCGAGTAGATTTTCCACCTGTTTTAATGACAATCCATACCTTTGCAGTGAGGTGGGTAGAGGTACCATTGGCTGCCATGGGATAGTATGGGGTGATGTTGCGTACCATGGGGTGCCATAGAGTAACATGAAGAATGAAAATAGCAGGGGAGTGTATAAGTTTTCTGCTTCACCCTTGGAGGATGCGAGAATCTACAATTTTGAGAGGGCTTTTCGCACTCAAAAGGAAGAAAAATGCAGTGTACAAGGTCCTCTCTGTCTACATTGATTTGTGTAATGTAAAGTATATGTTGTAGAGCTATGATCTCACTACACCTTCATGCTATATTGTACCGTCCACCGTATCCAATGATTATCATACCCCGCATTGGATTCTGACATACTGACAGTTTTTCATCATGCAACGATGGACAACCCGCGCCTATATATGAGCTCTAGGTGAAGATCAAGAGTGTAATGCATCACATACAAGAGATGTAGCTCCATCTAATGTGAGCACATTGCACTCACATTGTACTCACACTGCGCTGACATTACACATCGGACATGAATGCATACCGGGATATTTATTGGGATGAGCAGATATTGATGCTGTATTATGAATACGGGTGGCTGCTGCGAGAGAATAAAGACCAATTCACCCCACTTGCTGATCACTCCAGCATCGGAGCCTCCCACCCAGTCTGAGATATGTATATCGATGCGTCTATCTAGATACAAGTTTATACAATAGTTCTGTTTTTCAGCCTAGCGCTGGTATGCATGGTATCCGGTCTTAGGACCTACATACAGCACACCTACAGCAGCCCGGCGCTAACTCAAAATCCATAATCACCTTCAACCCTTCCTGCATGCAGTAACCCAAATGCTTGCAATGTGCTTGGAAGCCAAGCCTTTTGTTCCGTAGCGCTCGCACCATGCTGCAGACGTATGTACAAATCCAGGATGCGCACTTTCACACCCACACTGCGTTGCTAGTTAGCCAGGAAACCTATGTAAGGAACACCGCGCGATTGCCTGCTATTGCCTGCTATCGCCTCCTCATACATGGCTCTACTGGTTGTTAGTACAGCGAGCTACTGAGGCAATGCTCTTGCAGAGTGTCTCCTATGCCGCTAAAGCCTTGTAACCTGTGGGAGGGAGGGATATCAATAGTTAACAGGACAAGAACGACTCGAAAAAAAAGCAAAAGTCTTTGATTCTAATTGTTCTTAATTTCCACGTATAGATCCATACAACATGCCTATGACATCTGGAAACACAGTTGAAGTATTTGGTCACACAGTTGACCCTGCTGACCTCATCCTCTACTGTGTGGCGTTAGTGGTGCCTCCATTCCCTGTTCTCGTCCGTAAAGGATGCAAAGTTGAACTTGCCATCAGCATTTTCCTCAGCATGTTCTTCCATTTGCCTGGCTTGTTGTATTCTTTCTACATCATATATGACACAAGTGTGATCACAGGCACCCCAGATCAGAACAGAGGCTACCAAGATATTGAAAATCAAACTGGAGCTGTTTCACTTGCTGAGGATCAGCCTGATGCTTATAGCCACCACTATAATAACGACATAGTATCTCCTACCCCTGTTCACCACCCAACAATGGCTGTTGAAGATGACATCGTATTCTCCCCACACGCAGGCAGCAGTACTCTGGCGGTCCCATCCAACGAAGAGTTGCCCAGTTACGACGACGCCTCCAATCCCTCCAACTCGAATCCTTCTCACTCCACATTGCCACTTGGTGACAACAAGGTACAATATAAATAAGCTGTTTGCTGTTGCCACTTTGCTTAATGGGACTGGGTAGGGAAATGGCTAACGCGGCACAAGAAAGCATAGGGTTGTCTACCGGGTTATGTAGACAAACTCTTTCGCGGTGTCTTGTCACTGCCGCTTGGCTTATCTTCATATTATTACAAAAATAATGCTGTTGGTTTTTATTTATTATTTTATTACTTGCCACAGAGTATGTCTACAGATAAATTAGATGTTTGTCCAATATCGGTCAGTATTGTTTAAGCACTGTATGTTGAACGATATTATTAATGCATTCATCTTCCCCATAAACTCAAGCCTACTACTTCTTATGCACCTGGCCAACAATATGCTTGGCTCTCTCGCTCTTGTACTCAATTGTTCCCTCCCTAGCATGCCTTCTCTCGTTGTTTTCTCTTCTCTTGACACTCTGGAGTTCGATTCTCTTGATCTCCGCGGCATTCTTGACAGCACCTGGCAAATGCCTGTGCCGTGCAATACGCCGTATCTCTGGCATATTGGCAAACCTCTCCTTGAGCTTGTCGTCATACTCCTGTTTGGCCCTCTGTCTGGAGGACTTGACACCTGACCTCTCACTGGCATTGGTTCTCCATATTCTCACGTTACCTTCGTCAGAGCCGGAGAAGATGTATTTGGAGTCTACGGAGAACTTAACAGCCATAATATGCTGCATGCGCTTGGTGTGGTAGACATCCCTTGAATGTCCCCTGCTGCCTCTCATGGAAAATATGCGTATGGTCTTATCATAAGAACCAGTGGCAATCTCCTGGCCCGTGGGGGAGTAATCCACATCCATCACAGCAGACACATGATCTTTGAACACGTTGAGGGAACGCTCCATCTTACGCATATCCCACAGGTACACGTTGTGGTCTTCAGAAGCAGTACAGAAGTTGAAAGCCTCAATAGGGTTCCATGAGATGGCATTAGTTCTAAGAGTGGTTTTGATCTTTTGTGTGGGAGAATTGGTACGAATATCGTACAGAATGAGAGAGTTGTCTGAGCCTGCACTGGCAAGGATCGAAGTTTCTGTCATGTTGAACTTCACAGTGGTTATATTATCTGCACCCCATGAGAGATTGGAGATGGGCCGGGTTCTATTCATATCCCACAGTTCAATCTTGGCCCCTCCCGTAGCAAAAAGAGGCTCGTCTCTGTGACCTGTAAGCGATGAGAAAGCATGTTCGCCCAGGTAGCTCTTGACCAGTCCTTTCTGGGTAGTCTGGTTGTAATCGTCTCCGGCGTCGCTGCTCTGTAGGTAGCCTGTGTCATTTGTAACATCCCAAAGCTTTATTGTCTTATCATCACCGGAAGAAAGCATGCGAGGAGCCCCATCGGAAGCAGCTGCATTGGGCACAACCAAACCTGTTACTATGCCGTGGTGAGCTTTGAAGCTGTTGATCTCCTCTCTCGACGATACATCCCAATACTTGATAACACCATCCCCGGAACCTGTAGCAATCTTGTTGACACCGGCAAAGTTCTTGGCTATACAGTATACACCATCCCTGTGCCCCCTCCCGAGTTGGCCCACAAATGGCTGTGCAAACATCCTCTCGAGCTTGGTGGCAGTGAGGGCTTTTGTGTATTCTCTTGCCCTTTCAAACGGATGTAACGATGGGTCTAAATTACGTGGCAAAGCTGATTCCTGGGTGCTTCGCACAGGCACATATGTGTCTGAGGATCTGCTTATCGTTTTTATCTTCATTTTTTTCAGTGTTTAACAGTGTGGTGTAGTGCAGTTTGAGATGTATGCTATAACGCGATATGTATAATAGCTGGAGCCTGAAGTGAAAAAATGCAATAGTATAGCCAAAAAAATACTCTCAATATTCCATTCCAGTAATCCATCAACTGTTTTTGGTGTTTGCTACCACCAACTGTCTCTCTATCACTGAGTGTGATGCCTGCACAATTTTTTGGCTATAAATTATTTTTTTTTCTATGCGGGTCGTGCCAGTGCATAAATCTAATGTATGCTAAACAACTGTCAAGGATTACGTTCTCGTCCCTATGAGATGAGATGGGGTGTATGATCGTTCAAGGCACAACTTGAAAGGATTAGATAATCATGCAGCGAGAGAAAGTACCTCGCTCTTTCACTGCTGCGGAGCTCCGCAGATTCATTGCTGCATCTGGAGAGCGTGCACTAAAAACTCTAGTATGTACGGGGTATGGCTGAGCAGTGTGTGTCCCAGTGGGTGTCCCAGTGGGTGCGCCAGTGGGTGCGCCAGTGGGTGCGCCAGTGGGTGCGCCAGTGGGTGCGCCAGTAGGTGGGTGTTTTGCAGTCGGCCAGCAACTGTAAGTGGAACCATCAGATGATGTGATATTTTGGATATTTGTAGTTCATTGCTGCAGACCACAATTTCATGGTGCTTCATAATTGGTTTTTTGACTGAATTTATGAGCGATTTGTTTTATCGAGTGATAACTCATGAATGGCAATTGAGATGACATTGCTCAAAGCTGTATTTTTCATTCTACACATTCGAGGAATATGCATCCCATGTTTTCGGTATTTGTTGTAGCTATACTCTTACGGCACAGAATATAATCCAGATACATCAAAAAATCAATGCCTGCGCGAGAATCATAAGATGTAGGCGTTTCATTATATTCTATGTGTGATGTCAGGCTACTTCTAAGTGATCTCTCTATGCTGCTCATCTTCGATGTTCCTTTCACTTTTCCTTACAGTACCGGGCCGAGATTATAAGGAGAGCATGTCGGTGTATGCAGCTACGGCGGCGTCGCCTACGAAAAGCCTCACAGGTCGCATACATCGTGCGGAGAGAGGGTAGTTTATTCAATTTGAGTGGGTCCATGTAGGGCCCAAAAAGAAAGAACAAAAAAAAAAGATGTTTCTATTTCAACATGATTCCTGTTTTGCTATTGAGGTTGATCAATAATTGAATGGCATTATCTGCCCTGATTTCACAGTCTCGCCTGTGGTGCTCCCCTTTCTTCGTGTGTGTTGGCCGTGTGGCTACAAAAGATAATCAGCTGAGACAGGCCAGGGTGAACCATGTGAGCAATGTCGCATAACTACAATCCCTCACCGAGTGAACCAGCTGTTCGAGATCACACCCAAGATTTTTCTAAATGATTCCATGAACGATATTGTTTATCCATAGCAACACCCTTCACACGCCATCCAATCATCATAACCAGATGACCAATTATATACCGGAGACCAAACCCCTTTTCCCTTCTTTTAAATTCTAAAGCAGTAATATAAGCCCCACGAGATAAGCCCCCGCAGGATGGGTGTCTGAAATGAGCAATCCTCCTCAACTTCAACGATATTCGTGACCATTCTGACAAATTCACACCCACCTTCCCACCATAAAGTCGTCCCGCAATCAGAGCATCCGATCTCTCCGGCTAGCGCATACTCCAGGTTGGCTGTTATGCGGAAACGTCATCGCTGCACAGAACCCCTGCACCACACAGCGCATGACCGTGTGTATGGTTAGCGCACGATCGTCTTACTATGCGCTCTAGCCGTTGAGCCGTTTTCTGTCGTATGGTAACTTCGGTAACGTGATCTCTGCTTGCCATTTATCGTGCATGAAGGATGCAATATGCATATAATTTCTGAGTTAGCTGGAGGAGCAGATTACCACTACTGTTCGCCGCACCACTTTTTGTTGATTGTGAAGCGGCGACAGTCAATATTGGTGGTGGGGTGTGTGACATGTTACTAATTCGTAAGATCCTTTCTGCAGGGTTGTGGTAAGAGGATCGTTGCCGCGACTTGCCGCTACTCGATCAAGGTTGACGAATGCTATTGTGCAGTGGTACAGCCGGGCCAGAAGATTGATGAGTTATTTTCCCTGTTGTGAGTTGTGGATTGCAGACTCGACATGGAAAGTCATGATCATCTCGTCTTGGCGGGCTGGGCCTAACCGATCCGAACTTTGTAGAATGTACATATAAATGAAGCTTCATCCCGCCATATCATAACATCAATTGTGGGAGTTTAGATTATCAGAATAACTTTAATCACTTGAACTAACCAATTCTAAATCCTCAAACTAATTATAATGGGTTTTCTTTCAGTTTTTACCTCCAGGATTGCCACCTTTTCAATCCGTGGATTGCAAATCATCATGGGCATCGTCGTGCTTGGTCTGATGGGTGCTTCCATCCAGCATGTTAAGTACGCTGTCGGTACTTATATGCTTGCATTGGCATGTATCACTCTGATGTACGAGATTTTTGTGTTCCTTCTGCCAAAGACCGCAACAATGAGGGGTAGACACAGTTCCTTCCTTCCTCTTTCTTTTGTCATCTTGGACTTCATCATCATGCTTATGTGGTTGGCCTCTTGGATTGCACTTGCTGAGAAGTGGGGTTCTGGTGCTCGTTGTCCCAACCCATCTCTTAAGGCTGCCAACGACGGCACTGATATTCCATGCTTGACCGGAAAGGCTGGCGCTGCATTTGGAGCCGTTTCATGGGTTTTGTTCCTCATCAGCAGTTCTGTGATGCTTTCTGAAATCTTTGTACCAATGGTTCGTGACGGAAAGTGGTGGAAGGGTACCGAGAGATACATGAACATTGGTTCTCTCACACTCGAGGAGCTTCCAGTTACGGGGCCCAACGATGTTGAAGCCCAGAGAGAGAAGACGGTGGCTCCAGGCAATGGAGCCCAGACAATCACTTCAAACGATGGAACTGTTCTTTCTGGAGATGCCGCTGCCAAGCAAGAGGGCAACAATGATGCTGACCTCGATCACGACGCTGCAACCTACCACAATGACGACCACGCCAATGCTCTCTGAGTTCTAATCGGATATCGCTGATATTTCAAGTTTGCTTTTGTTCATATGGGAGAAGAGTTGTGTGTTTAATATCCTAATTTCTAATGATAACCAATCGTAAGGTCTTAGATCGGAGAGCATCGAAATGGTGTAGGGTTCTTTCTAGCCTTACCGATAACAATTTTTGATATTCCCTTCTAAGATTGTCTAATACATGATTCCATTTTACTTATTCAGGTTACTACTATAAATACATAAATCATTTTATGACTACATTGCAAGGAGACTTTGAACTCCAGCTTTTCGGTTCTCTTGAGACACCACTGACGCTTCTAAGATACAGTCTTGGAGTGTCAGCCATATACCAAAGCATTCATTGTGAAGGCCATTTTATTGTAACGCTGACATTTGATATATGCGGGCATGTGATTTCAGATTTCTCTTCATAGTCCTGATAACAAATTGACTTATGTGTCGGAGACTATTCAAAAAATATCACGGTGTGTTCCCCACATCACCATTGGCGTGATCATACTCTTGCGTGATGAATTCTGAGACATTTTTCAGGAATAGACTCTTGGCAACCTTATTGGGACAGAGCATGAGATAATTTTGGGCCCTACCGTGATTGCTGCGGAGGCATCCGGCTGCAGTCAATTCGCACGCCACGGTAATCGTAGCCCATCTCAAATCGGCCACCAATGTTTGTGCACCGAGATTCTCTTGCCTTGTTGCAAATTCAAAGCATCCCTCTGAGATCTTGTATCCAATAAGGGTGTTCCTTCTTAATTAGCATTGCCAAAGATTAGATGGATGACCACTTTCCCTCTGCTCCCCTTGCCAGAAATTGACGTCCAGATTATGCAGCTGGCAGCTGCGTGCATGCTCTTCTCCCTGGCCTGCAGGCGATATGTGGGTTGCAGCCTAGGGATGTGGGCTGTCATCGCCGTGTGTCATACATAGAGAGGGGGTAGCACAAGATGGGAGGGGAGGATATTACGGAACAAGCTGGGAGGAACAGAAGGGAGGAACAGCAGAAGGACAGACAACAAGGGAGTGGCTATTCTGCGGTGAATTCACTCACTTCAAGAGACAGAAGAGGGGAGTGGGAAACTCTAGAAGATAAACAGAATGATCACCAGGAGTAGAATAATTACATTAAACAAACGCCATGCAATTCTTGTATGATCTGACCTTGCAGTACCTGGAACTTCTATGTACACCATTTAGCAAGCACCTGCTCTAGCGATGAGACACTATACACACCACAGTGCTGCACTGCACTTTATAACTTACCCATGGGCATCTCTCATATCAGTGGCTATCTTGTTTCTCCACTCTCTGAAGTGTGATTCTCTGGCGTGTGATTCCTCTTGGTAATAGGCTACTTCAGCACCCAATCTACGCAATCATCATCCCCTCTACACATCCCACGGACCACGCAGGGCCGTTTGGTCCCATCAATAACTGTATTGAAAAAAAATAAAAAGTATCTCTGTCCCCTCACATATCCACACCAACCAGTGTCATATATTTGATTCTTCCATTATGCAGTATCATACCTTGCCATCTCTTGCCATCCCCCTATATAGCACTCCGTAGCCCTTGGTTGCGGTATCGGGTTCCAAGCCCCAAAAATGCATGCACGCGCTGTCTTGGCGTGTTTTGCAGTCTGGCAAAAACGAGTCCCATTGGATAGTTCGAACAAAGGATTCTAATTACAATATGACTCAAAGACATATAATAGTGTACAGGAAGAGGGTTCATTTGTTCCATGAGGTTCGATAAAGGGTCCTTGCCCTTTGATGAGGCGCATCAGGAAGGAACCACGCATCATGGAGGAGCATTGCTGCATGCACGGGTTGCCTCTTCACAGTCCACCCCGCATTATCAGTGATCCTTGTTGATGAGAATATCTGACAAGACCCGTTTGCTCATAGAGTATCCTGAGATGGAGTTTTTCCTTGTTCCTTGTTCCTTGCATCTGTTGCCCTGCAATCCATCCTTCCTCTTCCCCCTTATATTCTTGTATATAAAAGGAGTTGGCTTGTCCTCCGGACAGCTGCGGCCCTTCATCTATCTGTCACGCCCTTACTTCACTCAAACTTTCTCCTACAGAAAAAGAAGAAAGTAATTATTGACTGTTTATCTCTTATATATCATCTCAAACAGCTCCCAATGTCGTTCTTTTCGAGGATTGTGGGCCGGGTAGCTACCCTCGTCATAAGAGGCACCCAGATCGTGTTCATCATTCTTGCCCTTGGCTTGAGCGCATCCTCCATCAATGGTGTAACCTATAGCAGAGGCAACTACATGGTTGCTGTTTCTGCGATTTCGGTTGTTTATGAGATTATCATCTTTGTGGTTCCAATTGCGATAGGCTTCTCCTTTGCAGGTTTCCCATTGTCGCTTGTCGTTCTGGATTTTATCCTGATGCTCATGTGGTTTGCTTCATGGATTGCCCTTGCCGATCTGTGGGGAAACTTTGGATCTTGCTCATTTGCATCGTACGCCTTCTATAATCCATACACAGGTGTGTACGACAACTTTGGAGGCAGCTCCATAAGCCATGTCTGTAAGACTGGCAAGGCAGCAACGGCCATGGGGGCAATTGTGTGGCTTACGTTCCTCCTCACATCAGTGATTATGATAGTTGAAATAGCAGTGCCATTGTTGAGACAACGTGCTTTTGGCTCCAATACCAAGGTTAGCATGGGTGCTCTATCCCTTGTGAATGGTCCAGAGGGCCCACTTACACAAGAAGCACCACCATTAGAAGGAGCGCCAGACCTGGAAACACAAGCAAAGACAGACACAAGTGCTGGAGATGCAATTTCAGCACCCGCCGAGGCACACTATCCAGAACATGATCTTAGCAACCACGACGCTTCAACCTATGCCAATACTGTAGAGGATGATAAGCTAACTGTTGGTCAGACAAGTGACCCAAATACCGTTGATAAGCATTATTGAGCGAAAAATGCTCATTGTTCTTTTCCTTTCTTGACCAGTTTTTTCGTTTCATGCTTTCTACGTAATGCTTTTTAAGCCTATTCGCTAGCCAGACCGCGCCATTTACTATAATAAAATTACATCCACAGGGAAGTTTCAAAACAGTATAATCTACACAACTTGTATGGCTGGATATGGCCACCAGAAAAGGATGTGGTTTTCTTGCGCCGGTGTTGCATACGCAGTCCTCAGAATACTTCTTATACATAAATGTGCATACACTATGTTTTAGTATATTTCAGCTTATGCGCAAATGATGTAGTAGGACCCGAACCGGAATACCCTCCGTGGTTGAGGCACACAAGACTGCAGGACCTTACTAAGTGCCACCTACACTTGCAGCCATCATGCGATAGGCGCAGATAAACCGGAAACTAGTGTACCTACACATCCTGCTACTGGGAAAAAGATGCAGCAATGCCTTACGTAGCATAACTTGCATTTCGCGAGAGACGACATCCTGAGATTTAATTAAATCGAAAAACTCGCAACCCAAACCCAAATCTCGGGTGCGAAAGACACGAAATGAGCGGTATTATAGGGGGTGCAAACAACGGTTCCATGGTGGCCCCCCTCCTCCTATAACGATGATAATAGTGATAAAGTATCGGCAAGTGTTGTTCCGGATGACAGCAACATGGTTAGAGAGCAACGTATCTAGACGGAGATAGTCATGCAGTGAGAAGGGGACACTGATGTGTTGTCTTGGCTCTGGTGGCTGTATGCGTTGCTCTCAGATATGCTCAGTACTGCAGGAACACATTCTCGAACTCACTCTTCATTTAGCTACCGGCTATTGTTATCACATCTGGAGGTAAAGTTGAAGAGCCAGGAGGCTATGTCCACCTGCCTCGTTATTGTTCGCGACAATGTTAATGTGCCAAGTAAGGGCTCTATTGTCTGAGATTGTGTGATTGTACTCCAAGCAGGCCAAATACGCACTCTTAATGCTTTGAAAGTATACTCTACACCAAGAGATAATTGACCATTTCCTGTTGATAGATAAGAAGGACGAGGCAATAAAAACTCCAATTTCAAGGATAGTTTCAAATCTGTCTGGTTGTAGGTGGTAAAGGAGAGATGGGAACAATGCAAAAGCTTACGGTAAACCTCAATAAAACCTCTGAGAGCGATCGTACATTGTTAAACCCGCCAAAGGTTCATACAAATCATATTTGCTATTCCTCCACCAACTCGTATGATGTACAGTTTAGCGGAGTTTTAGTGCTTTCGGGTTTGATCAAACTATTTACAACGCGTAAGCGGTGGACAGGAATCATTTTTCTTACGTTTGAAGGCAGAAAAGAATACACTACATCGCTACTTTCAAAGCAGGGAGGAAAAGGTGAGGGTGGTGTGGAGCAACCATTTCATTCGTGAGTAGCTAGACAGTGGGCCATTGCACAAGGGTATATGCAGGGAACTTATGTATGTATACATTAGGCAACTGCAGCCGAGTGTGAGTTATGGGTGCAGAGAAATGACCACAAGTCAAAAAAGCTAGCTAATTGATGCCCATGGTTTACACAAAAGCTTTACCCAAAAGTCTATCATTGCACCGGAATTGCGGATACAAACAATTCAAAAGAGCAATGCGACACCTATGAGATCTCTCAGATCGCCTATGCCTCGGTTCACACCTGATCTATTTGCAGGGGAGAGAGTTACCCCAACAGGCGTCGATGTGCGCAGTAGCGTAGCTATGCGGAAAGACATGGTGCGTGATCATGCATGTTGTGTTGCAGCTTGCACTGCACACCCCCAGTCTGTCTACCATCGGCTTCCAAAAAGCCTCTAGAACAAACGGCGGAGCTTCCCGAAACAGAGGTAGAACGATTCCAATGAGGGTGGAAAAGATATCCACATCCACTGCCATTGCTGCTGCATAATGCTGACAATCCATATTGTTTTTATTGTTCCACTTAAAGTGTGGTGTTCGCTTACTGTTTAGCAGTCGAAGTAGCTTAGGACGAGGAGAGAAACCGGGAGGTATAATTGGCAGAATCTGCTCCAGTTATTGTGCAACTTGCATGGGATACGGCGCCGGTCCCGTGTAAGTGGATGAGGCTTAACGCTTCGAGGTAAGTTTGGCGTTATGCAGAGGTGAGAAGGAGCATGTATGATAATCAGTGAAGCTTTCTTCACGATGGTGATAAAAACTTGTGGAGCAGTCGCCATTACCAATACAAATGAGTCGAAGGTGAAATATGTGAATATATAAACAATACATGAACCTTGCTGGTGAGAAGAATATCTAATCGACAAATGTGGGATGAGAAGAGAAGCCAAAAATAGAACTTGAAACCAATTTTGAGAGAAAAGTTTAATAACACGTAGCTAAAACATAATAGAAGAAGAAAATCATAATGTTGAAACGTAGGGAATCGACGGTTAGAGAATATCGTTTGTTTTAAAATCTTCAAATGTTGCTTCAACACCTCCTAAAAGGATCGCACACCCCTCTTATTACCATTGAAGGTAAACTATTATCGCACACTATAAATCGATTGCCACTACTGTGGTTTTGGAAGAGTCAGTTTATCTATGGATGGTAGTCTTTCAACACCAACCGACCTCCTATCTTCAGCGCCCCCATACACGTATGACGCAGCCGAGGAATGCGACTGGCCGTCGCTGTGGGGAGAGGATATCAAGGATGGTACCCCGTATGAGATAGCCTGAGTCGGGCCGGTATGCATTGTGGCAGCAGCGACAGGCTGGGGAGCAGAATATATCGGTTGGACAATGGTCTTTCTCTGGGGATCAAGCTTTTCGTGGTCAGTGTACTGAACCATGGATGAACTTGAGGTGAGAGGTTGTGGTTGTGGAACTGAGTAGTATTGATATGCATGTTGTTGATGCTGTGGTTGTTGTGAGCGAGCGTATGAGAAGAGCTGCTGAGACTGTTGCTGAGACTGTTGGGACTGCTGAGGAACCTGTGTGAACTGGCTTGGATCTTCTATCTCTCTCTGTATGTAAAGAGGATAAGACTGCTGGCGTGATAGAGTCTGATACACGGGTGACACCTGAGAAGGCACACGCTGGTAGTACCCTTGAGGATCAACTCCAACTTGAACGGGTATATGAGATATGCTTGGTTGGGAGTAAGGGCTTTGTGAGTATATTACATGCTGTTGTTGCTGTTGCTGCTGTTGTTGTTGCTGCTGTTGAATATGCTGCTGCTGGAGAAGCTGTTGCTGCTGTAATTGTTGCTGTAGTTCATGTTTTGCTTCACAGGAAGCACATGGCTTTTTAGCCGTCCTTCTAGGAGTATATTTATATCCAGGATACTTCAATGCATGTTGTCTTTTCTCTTCTTCAGCCTTCTTATTCCAGTAGGCCTTCTCGTCTGGTGACAAGTTCCGCCATCTCCATCCTAACTCGCGGGAGACAGCTGGGTTAGTACGGATTGGGCTTCCTTCTTCTAGAAGAGCCTGGTGATTACTCTGTCTAAAGAGAATGAATGCATTTCTTGGCCTGGGGATCCTTGTTCCTTCATTCTTACAAGTGCATTTCTCCTTGATGCTATTGCTGTTATATTGGGGCGATAGTTGTAGTGGGGTGGCTGGTTGATAGATTGGCTGTTGATAAACAGATTGTTGAATAGAAGGAGAAGAGATATATTGCTGTGGATATACCAGGGGGGTCTCCGGGTTCAGTATAGGGTGCTGTTTCTGCTGATTGTGGATCTGTTGTGGAACACTCGGCACACTTGGTACCATCTGTACACTGTAGGAGTAGTAACTCTGTGGCTGTTGCTGCTGATTGTTGTCAGGAACCATACCAACTAATGGTGGCAGTCCTCTGTCATGCTGCTTACCGGACGACGGCGTGTTTTCTCCATCCATTTCGGAGCAATCCCTCCGCGATTTATATGATGACGAGAGTTGGTTAAGGATCGAAGAACTTGGGGGTAGCTGGGAAATTACGGGCTGAAGAAGCGCGCCAGAATTCATTCTAAAGCCGAATCCTTTCTAAGATTATGGTTTTGAGAGCCCAACTATATAGGCATGATCTTGAAAAGGAGCAACCATAGACTGCACCGTACATGAACCTGCTATCTGTCCAAGAGTCAGTTATAACAGCAGTGATTGTTATACTGAGCTCTAAACTGCACCGCTAGCTATGCAAAAGGAGGAAGCCTTGGGACAGTGGGGTCAATGCTAAACAATGGACCCTCTAAATACAATGCAGATGGAAACCTCAACGACATGAAAGCAAATCAATGGAAACGAGGGATTGTACGGTTTAAGTAGGATCAAGTGTGGGCAAATGCAAGTTGAATGGTGCAACTGGTGTGTCTCTGAACAGAGATGTGAGCTACGACCGGAAGGAAACACATAGTGTGCGCAACCTGCAGAACGACGGAAGGGAGGAAGCTAGTTTTGCGCATGAAAGCAAAGCAAAGCACACCCCAAAGACCTATTCCCGATGAAGTAAGATTCGCGCGAGCGGTTTCAGCTGATCTGTCAGTGAGTCGGAAACAACGCCAGTTGCAGTCGGGGAACATGGGGTGCACAGAGAAAACACGCAAGAAAAAAAGGAGAGACAGGGCTTAACTGACTGCTTCCCGCGGCTTCACCCAGGCAGACGTATTAGATAGATCGGCCGGAAACAGGAAACCGTACAGAAACTGTGAGTTGCATATGCGCCTCTAGAGAGAATGCTGACAGGCTAGCTATGCTGCTGCATAATGCAGAAGACATGCAGATGGAAGGAAAAATAGAAGATAGTTGTGGGTGACATAGGCATACTTACTGCGCTCTTCCCGCTGTGTATGCCCCCCGACACCCGACAGTACTTGCCGCTGCTTTTGCATCTCGGACAAATGACAGATGCAAGCAAAAATGTGGCAACTATAGCCGTGGTGCCGATGAGCAACCCTGGAACATGTAATATTCTTTGAATTTTATGTTTGAGACTTAAAGTCAACCTGCATAGCAACAAGAAATATATAAAAGACACAGCTTTTCGATTAAGATTGGGGTGTAATTGTTGTTATTTCTAAGGAATTGGAGGCAATTGTTGCTGCGGTCATTCCTGGCATTGTGGAAATAGTGACTCGCTCAATCGCATCTGACGCACAGCTACATAGTGCAGCCCATGCTTCGCATATCTAGTACCTTGAGGCAGAATAGCTGAGTACCGCCATGCTGGTTGGAGAGATGCTCATACCCTGTGCCCGGATATAACGCAAAAGAACTGCGCGGTTGCAGACGGGTTGGCCGCAGCGGAATACTTCATTTCCGGTGCTGTTCGCTGGCCTGAGCTGACTGAATCCTATTGTGCTCGTCCAAGCACTTCTACACATTATGCTACGTAGTTCATGTACATGCCAAGTGCGACTAATATCGATATGTATTTTTAATTGATGAGTGCGGGGCAGAGAGAGAGAGGCTCTGACCTTCTAAGTGCTCTCCTCTAATTCCGCAATCAGATGCTGAAGAGGTGATGCCAACGATTCTTCTCCTCGAGGTTATCACTCGTTTCAGTAATCAGGTGCTTATCTTTGAGACCCCAAACTCTCGGCTACCCTAATCTTAAATTACCTGTTTCCGAGCTTCTTATACGAGTGCCATCACCTACAATTGCCTCGTCTCTCTCTGCTGACTTCCTCCCTCTGCGGTATGCATGATGTGCGTGGCATGGGACCTGACTCCTCGCGCACGCTCTCCATAGAACACTCACATCACCAGCCTCGCAGTGGATGCTCTCCTTCTCTTTCTCACCTCTCTTTGGCCCGAGACTTCTCGTCCCTTTTCTAGGACCTTATCCTGCATGTGGTCTGCAGCTGCTCCTTGCTGGCCAGATGGAGAAGCCCCACTGCCGGTTTCATGCAATATCACCATAATAGATACCAGAGGAGGCATTTCTGAGACTGAGAGAAGGGCCTTTCGGGTTACTTGCGATAGTTTGGACTAATGCATTTCACTGCTTCCCAAGGGTGCAAGGGAAGATAATCTGTGGGTGGAGGGTTTGCGAGCACGAACAACATCGGATCTCTAGGCAGGCCACAGCCGTCATATTGCAGAGGAGGGGTCAAGAATATGGAGGGAAGTGGGGTCAATCTATAAAAATCAACGAAGTTCTGTGTACGTGACACAAAATTGCGAGGAAGAAGCAGCATAATAAAATTAACCAAGATATCGCCTGCTGTCCTGCTGAGTTACAACCACCTGCTGCATTAGTGCTCTTGAAGCTTGTTTCAGATCTATAATCAAGACAACGTCTCCTCGCTTGCTGGCTGCTGAGGAAAGGCATGGACTGTACCCGAAAGGTGAATATCCGTCCACTGGTGCCTTACCCGATTGAATGAAGATGATGTAAATATATCATACCCTCGGAAACCGGGGGATGCATCGCCGTTAATCCTGGTTCCCCAAGGGGGAAAGTGTGCTGCTGCCCACGGCCTGGGTGGCTTTTTTTTTTGCTGCAGCGGGAGGTGTGAGAATGCATACGCACATCTATAAATACTAATACGATAGGACTAAATTCTAATAATGAAGTTTTGCTGGGTGGGTGAGGGAAGGGACCGACCACGTAAATGAAAGAGAGTTGGGTGAAGGGAAGAGAACGACGGTGCCCTCAATTGGAATAGCCTTGAAAATGAATAATAATGCTTTGAGAACGAAAAAGTGCAAAGAGAATGATAAGCGGCACACCTTATACACCTATATATATATTCCACAACAATTTCTGTCTTTGATACCCTCTAATATAGGGATTGACTTCGTCATCTGCAACATTCTCGCCATCATGTCTTTTATCTCATGCGGAGGGACCTAGTCAGAAGGCAGACACTAAATTCATCAACAATTGAAGCATTCTTTCTCGGCTCCGGTAAAGATCATCCAAACCACCTGTGTTTGATTCTTTTCCCCAAGGGTTTTTGTGTCTGTTTTCCGGCCCAAACGATATTTGTGAAAACGATCGTATGGGGCTTCTGGTTTGGCCGGGCGGCTCATGCACGTTATGCATTACAGTAGAACCGACTTAATACCTCGCACGCTGCTAGTGAATAAACTAGTAGTGATGCAGGCGCTTAGTAAGGGGTGAAGCCCAAGCCCGGACTGATGAACGCAATAAATATCTGATGTCTTTTTTATATTCAAATTTTTAATGAGATTCGAGGGCTCTTTCAGTTTGAATAGGTTTGTATATGCAGTGTCTTAATATTGGGGGAGAAGAAGTTGAAGATTAGATCTAATTCTCAGAGTAAACAAGATATATAATTAAATAAAAAATCTTCAGAAATTTAGAGAAAAGAATACAACTTTCAAAAGCAAAATAAGCTTCTTAAATTATTCCTACACATATCCCTCACTGAAGTTGAGCACATCACTGACTTTACCAGGAGTACGCTATATTAAGTATTTGTGATCATGACCCCAATATCTTATTATCTCTAAGTAAATCCACTCCGCATTGGGCTTTCTCAGCTTTGTGCGCCAGCTTACAGCGTCTTAGCGATAACCGGTTTTTTTTCTGTATCCGTATCATGCAAGCAACTATGCAGTAGTGGTGTAGCTGAGAAGCAGCATGCATGCAGCACATCGGATGCACCCCCTGTTCCCCGAAAGGATTCTTCATAGTAAAGCGGGTGCAGTTGCCGATCTAGTAGATGATGTGCTAGATGACATGGTGAACATCTACCCAATATCTCCATTCTATCCTAGGATATATTTGGAGGCTCACAATTAGATTCGGAATTACCTACACTAAGTCTGTACATCTGTCTTATCCACTGGACGGTGAGTTCAGCACATCTCAATATGACAACGAAAAGAGTGTCGAACCTCGAATATTGATTCCGGAGGAAAGCAGGCATGAGAATGAATGCGAACTAGACTCGGTACCGGGGGATTAGCCCAAGGTAAACTTCCTTTATGCAGATGTGTATGCTTGGTGGAGAATATGTAGTCGTATGCGGGTGCTCTTTGCCGTCTCCTGATGATATACATGGCGTAAATGGCCATAACAACCACATTGAAATTGGGTCTCTAATGAGTTGTGTTGTTCTCTTATAATAGTGTTCTAGTTGCTCTGCAGCCGATAGTAAAGTGCGTTTAGGGGGCCAATGACGGAGTGGCGAAAGGCATGAATGGAGAATGAGCGATTTCCGGGATGCCAGTTCAGCCATGAGTGTTGCAAGCGAAGGTTCAGAAAGAGATTCCATTGAGCAATCAAGAATACGGCAGCAGCCGGAATTTCTGTTGTCATGACAGTTGCAGATGCCTGCGTATACAGCTTCTCCATACCCGTTCGATAAGGTTGTGAATTTATTGCTCCATTCCCTATCACCAGCCGCAGATTAGTTTGGAATCTCCTGCTTTGCTTTCCTTTTGATAGTGTTTATAGACTGGTGCGAGGAACAATGCCTGTTATCTTCGATCGGTGTTGAAACTGTATTCTAGTGTGAGAGTTTTATAGTTATTAGATTATCTATGGTTCCCCCCACCCAATACCTACCAAATTGATCTGCCCGGGGCCAATCATGCGTCAAGATTATTATTTTTAGACACTCTTTCCTGTAATCTCTTGGCTGCAAGTTTGTTTAGTTGACTGTCAAATAAATAGTCAGACTTCAGAATAACTCTCTCAATAAAGATTGGCTTTCTCTTGCAAAGTATAGCATTAACTCGTTCACGATTGATATTCAAAAGTCCGTCCTCTAGAATTGAGCGGAAGGTTTAGTTGCCATAATGTGGTGGCGTGTCTGAAATCGGAGATCTGGAACCAGAAGAGCATTATAAATCTACACTCCTGGACCAGTTTGACGTTCGGGTAAAGAAGTATTTGCCTTATGGAGGACGACATAGGTAAATGCTTTACACTTATTGTCTGTAGGGAGAATAGTTCCCATTTCAGCTCTCTAGAGTATTAGATTGAGCAGAATTTTCTCCTCCATACAAGCTACCCATCGCATTTCAACTTGGCAAGCTCTGAATTGGGCTCAATGAATTCAGACCCCTGTCTCTATGCAGAAGAGGTAAAGATGATCTTGTGTTAATAACTGACGAAGATTCCATTCAATCAGACACACTAAGATGCATCAAGGATTCCACATGTGGTTCGTTGCTTCTCCACATACTGACTTCTACTCCCCCAAATAGATTGTATTGTAACATCCTACTGGCATTGTTAGACTACTATCTATGGAATCTACAGGCTTTCTTAGAGACAGATCCGACAGCTCATCAAGCACCGTCTGGGTGTTTAAAGAGAATGATCCCTGCGCAATACTTGAGCCGGTGTTCCTGCTGTTCCTCCACAGATTGATGTATGGGGGAACAGTTATATCCAGAGAGAGCATTCATTCTTCAACTATAGTGAAGTCGAGGTTCTAAGAACAGAGCAAAATAACTCAAGTCTGCAATCGTCAGCGGCCACCTTCACACAAGTTCACACACATTCTTTGGGCAGGCAATAACTTCACAACAACATCAAGAATGTGAACCACTGGAGTATTACACGAGCACACCACTGA
The DNA here is from genome assembly GCA_003706285.3 of Kuraishia ogatae. NCBI lineage: Eukaryota > Fungi > Ascomycota > Pichiomycetes > Pichiales > Pichiaceae > Kuraishia > Kuraishia ogatae. Next base: position 135,096 of record PPKV03000014.1, on the reverse strand, counting down.
AAATTAGATAGATTGGCTTCAATACCTTAAACACCCGAAGGGGATACAACAACATCCTGATCAGCATCATTCCATGGCCGACGTGGGGCCTTTTTACTTCTCCGGAGTCCTTTATATATTTTCAGTTATGACACCACATGCCTCAACTATTATCTGATTGGAAGAGAGAAACAAGCTTTAGATCTTGAATACATTGGCTTTGAAACTTTCGGAAATGAATTGACTGAAAAGATAATACCGCACAGATTACCAGATTAGTGTCAACGCTTTCTTTTGTTCAGCCGTGGATTTACAACGTTCTCTACATATATTCCAGGAGAACATTTTAGCCAAATGGATGAATAGTACATTCATAGCGTCTATAAGATCAGATTGTATGAAATGGTTTCCTATATATCCAAATGTTGTGTCTGTTTCTCACATGGATACGAGCATGACGATACCACTACTCTATTAAGGTGAGGCTTGAATACAACTGCATTATCATGGACAGATCGAAAGATCGTTTCATAAGTATACTATGATCAAACGTTTGTCAGTTGTCTAGGCTACTATGGCATTGATGACAAAGAATAACTGACCCCCAGGATTAACTGAAAGAACTACGGAGAAATTACGATGGGAGCAGTGATCGTATAAATTGTTGAAACCAATATGTACAATCATTGGGTAGTGATTCTCTTTGGGTATGACTGGGTGTCAATGTTTGAAGGTCCGTTAGTGTTCTGTCTCAACCTGAGGCACGGATGGAATCGACACAGGGACTGAACAACGAACCGATCTACGGAGAGATTACAGAACTACAGAGAGGTTATAGAGGGCATGAAGGGATCACAGAGATTTACCAGATCCTTGGGTGTGGAGCAGGGGTGCAAACTGAGGAGACATCAGAGTGTGCTGAGGTCTGAGAGTAACAGCTTTGTTTCACTGTTTACACCATTTCACCATATATTACCGAACTAGAAAGCATATACATTGATTAACAGATAGACAGATCTCTCGTCAGGAAATATCCACAGGGCAGTTACATTACTGCATTAAGCTTTAGTACCGTCTCACATTAGTCCTTTCATTAAGGTTTAGTACCTTCTTATCCTTACATTAGTCCCTATATCGGTGCTTGCATTAGTCCCAATCCGGATACGGTGAAGCATAGCGATCTAGTCAAGGGACAAATCAGCAAGATACAGCAATAGTAGGTTTCCTAGCACGCAACAGAGCGGTTTGTTTTTCTGCTTCATTCGCTTATATGCTACTTTGCAAGTTTATGCTTCGCTTATATGCTACTTTGCAACCGTCTATGCTTCGCTTATTGTAACTGTTAAACCAGCCCTTCTACAGTACGACACAAAGTACGCAGCATACAGCAACATACTGCATACAAACCAGCCCTCAATAGAATGTGCCATACAAAATGCCCCCATCGCCTGCACATATAAACCAGCACACAGTTTCTGTGTATGCATGCTTAACTAAGCCAAATACCAGCAGCATACGAGGAACTGACCAGGCAGGTAACACACTATGAGGGCACTATGAGTGTCTGTGAGTGTACTGCCTGTGCATTTTGACTGCACCGTGTGTGTGGCCGATGTGTACGAGAGAATAGCTGGCTTGTATGTGAAGTGTGGGAGTAAAGTTGCTTCAGTTCTGAGGCTGATCCTTTCTTTCTTTTAGTCGTTTAATCTGCTCTGAGGAGCAAAAATGAGTTTCTCATTAGTTGCTGATAGGGTGATAATGGAACATCCTGAACTCCTATGACACGCCTCCTAGAGCGATGTAATAGAGCTGTTGATGGATATGTCAATGCTAACGTTCATAGTAACAATTCAATGCAGTCTCCAACTGGTTACTAGGGTCTAGCCCATCAGGGCCAGTGTGGAACCGAGAGGGCCAGCGCCATCTAACGTCTTTGAGCCATGTGGGAGGAGCGCCAGGTGTTAGGCTTGGAGTGGCTCTAAACGAGCCTCTTGACGCAGCTTGAAGCGCGGGAGCTCGCTGCACTTCGCGTTCTTTTCGTTTCGTTGCCAGGTGATTGGTGTGTAAAACGGTGGATTTGTGCATATTGATGCACTCATGCATGGTGCTTCCGCATCTGGCAGTCCAGCTACTCTAAAGGCACAGTTACCCGGACCAGTCTGCCATTGCTAACGGCATTGACATCCCAATGGGGAATTCCCCGATCCCAAAAGCAGTCCCGTTGCCACGGCGACGTACGTTGTTTACCACTGCCGAAATAGTGAGGAAAATGTAAACAAATTTTCCGCCCACAAACCCGGCGGCGCTTTCCAGCCCCAACCCACAACCACCCCCCAGGACAAGTCTTTGACCCTCTTTCCTTTGTTCTTTTGTTTTGTTTCGCCTCAATGTCGAAAGTCGTTGAAGACATTTTAATGTATCGTCTTTGTGTATATTCGTTTTCTTTCTCCGTATAGGCAAATCCACAGAACTCACTCTATTCATTCCTTTTATAATCCGAGTGACAGCCCCATTTAACCGCGCTTATTAAACTCACCCTTGAGTCTTTCGTTTCTACAAGCAACAGTTTACATTCGCTTTCAACAACCAACGCCAATAGCAGCCACAAAGCAACCATTTCATCCTTTACGCTATTCATTCAACAATGCTTGTGAAGGATATCATCAAAGCTGCCCTTATTCTGGCTCCCCTCGTGAAGGCTGATACTGTAGTTGACGTTGTCACTACTGAGGACATCACCTCTGTTTCTGACGAGCAGATTACAACCACAAACGGACAAGGCACAACCGTCATCAACACCGATGTCACAACCACCATTGTCCAGACCGTGACGGTCACCGAGACCCTTTACAACAGTGCTGAGTTGGCTTCCATCTCCTCTGCCTCTGCTGCTTCAGTTGCTTCAGTTGCTTCTGTTGCCTCTGCCTCTTCTGCTGCTTCAGTCGCTAGTGCTTCCTCAGTTTCTGCTGCATCTGCCGCTTCAGTCGCTTCGGTCGCTTCAGTCGCTAGTGCTTCCTCTGTGTCCGCCGCTTCTGCCGCTTCTGCTGCTTCTGCCGCCTCTGTTGCCTCTGCCGAGGCTGCTCTTTCCTCTGCTTCCGCCCTTATCGCCGCTAAGGGGTTGTTTGCCGTTGCCTCCGACCCAAGCAACAGCACAATAAGTACTGGATACAACTCTTCATCTTCTGTGCACCACTCCTCTCACTCCTCATCAGCCCTTTACCACAACTCCACCTCGCTCATCACTTCCTCCACCCACAAGTCCTCCTCGTCTTCTTCCTCAAGCTCAACATCATCTATTGAGGCTACTTCAAGCGCCCCATCTTCGTCTTCTTCTGTAGGTGGTGTTGGACAGCTCGAGTTCTCTGGAATAACGTTTGGTGTTGCTGGTTTGGTGATGGCGGCTCTGTTGTAATACCCGTGGTAGTGCGCAACAATCCAAATTTGAAGTTTTATTAATTTTTTTTGCTCCTTTCCTTACACGCAAAGTTTTTGTTTTCAACCTTTTTGTCACTTGGCTCTATTCTAATGGATTTATTCAAGCGTCTCTTCTATGAAGGAGGATTCGTTTTCTGATATCATTTTCCCTTCTCACGTTTGTTTTCCGTCTTCCCTGTATTTTTATATCTACTTTTATAAATAGAGTCAACCTCGGTCTACATAATTCTTCTGCAGTAGTTGTTGAAATAGTCCTAGAATGCTTTAGTGAGCTCTTTTGAGTACACCATCTAGAGCGCAGTACCAAGTACCGCGGCTGAGATTCACATTACAGCAAGATCTATCAAAAATACATATATTTTATCTATGAAGAGCCGTACCCAGGATATCCTGAGTATATTTGCACCATTCTATAGTGAAGAATTTGCACAAGCGTAAGAAGTATGGGTCTCCACATGCTTCAACTCCACAGTCTCAACTCAATAGTGGTAACCCTCTCACAGCGCTCAGAGAACCTGGTTGGTGAGCAAGCGGGTATGCACTCAGAGGTATCGCATGGATTAATCAAGGTTGATGTACTTATTCCTGAGAGCCACATGGAGTGCAAACAAACATCTGGAGGGCACAGGCAGATATAGAGAGAAAAAGGGTGCTTCAATGGCTTCGATGTGGTTTCGAAGCAATCTTGTTTACTTTGCCCTTTTTTCCCCTTTAAGGGGTTATAGTGTGGAGATCACCCTGTTCGATTTATCATGCGGACTTCGAATAAGGCTTACTATGGATTCACTATAGGGCTCAGTTCTGGATCTAAATACTATCGCGCCCCATGAAACACATACAAAAGAAGCCCCTAAAGATTATGATATCCCACTCTTAAGCAGCTACTCTTAAGCAGCTACACTCAAGCACACACTCCCGAGCACACTATGTAGTTCACCTCAATGTTTACTTTTCAAGCTTCGGAAAGTTTCAGCATCACGTGCAGATCTCAATATAAATGTAACAGCATGCCAAAGTTGTGATACAAAGGATGGGTGGGGGTTGATGGGGGTCGATGGGGGATTCATGGGTGTATCTTGTACAGCCTGTACCCAAATACCTACATATGATCATCCCAGTTTGCTAACAAGGCTATGAATAATCCTACAACCTATTTACCGGTCACGTTACGGTTTGATACAATTTGGTCACACCACACCCGTTCGGGGAATGTATATGAAGTGCACCTCATCTTGATATCCATATAGAACCCTAATAATGTCTTTATAGTTTGTGTTTCGATGCGTAATTAGAGTTTAGTGTGCATAACATGCATATCAAGGTTTGAGTGTGCATAACAGTACATAACATGCATATCAGAGTTTGAATGTACATATGTTCATCAGGGAAGTGCATCAGCTCGGTATGGTGACTGTAACAGTAATACCATAGTATTTGCGAGGCAAAGGCTCTCTTTGTGAGTTTTGAGTAAAGAAGTTGGTGTCAATAAACTATATGCGCAAACTACTAGTGTATCTTCGAGGCTACAAAAAAGCGTACAAGAATAATGCGATGCTACATTGGTTTTATAAAATGGCCACCTCCATGCTAACTATTACAAATTTTCCTTGCTAAGAACTCTGCTGGCTGATAACAGCCGAGAACAACCCGTTTCTCCATCCCTGCTTGCTGTTGATCCACCTGCCTAAGCGATGCTCCTTAGACAAGGTTGCCAAGACTCTAAACTGTTCGTGGCCTTTCTTGCCCGTTTCGGCAACATCGATGCCCGTAACAACACCCTTTGCATTTCCCAGTTCGCCAATGAGAGTGAAATTGCGTATTTGGGAATCCAATTTCCATACTCTGATGGTTCCGTCCCATGACCCAGAGAGAAAGACATCTGAATATGGAATAGCGTAAACAGACGTAATCCAATAAGGCTGTGGGATGGGCACCTGTCTCTCAGCCTCTTGTGGCTGGGCCTCGGCAGAAGCCTCTTGGGGAGTAATGGCCAGTTCAACACCATGGGCACATCTCTCTGTAAAGAGCGGTTTCTTTTTGGCTAACGACCACAATGACAGGTTTCCGTTATCGCTACCGGTCACAAAGTGAGAGTCATCAACCATAGACACACAATCGATGCTTCCCTCGGCAAAGAAGGCAGCAGACGGAGAGTCAGCTAGCGCCTGTTTTTTCTTCCCTTCAACGGAGTCACCGCCTCTAAACGTCAACCTCGTCTCCTCTGCAATCTTCCACAGCATGGCTGTGCGGTCACGCGATCCAACGGTGACACAGCGCTCCTCTCCCAGTGCGGCAATATCAACTACAAAGTCCTGGTGTCCATACAGCGTTTCCAGCTGTGCCATCTGCGTCACCGAATAAGTTCTAATCTTCAGATCAGCACACGAGGCATAAAACATATCGCTATTACGTCTGAACGCCAGCCCGAATACTTGCGCCTTTCTATCCCTGCACTCCAGCACCCTTGCCGGAACGAGATTCTCACTGCTCCACACAATTACCCTCCTATCCTTACCACCGGTGACGACGTATCTCCCGTCAGAGCTGGTTGCGACTGAGAAAATTTCGTCACAGTGCCCGTTCCTGCTGTGTTCTGCTTTCAACTCGATGTTTTTCACGCCTCCTTTTGCATATCTCGTCCGTATTGGTTTCTTGGTGAAATCGCCAATGCTCCACTTGGCAAGCTCCATGTCTTTGCTCACGGTGTAACAGTATGGGTATTTACAAGTCACGCCGTTCATTCCCTGTGCCATTACCCTGGTTATCGTGCTTTTACTACCCCTTACAACAAGCCTGTCGCCAAAGAATCTATATACATGTCCTCTGCTCTCTGCAGCGTCCTCTTTGAGCCTCCGTGCAACTATATCGTCATCGAGGTCCTGCGCATCATAGTTGTATAAATCTCCACCGGCATCAACTTCTGCTTTGAGGTTATCCAGGTATTGCTTGGCCAGTCTACGCCGCTTATCACCTGCGCTTTCCCCTTTGAACTCCTCTTCGCTGTCGAGATCAGAATCTTCTACACCCTGAGGGTTAGGTGTCTCACCCTCAGGGTCTTCTGACTCACTGCCGCTTTCGCTGGTGACCTCTTCGTCATTTGTTGGTGCTGCTGAAGTGGCCGAGGTGGTTCTTGATGTCCTGTTGAAGGAGCCTGGCTGTCTGTCCTGTTTTGATCTGGGAGCCCTGGAGGTTGGCTTTGAGGACCTTTTCCTCTTTTTGGAGCCGTCACTTAGAAATGGGTCGTTCATTATTTAACTAGAGTACATGCAAGTGTGTGGAAATTGTTGTGGATTATCAATCTGGAGGTTGGAGTGTCAATCTGGAGGCTGGAGTGTCAATCTGGAGGTTGGAGTGTCAATCTGGAGGTTGGAAGTATCAATTCGTTTGGTATATGAAATATATGGGTTTCAGTGATTGTATATGAGTAGAATCACAGACTAGTGATGACACCTAATGAGATAATTAATAATAACTGATGAGATAACTAATCAACACGTATCTATGGAACCACTGGTATCCCTAAAAACTTCACCTATAGTGGGTACTGCTGTTAGTAGTGCTAAGAAAACGTATTGCACTGAAATTTTTTTTGGTGTATTTGGTAGCACACGACGCGATGATCTGGAGGGGCACCATGAGATTATGTAATGGAAACGAAGAGATTATGTCATCAAGGAGAAGAGATTACAGAAGGCATTTTGGGACATCAATGAAAAACAATATATATATATATTATTATGTCGTTTTGTGTAGGGGTTGAAGTTTAATAGGTAATCAACGGGGATGTTTTATTGTTTCCAAATTTCAGATAGAGGGTTCTTGTGTGTAGGAGGGGTTCCTGTGTTTAGCAGAGGTTCTTGTGTGTAGGAGGGGCCCCCCTGCGTGTAGGAGGGGTTCCCGTGTTTAGCAGGGGTTCCAGTGTGTAGGAGAGGTCCCCGGTGTGTAGGAGAGGTCCCCCTGCATGTAGGAGGGCTCCTACAAGGTTGTAGAAGCAGACACTTGATTCTATAAAGGGACCTCTATACAGGGATCCATTTTTAAAGGGACTCCCACGTAAAAGCACCTCGCCATACAGGCACTCCCGCACGAAGGCACCCCTCTATAGAAGTACTCCTCAATAAAGGCACTCCAGCATGAAGGCACACTCTCCTATGTAGCCTCTATGAACCACTGAGAGATGAGGTTAACAAACACATGATACATATTATCTCGTATTTTCATCCTTGTTCACACAGATCACCTCTTTATTTATAGAGGTTAGACCGTTATTCATACAGATCATCTCCTTCTTTACATATATCTTGTCTTCATCAACACATATCATATCTATCTGCTTAGTATATACACACAACCAAGATGGTTTTTCCATTCCTCCTCCTTCACCGTATCGGTAAGACAAGAGATTTGGCTCTTTTGGTTCCTCTAATGTAACCATGTTTTAAATCTATAACAAGCTTCCCACTTTTACGTCTTGTATATTCACCTCTCATATTCTCACCTCTCATATGCTCATCCCTCATATGCTCCCCTCATATATAGTCACACCCCTCGTATGCTCATCTCTCATATACTCATCTCTCATATATTCACCTTATATATAGTCACACCTCTCATATGCTCCCCTCATATCGTCGCCTCTCATATATTCACCTCCTATATCGTCACCTCTCATATCGTCACCTCTCATATTCTCACCTCCCATATGCTCCCCTCATATCGTCACCTCTCATATATAGCCACACCCCTCATATATAGCCACACCCCTCGTATGTTCACAGCCCATCTCACCAACTGCCCACTGCCCACCTCATCTCATGTGACCATAGCAACGCCATCACCGCTTCTTATCGCGTTCCCAATCCGGTAACCCATGGATAAGAGAGGCAGAGTCATCTACTTGCCCATATATATTTATATCTACGGAGATATAGACAAACTCCTGCTAGGACTGCACCCGTGAATGTCTGGTGTAACTCATCATTGCATTTATACAGTCAGCCGAGCATATTTGTTTCAAATAGATTTTGCATATTCGCTTTCCACGCCTCCTCTCTGACTTCACACTCACAGATATCATCCAAGCCACTCTGTACACACCCACACTCTCACGGATATCATCCAAGACACTCTGTACATATAGATATATATATATGTCAACTACATTGATACGATAGGGTCAACACCATAGAGGAATACAGTGTAATTCCTTCCTGGCTCGCATACTACTGCACATCATCTCTACAGAGACTCATTAGTGGTGGCATACCAATAGCAGCGCACCCCCATGCGTATAGCCATTTCAACCAACCAGGTATCCGGATGATAAAAATAATAAAAACTGATACAATCCGATAATTCTGAAAAAATCACACCATGTCCTATGAATCATACAGCGAGTACGAGAAACCTCGTAGACCTTCGCATTCTCACCACCAGCCTCAACCACAGCCTCAACCACAGCGTGTTGCCAACAAGTTGAACCAAATGACTCAGATGGTGCAGAGTTTTTTCGTCAAGGCGGCACATCTGATCGTCGAAACACGCGCGCCCCCTCTTGCTTCAGATGTGACTCGTGTCAATAAATGGTTCAACATCGACACCTTTGACACTCCCAAGACGGAAGAGCTCAAGGCGTGGCGGCTAACCAGGGACAGCGCCTCTCACCTCTCGTATCTGCCGCCAATGGTGATAGAGACGTATTTGGACCTACGCGGATTGATGAGTAATCAAACCGTGGTGTTGCAGAACGCATCAACTGGCAAAGTGTATACTGTATGTAAAGGAGGCGGCAAGAAGAATGAAATTGTACTAGAGAGGTGGCTGATTGAATTTGATACAAACACCACCGGTAACACTGCTCACACTGGCACTCCTATAAGTACTGGCATCACCCACACTCCAAAAGGCGGTATAGTGAGCGGAGATATCGTGTTTAGTAGCAGCGATGTGGACACGTTTGACTTGCCCAGTGCATATAAGCGCATCATCGTTCTATTTAGAGTTTTGTATACATATCTCAAGCTGCTGCCTGCCTACAAGCTGAGAAACGTCTTGTTGGAGGGCAACGGCATGTCAAGTAATTCCATGATGGATGTGAGGTGTAGAGTGTTGGAGGGTAACAAGGCGATACTGAGTAAAGGGCGTATAGGTTTGAGCAAACCCATTCCCAAGGCCGAGGAGAGGGCCCCTGACGAGAGGGCAGACCAGAAGGATGCTGGCGATGATGACGGCTACAACAAAGCCAAGAGCGTCGTCGACACCACGCCCCCTCATAACCGGAAAAAGAGATTCGAGCCCATAGTCACGCCTTTTGGAACTCTGCGTGCCTCTGTGTGCTATAGAAAAAACTGTAGATACTCCCTGACAGATAACGAGGCTGTTCTCTCCTCTCATTTCATGAACGTGGAAAGAAGAGAGCATGCTGCCGTGTCACCTTCTTCACCCTCGAGTAAAATTTCTCCTAGGCATGTTAGAGGAAATAGAGTTTTATCATTACAGCAAGATGACGCTGCAATGTCAACCTCTCCAAGAGCAGTAAATGAGTCAGCCTCTCTTTCGCCTACCCACACCTCGTTAACTGATGAGATGGCTCGTTTACAGGGCGGCATTACAGATAACACCGTCCCCAGTGCCATTAGCGCTGCAAGCCATATCGACTCATATCACATGGGTGAGATTGGCCTCCCAACCTCTTCCTCCCCTCGCCGCCGCGCTTCTTCTCGTTCAGTTCAACCGTTCAAAACTCCTTCTGCAGCAATGTCGCCACCTCCTCTACAGCAGCAAATTGTAGAGAGGAGAAGCATTAGCGGTGCTACCCAGCCTTCCATCTCCTCCACTCAGACTGGCAACACCATGCCGCCATTTGTAGCAAGCGTAGCATCCAATCATTCCAATAACTCTACCGTAATCCCCATGGCCATTGTGAACAACTCCAGCACCTCTCTGGCCGCTGTTCGACGGAGCAACCCCCGAAACTCCCTCACCACTCATTTCAACAACGACTCTGGTAGTACCGTGGGCATATCGTTGCCACGGAGCGTAGCCAGCAGCAGCGCCGGCAACACCGTTGGGTCGTATATGTCTAACCTGGGTGGTATTCCCATAGCCGCAAGCAGCGGGAGTGGAACGGCAACCACTGGAATGCCACCATCGTTGAAATTCTCCTCTTCGTTTGGCTCGAGAGTGAAGGGTTTGGGAGGCGACCAGCGTAGCTTTGAACAGCGCAGTTTCAGTGCCATGTCGCCCAACTCTCTAAGGAGAAGGCACCGGGGCAGCGACAGTTCAGAGTTTCCCGATGTGTTCAACGAGCTGGAGCCGGCAAGCGGGCTGTATATAGATGATGGGATTGGAGATTTCATGAGGATGCTGGACAACAAGCCTCAGGTGAAGTTTTCCTCTGGTGGTGGAGGGGGCATAGGAGGAGAGGAAGTTCACGTGGCGCCTCCCACCGTGCAGACAGGCTATGGGTTTCAGGTTGACAGTTCGAACAGAGAACAGCGTAGCCAAAGCATGGATATCTTGGAAAGATTCCAAATGCTGAAGGGAGACCACGATATACTCGGAGACGACTTGAGTGCCAGTGTGGTCAACATGATGCAGTACGGCTCCGCCGGATCACACGGGTCTCATGGGTCGCGTGGATCCGGTTCAAGGGGTTTTGGCTCAAGGGGTTTTGGCTCGCGTGGATCCCATGGGTCCCATGGCACTCCTCCCCCAGGTGTTTCTGAGCACCAGTTTCATAGAAACACTTCTTATAGTGACCACTCGTATAGCTGTAACGTCCACAGTAACCATCCTCACCGTCCTCCTGGCTCAGATAAACACACGTGTGATGATCGCGCGTCTCCTGTGCCGTCTGGTTTGCAGACTAACCTTGCCATTTCACGTAGCCGCACTAATAGCTCTGGAGTATCCGTCTCTCCCAATAAGGGGGAACCAGCAACCACCACCAGGGATCTTGGCACCTCGCCTATAGTTGGGACAGCCAGCTCGCAGGTGCTGAGATCTTTCAGCTACAACCCTCACTCTTCCTTGTATTCGCACTCGTATGCGAATAAGATGAAGCCTCCAACAGCCTCTTCTGGCCCTGTTCCGGCATCTGTGACGGAGCATGTGGCGTACGCTGAAATTAATAAGCTTGCCTCTTCCACTGGTGAGCAAACCGTCAGCCCTGTTATACGTAATGCCTCTCACGTTTCTCTTTCTGAGTTTGCCCAATCCGTGGCTAAACATTATGTGAATCGGAGTTTCTCAACAGCCTCGATTGTTCAGCCCCCTCCAAAGAGCTCAGCGTCTCTGTCTGTCTCGCCAGTGGGACACACCCAACTGGATTTTCCTGATAATACCATAGGCATGAGAAACCAGGTTCCCAACCAATTGTCGCAAAGATCAACACAATCGGCTAATCCCTCCTCCACCTCCACCAACTACGTGTCGGCCTCATTACCCGTTACACGTAATACTCATCTACTAAGGATTGGCAATACCCGATCCATTGCACCGAGAGGCAATCTATTGGCAGCAAGACACGCAGTGAATTCTCATTTTGACGATATTGCCGCTTATCTTCCCTCTACCGATAACGAGCATGCCATTGTTGAAGGAGATGATGATGTTGGAGGGGGAGTACGGGATGGTTTGGGAGAAGATGAGGGAGGAGATGGTTTGGGAGGAGAAGATGATGATGGGCTGCTGTTTCCCTATGAGAGATATGAGAGTTAGACATTGGAAATGTGTGAGTGTTGGTACGCAATATATAAAATATAGCGGGTATACAATATATATAGTTATGGTGAGCGGTACATATAGTGAGAGGATATACAGTGTATACAGTGAGAGGATATACAGTGTATATAGTGAGCCGTATACAGCATATACAGTGAGAGGGTATATCTAGTGAGGGTATGTATGGTGAGAGTATATATAGTGAGAGTATATACAGTGAGAGGGTATATATAGTGAGGGTATATAGTATATATAGTGAGGGGTATATAGTGAGGACTGTGTCTACTTCCTCAACTCAAGCAATCGCTTTTCCAGCTTTTCATTCATCTCGACATGCCACTTCAAATGCCTCTGTAAATCATAATCCCTTTTGAACTTCCTAGTACACTTTGTAGAATACGTGCATGGGATTGTACGAGATTCAATGTTGTTCGAAAGCAGGTCAATTGCCGATGATTTCGAGAGCAAAGTGTCCAGAATCGGTTTATTGGCTTTGGACATGCCATTGTTGCTCTGAGAGACAACTTTAGAAGTGGAATCACCATACTGGGGAGAGCCCCTAGAATCGCCATATTGGGGAGTGCCCTTAGAATCGCCATACTGGGGAATATTTTTGCTAACTCCCTCACTTGTACCTTGAATAGACTCAGGGGTTAATGGGAGGGAGTCAGCTATACCAATCCCCACTGGAGAGCACTCTCCCATCTCTTGATGCCTAACTAAATCCTCTTTTCTTGCAAATCTCTCACCGCATGAACTACACCCCCATAGTTTGATCACTTTTGTCTCGTCATGAATCCTCATATGGTTCTTCAACCCACTCTCTCCAACACATTTCCTGCCGCATATCTCACAGCTGAGCTTGGGGTGTTCAGTGTTGATGTGCAGTTTCAGCTGCGACCAATTCTTGAATTGCTTCACACAACCAGGAAAATCGCAGCTGAGGAGGGTTAGTGAAGTGCCTACCGCAGGATTGGAAGATGCAAAGGCCATCACATGATGTTTGGCCATGTGATCTGCCAATCTACCTGGACGAGAGAAACTCTTGTTACACTCCTTACACTGTAGTCTTTCTACCAGGTGCACTTTATTTATATGCGCTTTCAGAGATTGGTGTTTATAAAAGGACTCTCCACACACTTCAGGCAATCCGTTGGATAAACCACTAGTTTCATCTCCATTCACTCTACTATATGTGCAAACAAATGACTTGGTGTGAACTTTCTCATGCCTCTTTAAATGCTGAGGAGAATTAACCCCTTTACCACATACACTACAATGGAAGGGTTTATCTTGAGCGGTGGTGTGTTTTAGGAGGTGTCTTTCTAGGTGGTGTTTACGGGTGAAGGATTCATTACAGTTGGGTATTTGGCACCTGAAAGGACGTTCATTGGTATGGGTTCGCAAGTGTTGTTCCAATTGAGAGGGGCGAGAGTATGCCTTCCAGCAGTCTGGAAACGTGCATATATAGTGTTTAGGCCTTGGGCTACCGGGACGGGAGCTCTCGCGTGACTGATCGCGACAAGTGTCTGAGGTGTGTGAGCTTGAATTCAGCGGTGGGTCAGGAGAGATGTGTTGCTGAGAGGAGAATTCCTCGGAAAGGTTCTCGGAAAGGTTCTCACCAGCCTTGCTATCGGTAACCTTCCTCCTCTTTTGCAGAGGCTCGCAATCGAGACTGTCTGCACCCCCATTTGGTGTATCCTCGTCATTTTGGTGATGTTGCTGATTTTCAGCAAAATCTTCAACACTTTTGGTGGTGCTTGTATTAGAATTATCGCTGTTATTGTCATTTCTTTCAACAGCCTCATTATCCACTCTCTGTGATGGGGGGGGTCTCACCACCAGCTGGGTGGTTGGTGTCATATCGATATCTGGATATAAAACACCTCCATGGGTCTTACAGAATGGTGAAAGCCCTTTTGACAAGGGGTGTGTTCAGGACAAGTTAGGGTGAAGTGATTGTGGGGTGAGAGCAGTGGGTGGAATAAGTGTGGGGTGAGAGCAGTGGGTGGAATAAGTGTGGGGTGAAGCCGTGGGTCAAGGAACAGCTTGCTAGTTGGTGATACGAGATGTAAAGCAAGAGTGCTGAGTGGGATATTGGCTGAAAAATTTGTATTTTGGTCACTGGAATATCAGACTACTATGTTAAGCAAGACTGAATAACCATTTTATATTATGTTTTCGTATAGATATGTGTTTTCCACTCGTCTGTTATGCACACCATAATAACCAAATATTTTCTTTTGAGTACCCCACGTAATGATGCGGGATGGAGTTCCCAAAAGGGTAATACCGATGGAGTGCGAGGAGAGGTGATAAATGGCGAGCATATGGGGAAGAAAGGGTATACGAAGCAGCTGGCTGGCTGGCTTCAAAAGTTGCAAGAATATTCGGAGAGCCACAGAAGGCATTAACAGCATGGGGCATTGTTTTTTCATTGTGTGAAGATTTGCACTCATTCAATCTAGATATAGTTGGTTAGAGTGTGCGTGGTTATACAGTGCGTGGTTAGAGTGTGTACTTATATAGTGCGTGGTTATATAGTGCGTAGTTATATAGTGCGTGGTTATATAGTGCGTGGTTATATAGTGAGTGGTTATACAGTGCGTGGATAGAGTGTGCGTGCTTATATAGTACGTGCTTATATAGTGCGTGATTATATAGTGGGTGGTTAGAGTGCGTAGCTACATAGTTATACAGTTACTAGTGTACATAGCTATATAGTGCGTAGTTAAACAGTGCGTGGTTAGAGTGTGAGTGGTTATATAGTGCGTAGTTAGAGTGTGCGTGGTTATATAGTGCGTAGTTAGTGTGCGTAGCTACATAGTTATACAGTTACCAGTGTACATAGCTATACAGTGTGTACTTATATAGTGCGTGCTTATATAGTGCGTGCTTATACAGTGCGTGGTTAGAGTGTGAGTGGTTATATAGTGCGTAGTTAAACAGTGCGTGGTTATATAGTGCGTGGATAGAGTGTGCGTGGTTATACAGTGCGTAGTTATATAGTGCGTAGTTATATAGTGCGTGGTTATATAGTGAGTGTAGGAGCGAGCTTCTGGGTACACCATGTGGCATCAATTCACTCACCATAAAATCCCGGTCAATACAGTGATAGATAAATACAACTCTCCACCGATACATACATATATATTTATATAGATACACCATCACTCCATCCCCAGCCCTGTCCGCACGCTCTCCAATATCAATCGGATCTGATGTATGCTCTCTCTACCGCCCCTATATTTTGAACAGCCCCATTAAATGCTCACAGTTGCATACAGGCCACTGAGCACACTCAACTGAGCACACTCGTTACCCGGCTATGAAATTTTCACATACACCCCAGACAGCCATACGAATTAGGAAGATTGGCATAATATACTCAGAGTGGAGGGGAGTAAAAAGACCTAAGCAAAAGGGTTTCTCTGTCGAGCAAATTGACATCAATACTGTTGGTCATTATTGCCGCCTTGCCATTTTTCATAGAGACTGCAATACCGTCGCCACTGCCTCACCACTGTCTCACCACTGCCTCACCACTGCTGTCTCACCACGGCCCTATCCCTATACAGTATAGTGTACAGCCCCCAGAAGGTTTAGCCCCAGAAGGTTTAGCCCCAGAAGGTTTAGCCCCAGAAGGTTTAGCCATAGAAGGTGTATTTCTAAAGTGTCCCATCACAGCCCTACATAGCATTGTATATTTCATATATACTCATATATACACATCTATATTTCGCTAAGATACCTATAACAAACAGGTGGTCAAGCAGGTTGTAAAAAGAGCACCAATAATAAACGTCACCAATAACTTGAACGTCTCCACCAATATGTCCGACGACGAGCAGCCATTCAACGAAGGAGAGGAGAACTACGCCGACTTTGACAACAACGAGGCCTTCAGCGACGAAGAGCACTTTTCCGATGATGAGGAAAACCACAACCCCGACGGCTATGGTGAAGAAACAGCGGATGGGAGGAAAATAATAAACGGCGGTTTGGGCCCTCAGGACCACGAACAATTCACCGCCGCTGCGAGCGGAAACGGAAATGGTGCACCAAGAAAGAAGAGTCTCAAGGAGCTCGTGATTCCAAAGGAGGAGAGGACAACCACCCCTTATATGACCAAGTACGAGAGGGCTCGTATTCTCGGTACGAGGGCATTGCAGATCAGTATGAATGCGCCAGTTTTGGTTGATATCGAAGGTGAAACTGACCCCTTACAGATTGCCATGAAGGAACTTGCACAGAAGAAGATTCCACTCGTTGTGAGGCGGTATTTGCCAGATGGGAGTTTTGAGGATTGGGGATGTGATGAGTTGATTGTTGATCAGTAGGAGTTCTTGTCTTTTGTGTCAAGAGTCGTACCACTTGGTATCACTTGGTATCACTTGGTATCACTTGGTATCACTTGGTATCACTTGGTATCGCCATCATCTGTCCCTTATAAAGTGTAGTTGTATATTACAATAAATAATCTATGTATAGTTGCATGTTGCATAATCTGAACAACGTTGTATATTAAAATAGATATTAATCCATAACGTTGTTTCACCATCATCTATTCCTTATAAAGTCTCGTAGTGTGTTACAATAGATAATCTATAACGTTGTATCTAAAAAGCTCTGATCCAAGTAGACAGCTATGATCTCCTAGTTTTTTTCTTAATTATTCATTCAAATGGTTAGACTATTATTTATTATTTATCAATCCAAATGGTTACCTTATATCAATTATTAATTCAAATGGTTAGATCCATACAATTCTCACATTCAATTTGACACCGCTTCAATAAACTGAGCAATTGCGAAATTCGACTCCCTCGTCATACCGCTCACTCTGACAAAATCCTTAACAACCTTATCTACATCCTCTCCCTTCATATCCAAAATCTGTTTCAGCTCCTTTACGGAGATATTCTCTTTATCGGCCGAAACAGCGGCAAATGCCTCCTTTAGCTCAGAGGTATCGCTGAATTTGCTCTTGTGTGCTCCAATCACTTTGCAGAACGCAGCAAAGTTGAGCTTACTCTGCTGCCCCTTCTTGGTGGCTGCAGAGATCATCTTTCCTATTTGAGCGTCATCTGGAGTAGAGCCAATCTCCATCAGTGTTGTTTTCAAATCGCTGAGGGAGATTATTCCATCGCCGTCTTGATCAATAAGGTTGAAAGATGACCGTAGAGACGATATTTGGTCGGGCGTTAACGTGGACTGGCAGTGTTAGTAGCTTTGGTGCTGAAGCAGTTTGCTTACCGGCTGAAGCAGTTTGACATACCATTGTTATATCTATAAGTGTGGTTCTTCAAATGCTGATGGAATGTGTTGAATCACTGCAGTTCTGTAGTGCGTTGAGTCGGGGCAGGTGTTTCGTGTAGGGTGTGGTGTAAGCTGTGGCGAGAAGGAAATCGAGAGGAAATCGAGAGGAAATCGAGAGGAAATGCAAAGGGAATAGAGAGTGTATGGATGAGCTACTAAGTTAGTCGGATATATTGTTGGCTCTGAGGTACAAGATCGTCACAGTATTTCACCATATTGATCGAGTGATGAGATGAAGCAAGTGTAAACAACCCGATTTGGACCAGTGCGTCAACATGCATGGAGATATGCAGCTATCACGGGACATGGTGATGTATATGGAAAGAAGCTTAATACGAAGATGAGTACTTCAACAAGGGAGCAGGGAGCGAAACTGGAACGAAGAGGAAAGGGAGTTTTGCTCAGATATTGCTTTGAAGTGTGTGAATATGAGGTGGATTTGCGAAGCATTTAAGGATACGATGCAAGGGCTGTGCGAGGGATGCGCAAGAGCTGTATGATAGTCTACAGGGGCAACACAAGAGTTGTACAGGAGTTTACAGTAGCCATATATAAGCTGTACCAGAGGTGTGCAAGAGCTTACAGTAGCCATATATAAGCTGTACGAGAGGTATGCAAGAGCTTACAATAGCCATACAGAAGCAGCACCAGAGCTATACATGAGTTTACAGTAGCCATATAGAAGCTGCACGAGAGGTATGCAATGGCTATACGGCAGTTCTACGAGAGCGATACGAGCTCCCCTTCTTTCACTCACCAGCACAGAAGACAGCAACGTATATATCAAATTGAGTAGTGCACTGTTACGTTCTTTTCCATCTCTCACACATCGCCGATGAGCGCCTCAACTATGGCTAATTTTGTATGGACAATTTTGTATGGGCAGTTTACTATGGGCAGTTTACTATGGGCAGTTTACTATGGACAATTTTGTATGGGCAGTTTACTATGGCTGATTTTGTATGGGCAGTTTACTATGGGCAGTTTACTATGGGCAGTGCGTCTTGACCAATTTTCATTAATATCCGAATTTACAGGATAATTGATAAGTAACCACTGTAACTAAATTATCTCATCCCACATAAATCACCCTGAATTATCATATTTCACCTCCAGCAAGTTGGTCGGTTTAGAGTTGGTGTTTCAGTTTCACACCTTGGAGGCACATTTCTTACTGTCTACTCAGACACCACCTCACTACACATCCACCACTGCACATCCACCATACAATTGAGCACCCCGGATTATCATATATGGCCCAAGCAATTTCAATTATTAAAGACTTTTGTATCAACAGCATAACAACAACATCAAAGGCTTCACCCTCTACTCACACAATATCGCCTCTCACTGCAGATAGCCCACACCAAGTGGCCCACACCCACACCCCACTAGGAGCTATACACAGTTTCGGTATCCACATTTCCTATAGCCAAATAACAAAGTTTTCAACTGTATACGCCATTGACGAGATAATCACCTAATAATCACCATAGTGAAGCACACTGCAGATTCAATGTCACTCAAAGACTGTTTGAAAGGTGCCAAGGGTGCCCTCAAATCCAACGACCCAGAAGGAGCACTCTACTACTCTGATTTGGCGCTGGAAAATGATCCCAACAACTACTTTGCCCACCTTTTCAAAGGTAAGGCCCTTTTTCTGCTAGATAGATGTATAGAAGCAATCCAAATATATGAAAGGGCAACCACGCTCCAACCCCATGATATAAACTCATGGAAGGGGCTGGTTGAGATTGTTCGTAATTCTGACAATGTAGAGCAATTCTTCAAGGTTATTACAGGCTTATGTGCCTGTATGTTGGCCAAGGGCGAGAGTCTCTCTGATCCAATTAGAGAGATAAGGACGTATACCAACAAGTATGCCAAAACAATCAAAATCTCATCCACTGGCTCGGGCCCCACCTCTGGGGTGGCCGTAACCTGTGAAGAAGTTTATCTACGCAACATCATTCCTGGAACTCCACTTGGAGATATGATTGGTGACGTACTGGAGAAGAAACCGGTGATTCCGCTCTTTAAACTGTCACAGATTATCCAGAAACGTGAATCTCAACACCTCGACAAGATCGTCCAGAGGTATAAAATGGGTGTACCGTCAAACATGTCTGTTGCTCAGCTCGAGGAGCTGAACGCCCTCAAATGGGCCGTGTACTCTGTTTCTGAGCTGCCCTCCCTATATGAGAAGATGATCAACGTGTGTGACGACACTGAGTACAGACATTTGTATGAGGACACCCTGTTGAAGTACAAGTATGACATGTTGTTAGCAGCGCCTTCAGAGGAATCGGCAAACCTTGAGAAGGAGGTGCTCGATATGGCCACGGGAATGGTTGTTGTGAAGAACCATAGTATGCTTGCATATCACATCTATTTGGAATGGAGTGATTACAACCAGTTAAAACAGATGGATCTTGACGTAATAGGAGAGTATCTGAAGTTTTGTGGTGATGACTGTTTGGGGTCGGTTTTGTATGGCTTCTTGTATAGTGATATATCGCCTTTTGCTCGAGCAACCGTAGATAAATATATGACTAGTGATGAGGGAGGAGAGGAAGAATTGGGGGGTGATTCCAGAACAAAGAGAAGGAGAAACAGAAGAAAGGCCAAGAGGGATAAAGCGAGAGGGAAAGAAAGGAGAAACAAAGATGGTAATGCTGATGCTGATGATGGTGATGGAGAGGAAGGTGATGAGGTGATGAAAACAGAAGGCATTCTCGTTGATGGAGACGCCAATTCAGAGTGCGCTGAAATAGTTAATCAGGAGAAGCCTTCTGCTGAAATAGGTAACCAGGAGAAGCCTTCCGCTTCAGCGAATGAAGAGTTGGGCTCCATATCGCCTCCTGGGTCGATTGATAAAGCCGCCGAACAAAATGTCCCACTGCTAACACCTTCTGAGGTGACTGACTTCATCATCAATGGAATCAACAAAACCGCTTCCCCCCCTCTGCTGGCCCTGCGGATCGCCATCGCCTATCTCATACACCTCAGGGAGTACGCCACCGCCCTTGAAAAGAGCCGCTTCGCCATCTCCCACCTCGTTTCCATCACTCGTTCTACCGGTCACGATCTCCCGCACACTAGACAACACCTCTTGCTATCACTCGCAATAGTTTATACACACCACGAATCTCCAAAAAACTTCCCCAAAGCCTTGGAGCTCTACGATAGAGTGTTGCAAACCTCGCCCGAAGCATCTCTCGATAGCGTCAGTGCCAAATTGGGCAAAGGTGTCATCCTCACAGAGAGACGCAACTTTGAGGAAGCACTGGCTCTATTTGAGGAGATTGTCGCTCAAGTGCCAGGAAATGTAGATGCAAAACTGGAATATAACTGGTGTAAAGTGTTGATCGGTGAGTATGCAAGTGGTTTATCGGGTTTGCTGGAGTGCTATAATACCATGAGGGGTGTTGACCTCTGGTCATTAGAGGTGAAGAGTAAGACTCTATGGAGGGCAGCCGTGGCGTGCTTGGGAATGTCTTCTATCGATGAATCCTACAACCACCTGGTTGTTTCTCTCAAGCACACCCCAACTTACTCCCCCTCATACTCCCTTTTGGGACATATATATCTTGTATACTATAACGATAAAGCACGTGCCATTAAATGCTTCTACAAGGCATTTGAACTGGATACGGTTGAAGTAGAGGCCGCTCATCAGCTTGTAGAGGATTTCGCAAACAGACAAGAATGGGAGATGGTTGAGGTGATCTGTGAGAGGCTCCTCCAGTCTGAGACAGCCAGACGGGTCATTCTCGCTGGAGACGATGTACTGAAGCGGATCATCACTCCTTCTCCTCCCCCGCATTCAGACGTGTCTTGGCCTCATAGGGCCCTTGGATGTGCATTCTTGGAAAAGGGAGACTCGTCTCAAGCAATCGAGCACTTCCAAAACGCTCTGCGTGTTGGTCCTCGCGATATCAACTCATGGATCGGTTTGGGTGAGGCTTACCTCAATAGGGGGAGGTTGGATGCCAGCTTCAAGGTGTTCCGGCACGCCTTGGAGTTGGATCCTCTCAACAACAATGCAAAGTATATGTGTGCTCTGGCACAGGCATCTGTTGGGAATTACGACGAAAGCGCCTCGCTATTGAGGGAGATTTTGAGCGTAGTTGATGGTGGGAACCGTGGGTTTCAGTCCGCCGTTATCAGCTGTTTATATGAGACCCTCATTGCCAAAGCCGAGTACGAAGTCAATAAGGGTGTTCTAGGAAGAGGTGTGGCCACTTGCCGAGAGGCGATTATGGTTATTTTGGATTATTTAAATGACCAGTGTGACCAGCATGCCTCCAATGGTGCCTCCAATGGTGTCTCTGGGCTCTCCTCTGCAAAGCTGTGGAAATCTCTTGGTGATGCCGTAAAACTCTTCCTCACAGTTCGCTCTACAATCAACCAATTGCCTGTAAATGAAGTAGAAACCACATTCTCAAGGCTAACACAAGTTGCGCTCGCCATTTCTAGTCCCTGGTGTGGTGAGTTTGGTTTTGACAAGGGAGACTCCGATACCTCTGCAGCTGATGAGAATAGAGCCTCCGCAGCTGACATCACTCAACGAGCCTGTAATCTTGTCGTACAAACATCCCAGTTTGCCTTGGTGTTCAATCCCAATCCTCCTAGAGAGTTAAAGTCCTCCTTTCTCTTCAACCTCGGTGTTGCCCACCTGTTTGTGGACAATATAAGAGTATCTGGTAAGCCTGAGGGTGGCTCGAATGCCCCGGGGGCAGCTATTTCCAACCTCCAAAAAGCCATAAAGCTGGAGCCATCAAATGCCCAGTACTGGAAATCCCTTGGAATCGCCTCCCTGTCTATAAACGCTAGGGTATCGCAGCACTGTTTCATCAAGGCGTCAGTTTTACAGTCACGCGACGCCGAAGTATGGACCAACCTCGCCGTTCTGTACCTCTTGCACGGCGATGTCAAGTTAGCAAAGGAGGCATTTGCAAGGGCGCAAAGCGTTGCTCCAGATAACTCCATCTCTTGGAGTGGATCTGCTCTGGTGGCAGAGGCAGAGGGGAGAGTTGAAGATGCTCACAATTTGTATACGCATTCTTTGGTTTTGGCCAACGGAAGGTCACCATTGGCAATGCTCCTCTATGGCTGCTCTGTAATTAAGAGGATAATCTCTGGTGGAGAAACAGGGGAGCAATGTATTGGAGAGGAACCGCTGAACCAGTTCCTTGACCTGTTTGCTGAAGTTGGAACGGCTGAATTCGCACTGCTAAACTATCTCAGGTATAATCCCAATGACCTGCTTGCACTCAGGATCACAACGCTGCTGTTTGAACGTATCAATGATTTCCAGCATGGCGTCACACTATGTAGGGAGCTAAGTGACATTTTGGAACGCCAATATGAGCTTGATGATAGTGAGGCGGTTTTAAATAGCTATATAGTTGTAAAGAGCCAGCTGGCGAGGATGTATCTGGGATGTGAGGAGTATGAGAATGCCATTTCAGCTGCTGAGTTTGTCCTGAGCTTTGTAGATGGCCATGAGAGCCATAGCCACAGCCGCTCCATCCTATCATGCCACTCTGTGATTGGCCTTGCCCTCTACTTTTCAAACAACTTCTCTCTCTCCTTGGAACACTTCAACATGTGCCTTGAAAAACACCCCTCTTCACAGAGAATTGTTGTTCTTATTGCCCAAGTCCTACATGCCTACGATGACAAAGACACCAAGCAGGCTGCTGTGGATGAGCTGTTCAACAACATCACTCAGTACGGGTCTTCGTTGATGGTTTGTATGTGTTTGGCTGCTGTTTCTTTGGTTGATGATCTTGAAGAGTACTTGCCAGCCATCAGAGACGAGCTCAATGGGTTGTCGTTGCAGGATCAACTGAAGGATACGGAGAAGAGGGTGCCCTTCCTGGTCAACACCATCACCAAGAGGCTACGTGGTAGAGGGGAGGAAACAGGCGATGGTGCCGGCATCTTACAGAGAACGGCCTTTTTGTTCCCCAGCGAGACGAGGATCTGGGCAGAGCTGGATGCCAATATGGCGTTCAACGTTGCCAGGGGTAGCATTGGCTCTATTGCAAGTGAGGAGTTGAGCAATGAGTTTATCAGGAGCGGTAGGCTCAGGGCGGTTCAAAGGGGATTGTTTTTGAATCCAGGGAGTGTTGGAGGCTATAATAGGTTGCTCTCGTTGTAAGTGTTATAATCTAAAGGTTGTCTCTCATTGGTATCTAATCATAATACGCAAGTGATGTCTCTTCCAATAAACATCTCTATCATATCTAATGAATTATAATCTAGCACTCTATTCAGATAAAAATCTAACTATCTGCTCAACTAACGCCTCGCCAATTGAAGCCTTCCCTCTTCCTGTAACCACAAGTCATAATAAAGATCAATCAAACAACTGGCACTCCACGCCTGAGTTGGACTGGAGTCACCACAGAACTCTCCATCCTTATTGGTCAACTCAGTCAAACCAGCCCAGGGGCTTTCCTTTATCCACCTCTTCTGCCCCTCAAGTCGAGCAGACAGCAACAAATGGAGGTGGTGGGAAGGTTTACCCTCAAGTGTCTTTCCAAGCGGATGCTCCTCAAAGTGAAACAGACGGAATGCCCTCAAGAAGTAGCCATTGATCCATAGCCATTCGGGGCCCTGGTGGTAGTTTCTTCCCTTCGAGGTCTGGAAATCGTCACTCTCCTCATTGTTGTTATAGTAAGGCCTATAGTTGAGATCAGAGGGATCCAACGTACGCAATCCAACAGGGCCCCTCAACACCTTATCAGCGACTTGAAGCGCGCCCAAAGCCCTGGAGGGCGTAAACAACTCAGGCGCAACTATCATTGCTATCGGGAAATTCCCCCTCAGCTGGTAGTCCTCATAGGGTTTGCCCGACCTGAAAATGTCCTTATAGATACCTCTTCTGTTGATGATTGAAGGGTCAACCTCAAAGCTGGCATCGTCACTGGCAGATTCGGGGATATAGAAACACCTCTCAAAGTTGTCTTGGAGGAGGTGTTCCCATTCGTCAAAGGTGACGTAAGCATCGTCTTGGGTGGTTACTCCATCATAGCGGAAAAGACCCTCGCTTCTCAGCTTATTGACAAACCTCAGGCTGCTCTTGAGGAGACCGTTTATCTCAATGTCTGCTCCGTCACGTGGTGTTCCAGGGTATCCCCTGTTGCCGGCCTTGGCACTCTCACCCATCTTGTCCATCCAAGTGCCGCAATTCCACTGGTTACCACCATGGACGAGGCCTGTTTCCCAGTCTACAGAGATGGCAACGTTGAAGCCTTCGTCGGTCATTTGCGAGTCCAATCCAGGGCCCGCATTCGCCTCCCTGTAGCTGATGCCACCGGCATGACGTGAAAGGATCTCATAGATAATCTCCTCCAGCGTAGACTCGTACGAAAAGGCAACGGGGTCGTCAAACCTCACATACCTATCGTCCTTAGGGAATCTACGTCTCACCTTCTCCTGAAAAATGGCCTTGCCTCCTTCTGGGTACGCCGCTACATAATCCTGGATGCTCTGCAGAAAGAACCAAACGGCATCTCGAGCATTGTACCGAGGATCCTTACCGGAACCCAGGAGGTTAGGTATCAGGCCATGTTTGAGGGTCATTGCAAACGAGAGGATGTGGCTCTTGCAGATTTCAAACCTGCCCGTTGCCAGGAGGAGTCCCCTCACCGAGATGAACACGTCCCTGCCCCAACATCTCATATAGTCGTACGAGAAATGGGGCAGGCCCGCACACATTGAGGGCATGATGTGAAATGGGTTGATCGAGGCGCTACGCATGTTGCCAACCATTTGGATAGAGCAAAGCGAGAGATCTTGGACAAAAACAGTACTCTTTTGAATCCTAGCAGGCATCAGCTGGATCGCCCTGTAACGGAGTGCTTCGTAGGCTGTTCCTACGGTTACAGCAAAGTATCTAGGGCGCAAAAAGTACGGCACATCCTTCAGCCTGTCAAAACGAGAAGAGAGCCAGGATTTGAAGAGGGGAATCCCAGAAACCGGAGAGTCCCCTTTGAAAAGGCCATCTCCACGCATATGCTCTTCGCCCTGTAAATTAAGCTCTACGTACTTATCGAGCCTATTAACTATATACCCAAAAGCCCAATCGCCATCTCTCAAATGCTGAGCGATTGGATGTGCAAGGTCGTTTTTACGTATGACATCCCGCAGCACGGTGATCCAACCTTGCAAACCAGCATAAACCAGCTTTCCATAACCGGGGATATTGTAAACTCCATCACGGCCCGCACTCGCGTCTCTTTCTTCACTCTCGCAACGGTAAAGACAGGCATTCAGGTCAATCAGAGACAGCTTATTTGCAGCCTCAATAGCACCAGTGCGCAGAAATTGCTCCAGTTTCTCGTCGCATTGAGGAACGACAGTAGACACAACGGCGATGGAGCCTTGAGGGAAGTGGCTAGGAAGGCTAATTACAGACTCCCGCTTGTCGGGATCATATACGACCGAGGGAAGCTCCAAGGTGTTGAGAGAAACATCCACGTGGTCCATCAGTTGTGAGTGCTTTTGGCCTGTTGGAGAGCTATTTTTTGTTAACGAATAGCTGAACTCAGCCTTTGCACGGGTGCCCGCTAGGTAGATGGGAGATAACCACTGGTCGCCATCGTTGGAGGAGAACTTTGTCCTGGCAATCAGAAAGTAGCCTTTACCGGTAGTGGCATTTACACGATGAATAGTGATATATTGGCCCTCATGGTGAACATGCATCTCATGGCTTTCGGGTCTATCTACGCTTTCGCTCGCGATATCACTACGGATGGCGCTCAATCTGGCCTTCACCTCACCTATACCGAACCCTCCAAAGGAATATACACGCTTCTCATTAACCACATCCAGCAGCTTCGGATAGCACTCGTCATACCCAAACGTAGAGCCCGTTGCACAGCTGCAAAAGGCAACCAGGGCCGCATTCGGCAGAGTATCCTCAACAGTTCGCTTTTCATTGGGCATCTCGTTATCATGCGTACAATCCATGAAGAGAGCGTGTGCGGGTTGACGGGACACCGTCCGCGGAATTGGCAGCTCTAGAGGCGCTTTACCGGTGGTGGGGTTGATGGCAACCTCATCAAGAGGCAACCATTTGAAACTACCAATTGGTGCACCTCCATGGATATGCACCAGTCGGGAGAGCTCACCAACCGAAGAGGCCTGCATTGCCTCTCTGATCAACGAGCTCAGTCCAAGTCTCTCTACGAAAAGGGTATCCATCTCCTCGCTACCGGTGAAGAGCTCTGCAACTACATACAAGTTCGGGTTGGTATCACGCGCCACATCCAGGAGTGCCTCTCCAACGTGTAATGGCGTTGAATGGCAGTTATCGATGCGGAACCCATCAAAGAGTTTGGCACACAGCTTGGTGTACTCCACCATTCTGCTCCACAGGTACGGGGAGTCAGCGGGGCCGTTTCCATATCGCAGTTTTACACAGTCGCCCCAGATGATCACCTCTCTACGCAAGTAACACCGGCTTTTTTCGCTGGCAAAGTCAACCAATGGGTTCCCGCCCCAAATCCAGCCGTTGTTTGCCAGTGCCCACTCCTTTCCAGTGGCACCGTCGGTGAATCTGGTGAAATACGGCTCTGTAAGCGGGTTCTCTTTGGTTACAATGCCCAGCTTTGGGCCGTGGTCTTCGAGACGGGTATATTTAATACGATTATACAGTTGTTCCATGATTTCACTGTTGTCCTCATCATATTGAGCATAAAGCGGGAGGTTGATCTCGTCCAAGATCTTCTGCGCAGTAGACTTAATCGAGGCAAACGAACCATCCCCACCAGCACGCTTCTCATGAAGTGTATAGAGGATCTCAGCAAACTTCCACGTGTCGAGCTTGTTGGAGTTGCGCGCCCCAAGTCCAAACGGCTTAAGGGTTGTTTTCTCAATAACAAACTGGCTCAGCTTACGGAGATCATCTACAATCTCATGGGGCACATCGGTGCCCTTTAGCTCTCCATGGCACTCTCTCCATATCTTTTCAACCGCTTCGAGGTGTCCAACAACGTCAACTACATAAAACTGCCATAACTTCAAGTCGCCCAAAACGTGAATCTTGATGCCGTCCATCACCTTGAGGAGATCCCCGGTAGTGGTGATATCGGTGGGGTATCCGTGTGACGCCATAGACTCACTGAACTGCAGCAAAGCAGCATCCAACTCAATAGCCGAAGTGAGATGGGGCGCTGTCTCTTGGTTATATCCCGCGTCGGGATGGTGTCTGAGCCATTCCGAGTTGTTGGCGGTGTGATTCCACACAACGTCCGTCAGCGAGAGGAGGCCATACCGGGAATGGATATCGTCAATCATGTGCTGCACTGCATTTGGCGAGTCGAATAACGCCGAGTCGAATTTCAACTGGTCGTAGATCGAATAGGGAGAATTGCTTTCGCCTCTCTGTTGCAGCGGGGTGAAATGCAGCATGTTGTAGCCCTTTGCAGACACCTCGCAGAACACTTTATCCCACTCTGCAAGTGAGCCCCCCATCCATTTGGAGACGACGCTTTGGATGGTGATTGCATTGAGAGGTAAATAATTATCATTTATATACAGCGATGGAGGGACGCTGACATAGAACTTACGTGTTGTGATTATTTTAGACGAGTCTTTGGCCTTTTTCTCGGGGATGTCACCCGAAGTGTCAGTTGCCTTATACGCTACGTAGAAGGAGAAGGCACCCGGTCTATAGATAGGCACGTTTACATGGGAGTCCTCATAGAAGGAGGCGGTGATTTTATGCTTATGGAATTTTTTACGGTCAAATCGGTGGTGAGGCGAGGTTGGAATATCCGTCCACAGTGCTCCTTCGTTGGTCACCTGGGACCCCGCAGTGATATGGAACCGAAGGTGAAAAATCGCATCGCCCGGCCTATGCGTGGGACTGAGAGGGCCAGCAGGCAATGAGAGAACGCCTCTATCGGCAGGGGTGATGGGTTCACCTATATCAGAAAGGCGCACAACAACTGTTGTCATGGTGAAAATAAAGGGTGAAAATAAAGGGTGAGAAACCAAGGGCTTGTATATCGAGGTTCTTCAATGGGTGAAGTTGGGTGGGCAATCCGTTGGGTGGGCAATCCGTTGGGATGGGGGATATGCTTCTCGGCCGAGACAGGCAAATGCAGCGGATAGAAGGGGGTGTTCCACTGGTCGTTTTCGCTGGTGTTCCACTGGCTAATTGAAAAATATTATATATGCGACACTTGTAATAAAATCCATAAACAGGATAGGGAATAAAGTTTGGCAAATTATGAGTGGGCAGGGTCGTCAAGCGTTTAATTGTCCGGGCCGTTTTATCTGTGCCGTTGGATCGTTTGATCGTTTGGCTGGGCTGCTTGGGCTGGGCTGCTGGGGTTGCTTGGGCTGTGCTAACTGCAGCCTGGAGATTCTCGTTATCCTTGTGATGTGGGGATATGGGGATATGGAAATGCAAATACACGAACCTCAATACACCACCTCGAAAAATGCAATCTATCTTTCAGTTATGACTCTCTAAGAATGATCATTCCATCTATCCATCTAACAATGTCAACCGTCAAATGTGTACACCGGCAGGGCTATGTATACACTCGCAGCGCTATGGAGTGGAATGTCGTACGGACCCTCCCCGTCCCCCCCTTCCCGTCCCCTCCCTTCCCCTTAGTTGCTCCACTTGCAGCCCCGTCCTGCGGCCCACCTTTCTGCGGCCCACCTTTCTGCAGCACACCTCTCTGCAGCACACCTCTCTGCAGCACACCCACACACCCACACCTCCACCTGTGTCTTGCTTATTGTCTGTCTCTTTCAACTAGCCTGCTCCCAACTGCTCTCCCCCTCCTCATTCCCAACGCAAAAGCCCCATCCCCAGTGCAAAAGCCTACGATAGCCATCCTCGTACTGCATCCTGGCGTGGTTTGTCCGTCCCCTTTGGCTGTCAATAACGAATGCATCCACGAGGTGCACGATGCATTGGTGTATCTGAGACTCCACAGTGATACGATTGTCCGTGGGGATATCTGTGGGTTGCCTGTGGGTTGCCTGTGGGTTGCCTGCGGGTTGCCCGGCCTGCCATCTCGCAACCAACGCAAAGAAGACTCGCAAAGAAGACTCCCAATGCAGATGCTTGCAGGAGGCCTGTAGGTCGTCAACTCCGTATGGAAGGTTGCGGTGCTGGGGAGCGCCCATAAGCAGCACAGAGCACAACTGCAAAAGGCGCTGCAGGATGGGGCTCTGCGGGACGAGGCACTGTGAGAAGGGGCCTTGGTGAGACGGGGCCTTGGTGGGACGACGCACTGGTGGGACGACGCACTGGTGGGACGACGCACTGGTGGGACGACGCAAGAATGTTCTACACTGACACTAGAACCACAACGAATAGGCAACACATTAAAATATTTATGACAAAGTCTGACGGAGGTGAAGAAATCGAACAAAGTGGAAGGGCCAGTAGAAAACGGCCTGCCTCCTAAATGTGAAAAAATCTTCACCACAACTAATTACTATAATCGAGGAGTCAACATAGCTTTGTTCATGAACCTACATTTCACAGTACAAAAGAATAACAAGTATTCAACGAGTAGTTAACAAATATTTAACAAGTATTTAACAAGTATTTAGCAAGTGTTTAACAAGTATTTAGTTTGACCTCTGAAATCTGTATCTGACTTGGGCTCATGTTAATTACGGCTGCATGTGATGTATGCAGTACGGATTATTCGAATGCCTCTTGCAGCTTTTAGAGTCCTTTTTGCGGTACGGTTTTTCCGACACGCATTAAGTTAATCCGATACTTAAAAAAATCCCTCCATTTAGTTTAAATCTTCCCCTGCTGATGCATGAATTCCTTGGGCACTTTTTGAAAATACTGAATATTTTAACATAATCCAAATTATTTAAGAATCCTCAACGATAAATCAAATAATATTTAAATCACCATTAATATAACTCTACACATCATATACATACACTACCCTATTCTTCACTTTTAGAGCCAACTTGTTATCTCTCCCTAGCCATTCGATATCCACATCTTGTCTTCCAATTACGATACCCTCTTCCATCAGAACCGCTTTATATTTACTCAAAATGTCTTCAAATGGAAACTCCACATGATTCTTGATCGATTTGGTTGTACCCTCATCTCCCTCTCCATATAGGTGGGTCAGAGACTCCAATAATAAAAGGTCTCCCTTCTCAGTATACCCCTCACTAAATAAATCTTTCCAGTATTTCTGAACAAACAAATAGCCGAAATCCCTCACCTTCAGCGGGACATCGTCATCGATCATTCTTCCATGTGGGATAAAAGTATTGTTATTGTCAACATCAGTTTTGAAAACCACGATGGAGTGAGAATCAAAATCAACACATGCAATATACTGATCAGAAAGCGCATACTTTGGTTTGCAAGAAACAACACCTTGCTCGCCGGGATAAAGCCCATCACTCGGCAAGAGCCCGTCACCTGCTTGTAAAGGCTTCCCACCTTCGTTGCTGCGCTCCATTGATATTAAATTATATGCTCCATAGTGACCTCTGGTTAGAAACACAGCCAGGTATGGGGAGCAATCAACGGATAGACAAATGCTGCTATCCAGAACCCTTCCTTTCCTTGAATTGTTCGATGAAAAACATACAAGGTCACAGTAAACCTCGGCGAGAAGCTTCTGTAGAAGATGAAACTCATCAGCCACCTCTTGCCTCGAACTGAGAGGTAATCTGTCCAGCTCGTTGGATACCGCGGCAGCAGCAGAGAGGAAGACCACGAGAGATTGCCATTTAAGCCTCTTTCCTCTGTCTGAATGATCCAGAATCAAGTTATTGAGACATTTCAATACACCAACAGCCACTCCAATATCTCTTGTTTCTTCACACCTCACTGGTATACCCGAGAGGTGAGGACTCAGTGGGTCAGAGAGAGTACACGTAATAAGGCATGAGAAAATAACCATCAAAAAGTCTGTCTGCTCTTCAAATAACACGGCAAAGAACTTGGAGCATGCCTTAAAGGCCTGTAGATGACTTAAAGTTTGACCCCTCGAACCTCGTTCCCATATGGAAACCAAAAGGGCAACGGAGTCAACCGGTGAAAATTGTGGCGAAGCAGATAGCAGCCTAAAGTTGCCTGTTATGAGCCTAATCATGGCAACCTGTGCAAAGGAGTCCTCTCCACGAACTGCGCAATTCCAGGCACTGTTCCAATCGCCAATGAGTTCTTCATTGAGGGTGAGTTCTTTGGAGAACCTCACTCCAATGATAATCGTCGCAATCAGCCTGTCAAGTTGATCTCTCTCACTTGCACTGAACGGAACGGCTAATTTTCTGGTCAATTTTCCGATCCAAATCGACAAGGCATCGGTGACATCGGATCCCATTCCGAACAAAATCTCCCGAAGGAGCTGAGTTGAGGCGTCGGAGAGTTGAGGGTCCTCATTAAGCGCAAACTCACATATCCTTTGCAGCAGGAAATGTGGCTCATATACTTCAACTGCGAGCGAAAGAAGCCTTGAAGGGAGCTCAACTTGACAAGTGTTGATGGCCGAAGATGGTCGAGGAGGTGGGGAGCCTAGAATCAAAGCAAGATCAATGGGAATTGTGTTTCTACCAGGGCATGAGAGGGTCAGGGGTTGGTCACTAGATCCGGATGCTGTTGTCCAAAATGCCCCATAAAGAAAAGAGCCATTGGTCGTGAAGCTGAGCTCATTTGCCTCACGTTCTTTAAAGAGAATATCTTTGATAGAGGGCAACACCTCAGTGTCATCCAATGGAATATGAGCTAGACGTGTCCCCAATACACTACGGTTGGTAAAACCTTGTGATTTACCGCCGTATATTACACCCTTCCGCTTTCCCATATCAGCATCCATCTCACCACAGAGGAGCAAACTCATTACATCAATATCCACAACAGCATGGGTTCCTCTGGTGTACACAATCTCCATATATGCTGGATCCTCCAATAAATAGATACTCTGTATCTGGACACCAGGGGCCGGCCGAGGTATGGGTACCTTCACCAAATCCACATCCGAAACAGTGCTTGGATCCTTCAGCTTCAAGAGAGAGATGTTACTATGGCGATCAAAAGCGGTAATTACCAAAAACTCTCCAAGGTTGGTTACAACTATATCTAAAACTGCCCTTGCAAACAAATTGATGCAAGTTGAGGAGAGTGGATTGGCGACATCCAAAAACACCAACGATCCAGCTGAAGATCCAAGCACCAGATGTGAGCCACTCAGCGAGGCAAGCGCAGTGAAACTGCCAACAACTGTCGCGTTTAATGGTAGAGGCTCAAACTCAGCCAAAAGCTTATTTCCTGTAGATAGGCTAGCAAAATCTTGTGGCTGGAAACAGTACACGCATCTTCCACAAGTCATTATCCAACTATCGCTACATCTTATTACATTATGAAAATGCTCAACATCGAATTCTACAAACTTTACAGCTGTCCCCCACTGTTGATTATCGTTGAACCTTTTCAACACCCATTCACCATCCTCCATGAATACTCCGAACAGGACCCCACTCATTTGAAACATTTCTATTAGTATTCCATTCGTCTCGAAATACCGTAATGACCCTTCTTTCACCCAGCTCATCCCCCCATTCTCCATTCCAACTATGAATTCGTAGCCTGATGTAGTGGTATTACTGACACTATTGGGGATCATCAACAGTTGCTTGAAAGGGGAGGCCAAGGGAGAAGAGACGAGATCGATCAGATAACTACTATAATTCTTATAGCTCGCATCTGCAACTTGATAAATAACCCATCCTTCCTGCTGAACCACGAGCCATAGGTTCTTTTGCAAAACACTAACTTGAACAATGTTGCCAAGTGGTGGTTCTCCAAACCTTTTATTGGCCAGTAGCTTCAAGCCTCCAGTAACTGGTTCAAGGGTATTATTAAGCAAAGAGTAGCGGTAGACAGAATAACAACCTGTTCGGCCAATGAAACATAGTAAGTTTCCTTGGAGAAGCAAGCAACCCTTTGGCCAGAAATCTAGAAAGATTGGAATAGAAACACTAACTGTGTTGAATCTACGAGATATGACTCGTACTGCTGTTGAGTCCCCAAAGAGCAGGAAAATGGTCCTGTCGAATATTCTAAGGGGAATTAGTTGAGTATTGCTTACGCCAACAAGATTGAGTGGTAGCTTACTGTCCAAGAGAAGTTGTCCGGAGATACAGTTGAAGAGATACACACAGCAGGGTTCATCGGTTATCACATATAACACTTCCATGTTATCTTCCACAACAACCTCTGCATGAGAGATGCGGTTGTTGTCACAGCATATCATCTTTTTGGAATATTCAGACAAGTCCACTATGAATATAACAGCTTCGAGGATGAGAATCACACCTTGGGACCATCCGCATATTTTGTAGTTATCTAGTGCTTCATGATGTGGTAGTGGTATTCCAATAGGCATCTGCCCAAGAGGAGTACATGCGGGATACATCACCATTTCCCATTGCCGTGTAGTTATTCTTTCCAAAAGAAAATTGTGTTTATAGGGTATTGGCGACGATTTCGCCTTTGCAGGAGAGCCAAGAGTATTCGAGCCTGTGTTTAAAGACGGTGACGGTACACTTCTATTAGTGACTCTTTTAGGACTGGCGGGATTGCTTCGATCTCTTTGCGGAAAGTCAACAAAGTGTGTGCCTTCATGCCAATCATCTCTGTCGATTTTCCCTGGGCTTTGAATCTCTTTCTGCTGTGGGCTCTCAATGAATGCTTGGAGGAGCACTTTATTAATTGCCGGTACTGTCATGTGTGGGTCAGTACGTCTTCATCAAAGGAGATTGGTGCTTGTTGGTCTTTGCACCTTCAATTGTACTACAATCGTGGGGTGAATATGATGTGTGTCGCCTCAATGCGGAGCAAAAAAAATCGTCCCACCACTTGCAGTGATTAAGTGAAATGGGATAGCAGATGTTTTCCATGCTTCTGATGTTGACGCACTGTATGTTGACGCACTGTATGTTGATGGAGTATGTCTATGGACTGTCGATGGATGCTGAAAGTCAATCAGCAAAGAAAATATACATAAACCCGTGATTTCTTCAACTGTGTTAGTCTCCTGTGCATCAAGTGGGGTGGAGAGGCTTCTGGAAGGGCTCAGCTCATCTGCAAGCTTATCTTCACACGGTATTTCCCACACAAAAACACACATAAACACCAACTCGTGCGCATCGCAGGGCCCTAACTATATGTACGTGCATGAGCGTTAGATGCATATGAGACGTGCAGAGCGGTACAAAGTGGCCTACTTAGCGAGGTGTACCTTGCAAGAGGGGGAGGAAGAAATGCATATTAAAGAAGCTAATGAGGTTAAGAAAAGAGAAAAAGCGGCTAAGCTGAGGACAGGGGGACTAAGCAATGCACGGATGTAAATATCTACATGCTTGCAGAGACTCGTAGTTCTTTTGCGCACAACTAAAAAAGATGTAGATATATCTATCTATGTATAAGATTAGATAGAATCCAGCTATCAATCTATAAGGTTAGGCAAAATCTTAGAACCTTCAACACTACGATTACTTCTCACGATGATGTCTCA
The DNA here is from genome assembly GCA_003706285.3 of Kuraishia ogatae. NCBI lineage: Eukaryota > Fungi > Ascomycota > Pichiomycetes > Pichiales > Pichiaceae > Kuraishia > Kuraishia ogatae. The sequence goes on along the minus strand of PPKV03000014.1, from coordinate 100,093 downwards.
TATAAGAACCATTCATTTGATAAACTACATAACAATCCACTACTTTTTACCAGCCTGTTGCACGAGATCCAGAAACCTCTCTTTTGACACCTCCGACAACAGCTCATCCTTCTTTGTTTGACCGATGAGTTTGGCTCCATCCACAACCTTATTGGCTTCATTCTGAGACATCATAATAGCGTTGAACAACTTGATCACACCTCTCTGAGCCACTTTTTTCAAGTGCCTCTCCTTGGCAAGAACCTCTCTAGCGGTTGCATCATCCCTGGGCAAGAGATCCTTTACACGGTCCCTACCTAATTTTTCTTTCTTCTCCTTTAAGATGAGTCTCTTTGCCTTCTGCTCGAGCTTTTTTGTCTCCATCTCCTTCAACTGCTTCTTGGACCTAGCGAGAATGGGCTCTTTTCTATCATATGCCTTAAGACGCGACCCCAAAATGGCACTGACGGCAGTGGAGAAGGATTCAGCTCCATCGCCGCCTTTGTTTTTCTTCTTCTTCAACTTGGGAAGGTTCTCGTCGTCATCGGAATCATTTTCATATCCACTATCATCTGAGTCTGCTGCGTTCACATCCATTTCATCATCCTCCTCGTCAAGTCCATCATCCAAATCATCAAGGCCCTCTTCTATGCCACTCTCCTCCTCATCGGAGGCAGAAGTAACCTTGTCATCTAGATCAAGTTCTTCTCCACTGTTGGTTTCAATGTCTGATGACGAAGTCACCACTCTCTCTTCCTCCTCTAACTTGCGAGTAGCCTTATCAGACTTTGCAGTTCGCTGTTTCTTTACTGTAATTGTCATCTTTTATACTATGAATGTGAGATCTAGGGGGAGTATGATTCTATCGTCTTCCAATTATCTGTGTTGAGACGTAGTGTTTGGTGTCGGGCTCTACTCTTAGCCAGCCTAAGACTATGTTGAGGGGGACTCTATGTAAGAGAGATAGTCACTTCAAGCGATGTGATGTTATATTATGAACTCCTCTCAAGGCTAAACACTCCGATAATGTTTGAATCGAATATTGAAACTCTCGCTAACGAGTTCTTTGCCTCTCAAATCTTTAAAACCATATAGAGCTCTTCTCACCTCTTCTCTCCTCCTATCTTTTAGACATAGAAAATATTCTTTTTTTTCACCTCATCGCGCAGATATCCGATTATGTCATCCATCATATGGTTGATGACATCAGCAGGCATATGGAGTAGTGTAGAAGAAGTGGCTTATAAGAGTGGTGAGCGATGAGGGCTCTAGAGCGTAGTTGACTTGCCATCATTATAAACAATTTATCAATCTAACGCTAAAGAATCGAATGACATTGTTAGAACATTCTTGAGGGATATTGGTTTCTGAAGAGTGCAAGTGTCCTCCTCTACATATTCAAAAGTTACATAATCAGCAACGTCATCTCCTCTAGCCACCACTTAACCAGCTAATGTAATTGCTTATGTAACCATCTGAGAGACGTGTCGTGGGACACGTAACGTGATTTTGAGTCTCACACGCTTGTTTACCTTTCATTAATTTCCATATACCCCATATCAAATATAATATCGATCTGTCTCACAATTTTATATAACCAACCATAGATGAAATTTTGTGCATGAGAAGCTGACGCCTACAGGAGACGGCTGATATAAAGTTCATGCTGTTAATAGTCTTTCACCCCCTACTGGACCTCCTCTAGACACCCCTATCCTGCATACTACACACGGTGTGCCCCAACATTGAAGATACTATAGTTGCACTAGATAACGATAGACAGCAACATACTGAAAAGGGCGATTCAAAATAACCCTATAGATTCAGCATTCTGCTCGGTTTTTTTTTAGAGCACAGGCATACTTACCATTTCAGGTTCTACTACTATAGGGAATGTCTTTGGCAAACGACAGGAGCCAGCTACCATTGGCAACGAGAGGAAAGATCGGAAGAGAAGGAGATATTCTGCAAGAAATAGACACCAATCGTGAAATCACAACTATGAGCCCGACAAAACCAACCAAAAGTGAACTTAACAACCTCAAAGGGCCACCACAGCACCAGGTAAAGGATGGTGATCCAGAGAGCAGTGAAGAGGACCGCTCAACTTCGGAACAGCAATATAATGATGGAGAATATCCAGCTACTCAATTTGATCGCGTGGAAAATCATATGGCCACTGTTGCAGACACCCAGACAATGTTCGACTTGACAGTTCCCAAGCAGCCCAATACGTCCACAGAAGCCTCTGCAGAGCACGGAGCAGAAATGGAATATCTCACACAGCAAAATGTAACTTCCGATATGCCGAAAATATCCAAAATATCCACAATATCCACACCAGCGTTATCTACCCAGCCTTCACAGTCACCTCAACCCACTCAAGAAAGCTCGCTGAGATCTCCCCCCACAGATTATGATTTGCAGCCTGTGACGGCCGATGCTATGGATGGACACCTCTCCACCGCCAACCATGGGAACCCCCCAGCTAATCCCACTTATAAACGAAACGCCCTCCAAGCGTTGGAAAGAAATCTTTCCTCACTTCTTCAGGACCTCCGCTCAGAGAACAAGTGCACCAGCGACGAGATCCTCGCCCTGAAACGACGTATAAGGACTCTCAAGACAAATAGGGCCGCGCTTGATTTTGAGGCCACGGCCATCCAGGACAAACTAGAGGAGTTGGTTGGTATTATAGGTCTCAAGGATAGTGAAATAAGTGAGATCAAACAGCTAGAGACAGAAGCGATGGAGGAATTGGAGAGGTTGTTTGATGAAGAGATGGACGAGCTCAAGCTGGAGTATGAAAACTCGCTGAATAAGGTGGATAAAGATTACACAGAAAAGATATCGAGTGTATTTGACGAGAAAGCCAATGAAATGAATGCCACAAGACAGCAATTGGCCAACGAGCTGGAGTCGCTTATTAAGAGGAAAGCTGGAGTGAACGAGGAATATGAAGAGAATGTGTATAGATTGAAGAAAACTCATCAAATGGATATTCAGAGGGAGGAGAATAACGCCAGGAGACAGAGGGGGTTGTTTGTAGATGATATAAATACCGCTTCTCAAGATATAAAGCGTAGTGAGGCTGCTAACACCCAACTGGAGAGGTTGTTAAAAGAGAAGCAGAGGCGTAATGACGAGCTTCAAGCTACTATTGATCATAAGCAGAAGGGTAAGAACCTTTTGGAACGTGCCACTAAGGATATCAAATCACATATAACTGGTTTGACTTCCAAGCTGAGCAGTAAGCAGTCTCTTCTTAATGATATTCAGATAGAAACGGCTCGACTGAAGGAGCAAAAGAATCATCTCTCTCAGCAGATTGTTTCTGAAGAACATAAGCGCAGAAAGTTGAATAATAAATTACAGGATCTCAAGGGCAATATCAGAGTGTTTTGTAGGATTCGACCACCTCTCCCGACAGAATCCAAGGAGGGAGAGGAAGGTGATCTAATACAATACACACTTCCTCTGGATACCACCTCAGCCAAGGAAGAGATCTCCATATTAGATTTGAGAGTTCCTTCAACCAAGATTGTCAACTTTTCATTTGACAAGGTGTTTGGAATGACCTCGTCCAATGAGGAGATCTTTGAAGAGATCTCCCAGCTGGTTCAAAGCGCGCTCGACGGGATAAATGTGTGTATATTTGCGTACGGCCAAACGGGATCGGGTAAAACCTATACAATGTCCAGTTCTACTGATGGTATGGTGCCACTGGCCGCACAACAGATATTCAAAACTGCAGACAAGGCGAAGGAGAGAGGGTGGGAATACTCCATAGAGGGCCAATTCCTGGAGATTTATAATGAGGGGATATATGATTTGTTGGATACCAAGCCAAGCAGTAGTCGCATCTCCACAGCTGTAAATGGGGTAAGTGTAGGAAAGAAGATTGATATTAGACACGATTCCAGCACTTCAACCACCACCGTGAGCGGCATATCCACAGTGATACTAGAGTCTCAAGAGATGTTTGCCTCGATATTATCCAGAGCCAATAGCAACCGGTCAGTAGCAGCTACGAAGGCCAATGAGCGTTCTTCGCGCTCCCATTCCGTCATCATGCTGGCGATTCGCGGAACCAATAAATCTACTGGTGAAGCGAGTGTGGGCATGTTAAACCTAACCGATTTGGCCGGAAGCGAAAGATTGGCCCAATCAATGGCTACTGGGGATAGGCTGAAAGAAACTCAGTCTATCAATAGGTCCCTAAGCAGTTTAGGCGATGTCATATATGCTCTTGGTAACAAATCCGACAAGGCTCATATACCCTATAGGAATTCAAAGCTTACCTACCTGTTACAGAATTCTCTTCGGGGTAACTCCAAAACACTGATGTTTGTCAATGTGTCACCACTAAAGGTTCATTTTAACGAGACAGTTAACTCTCTTAGATTTGCAACCAAAGTCAACTCGACAACACTAAAGAAATGATTTAAGTTAATTCCACAACCCTGAAGAGGTGATTTATGATATGATTCATTCTAACGTTTATTTAGTGTATTGGTGAATAAGTCTACAAGGAGTATGTCTAGTTAACTGAAATAATAATAATAATAAGCCTCATCTTATCATGCTTTATATTCATGTCATGCCGGTGGTAATATATACATGGTCTATTCGTCACCTCCTGTTAAGGATGGATATGTGTCATTCTCCCTAAACAATCCCTCATTCTTAATCTCTTCCCACAGCTGAGGATAGGTTGTTGAACCCCACTGTTCAATTTCCTTCCTGATATTCTTATCCAATGTCCAATTATACAAAGTGGTCAAAATATCCTTATCTACAGCAAGATCGCCTTCCTCGTGTGCCTCCTGCACCAACAACAGAGCGTCTCGGTAATGCTCATGATAACAATGAGCGATCAAGTATTGTCTGAAATTACTGGAAGTGGGTATCAGATGATACTGCGATAGGTTGTTGAAGAATGTCCTGGTATGCGTTAACGTAGCGTATGTTAAGACGTTGAGCATGATATCTACAGACTCAGAGTTCAACCCTCTATCTTTGGGCAACGAAGACGCAAGGTCAAATACGTCTCTCGCCTTCAAGAAATCTTGCAAGTTGCAATATCCAGACATCAGAGAGTTGAGGAGGTGGATGTTGAGGTTTACTGTGAGGTCCATCTTAAGGGCCAAATGAAGTCGGAACACCCCCTGCTCGTACAATTGTCTTCCAAACTCACGGAACAGGAATGAGTAAATCTCCTCATCGGGTCCAGGAAGTCCTTCTTCTTTATTGAGTTTACGCTGCTTATTGAAGATGACATGCGCAGCATGAGGACGTCCTTTACTACAGAAGAATTTCATGACTGGAAGGTAGGTTTCGTGAGGCACAACAAATATACGGTGGATCTGGCCGTACACCACCCAGTTCACCTCTGATTTGGGGTCTTTATCATACTCCAGTACAAACTTATACAGTTTCTCAAAGATTACCGGATACGCAGAAACCGCAAAGCGCCCATTGTTGCCGCCCCTTTCGGCCTTATCCGGAAGCTCTCTCTCCAGGAGTTCAACGGCGTCACCAATGTATTCTTCGTTCAGCATTCTCGTGAACAAGGAGGTGAGACAATTTTTATCTAGTTTAGAGCCAAATGACTTCACTTTAGTCATTGTCTTAAAGATGGTTTCGATGGATACTTCGCTGCCTGCTTCTTCGCTGTATACCTGAAGAAGTCTAAACAATACTGGCATATATTTACCTCCGTTATCCTCTCCCCAATGAACATATTCAGCCATACTTTGCTCGAACCTCTTCAAAGCCGTCTGGAAATCTCTGGTTGCCAAAGCCTGCTTTATCAGAATGGCATACGTTTCAGAGTTTTTCTCAACGGGGAATTCGACCAGGTACTTGTCGATAAAAGTGTCGATGAAGTTGTGTGATTTACCGGAAAAAACACACGCTTTCAGAAGCAAATTAAGAGTTTCAGTCTCCTCAAAGATCCCTTCCTCATGTGCAGCGCCATCACCATCTGCTACGTCGACCAAAGAGGCGATAAAGCCTTCCAGTGCATCAGTATCATTCGGAATGACAAACACATCGTGCTGAAGAAAGGATATCAACTCCATCTTGGAGTACTCGTCTCTAGGTTTGCCGGTGTGGGTTTTAAATCCATCAAGAACAAGGGATGCAGTTTTATTATCACCTTGTTTCAGAGCACTGGACACCAATGCTTGTAAGTCTTCATCAACCACCCCGCCCAAGAGAGTGCTCTTGGAGGACAAATTACTACTATACATTAACATTTCTCTAATATACGCTAATATCTCCTCGGCAACATGCGATGGAATGTAATCATCATTTTCAGATACAAAATTCACCATGTTGACATAGGCAAGAAACAGGGATTGGATATGGTGTTGGGTGCCGCTGGCTTGTGCGCTGCTGGCTTGGGCACTGCTGGCTTGTGCGCTGCTGGCTTGTGCGCTGCTGGCTTGTGCGCTGCTGGCTTGTTCGCTGCTGGCTTGTTCGCTGCTGGCTTGTTCGCTGCTGGCTTGTTCGCTGCTGGCTTGTGCCCTTGAGAGATGTTGTACAAAAGCACTGAAACGATCACCCAATATTGTGCTATTTTCGCCACCCGCATCTCCGTAGTATCCATTCACCATTTCGGTATCTATGGCTCCCAAATACAGAACAAGCAACTTGTTGACGACGTCAGGTGTTGAAAAATCACTCAATTCCGCTAGCTTGATAACGGACTCGCTGTCAACTGCGCTGGGGTCTACTCCTTCAAAAGCAGCAATGCCAATGGCCACTGCCTCTTGTTGAGACTCGGGGAATTCTTTCGTGAAGCCATCGAGTAACCTGATAAACTGGAACCTCTTGTTTGATAACAAGACGTAATTTGCGAAAACTTCAAACACTTGGAGACGGAACAGATTATTCGATGCAAATAAAGAGCAGCTTCTTAGTGTGTTATAAAATATAGGCACAAACGTAGCGGTGTTTACTTGGTCAAGTGTAAGTACAGGAATTGTGGCCTGTAATATCATGAGCATTTCTTCGTAAGTGTATAGATTGGTGGATGTAGCGGGGGATGACTGTTGTGTTGACTGTTGTGTTGACTGTTGTGTTGACTGTTGTGTTGACTGTTGTGTCGACTGTTGTGTCGACTGCTGTGTCGACTGTTGTGTCGACTGCTGTGTCGACTGCTGTGTCGACTGCTGTGTCGACTGCTGTGCCTCCCAGTCAATCGTTTCATGTATCGCTCTGCTTATGAGAGGAATGTTCTCATTCTTAAATTCATCATTGGGGGACTCATCTATGATATCAAAAAGGAGTGCCTTGATACGAAGAGACTTTGATCGAGGGTCAATCTTCTTATTCCTCAGCACAAGTTTGAGAGAAATTATATGATCAGATATCACGCTGTTGGAGTGGCTCCCTCCTGGTCTTTCTCCTCCCGTTGGAGTGTTGTTCCTGTTGTTTTCACCTTGGCTATTGACGATCGTAGCCTTTACAGGATCTCTGCTGCTAGTGGATGCAGCGACAGAGGAAGAGGCATATCGTACATGGTTGAGAAGACGTCGCACAGCCACCTTGGTGGGGATTCCACCACAACCACCAATGTCGGTGATAGGAGAAGGTCTCATTATAACGGCACGACTACAAGTTGTTGAAAATGATCTTGAACAGCTGGCATATGTTGAATTGTGCTGCGTTGCTGTGATGACTCTCTTGGTGGCTGTGGTGTCGAGACTTTTCACCAGACGAGCCCTTGCCATAGCTGTTAGTATGGTGGTGACCGGTACTCCACACACTTTTCGTACCAGCAGTGCTTTTGCCGAGCTGTGTATCTCCATGGCGACCAAGTATTCTATAATGCTAGGTGAAAATGCTAACGAATTGTATTTGAATATATACAAACGTTGTGAAATATCATGAAATCTTATCCCCTTGCAACCCTGCGTATATTATTAGCTAGATGGATATTCCATATGGTTTCAATTGCCCATCGGTTGAGATGCCCGGCTGAATAATTTGTATGGCAGTCTGTATGGATAATTTGTATGGATACTTTCTATGGCAGATTGTATGGCAGATTGTATGGAAGATTTATTATGGCAGATTGTATGGAAGATTTACTATGGCAGAAATAGTATGGAAGTTTGTATGGACACTTTGTATGGATACTTTGTATGGCAGATTGTATGGCAGATTGTATGGAAGATTTATTATGGCAGATTGTATGGAAGATTTACTATGGCAGAAATAGTATGGCAGTTTGTATGGACACTTTGTATGGATACTTTGTATGGCAGATTGTATGGCAGACTGTATGGCAGTCTGTATGGATAATTTGTATGGAAGAGTTATTATGCCACTTTGTATGGCAGTTGGTATGGCAGATTGTATGGCAGATTGCGTGGATGAACACTTTGTATGGCCACTATGTAGGGGCCACTCAGTTTATAAGGCGTGGTCTATTTAGTATGGCTCACTTTGTATGGTTCACTTTCTACGACTACTTTATCTCATTGGCATAATTATATAACCTCATAAATAACCTCATCATTATAATTACAGGTCAAGATCTCCTTATATCCACTATCAACGGTGTCTACCGTTCGTCTTGGTGAGGTTTGAGTTATCACAATTAACATCTCTATATACAAAGTCTAGTTTAAATATACACACTTTTAGAGTCTGCTGCCTCAGTTGGATTACCCGGCTAATCACTCTTGTTATCAACCCTTGTTATCAACTCATTACCATATTCATCATATGCCTTGACATCCTCCTGATACTCTTTCACCGCCCAATTCTTACCAATAAACCTGATATCAGGATCACTTGCACCCTTGGACCCAGTATACCTATTCCAGAAATTCACATCAGCAAAACGTGCGTCTTCCGGAGGATAAACCCCCAACGACTCTCTTAGCGCCAGCACATGCCTTCTCATCTCGGCCACAACTCGACCCCTCAGGTCACGCGCCCTTTCACCAAACTTCAACTCAAAGGATAAATCGTCTGGTTGCTTAGCATCGTATTGTTCATTACACAACGTCTGCCATTCCTCACGGAAACCATCCACCACCCCGTCATCTAAGGGATCACCAATAGTAATACGGATCTCGTAACCCATGTTTTGCGGCAAATACCTCTCTATTATATCTTCCGCAGCACTCTCCGGGGCTATCTTCTCAAACCCTTGACAGTAGATGGGCACAACAATAGGTGCCACTGTCGGTTCGAGAACCAGCCGCGATGTTCCCCACCTGAAGTATCTCATACTGCCACTATGAGGTGGCTCTAATTGGCACACATACCCTTCAGGGAACACGTGAACCCAAGACGGCTTCTTTCTCAACACAGGAGGGGAGTACCTCCCAGACGCTTGGAGGTCTTTGAACCTTTCAATATATGGGATGCCAGCCGTTTGGGATGTTTCACTAGAAGCAGTTGCCTTGTTGGGTGAACTCCGTGAGAACCAACTGGATATTGTAGGTGATGCATCAGCTGTTGGAGGGGCCATAGCGGGAGTGAACTCTTTATCCAAGGTATCATCTGGACACAATAACCTCACAGCCGCATCCAGAGAGCCTTGGAATGGGCCTCTTCCAAACCTCTCAGTCATGAGAATCTTTCCAAGGGAGAAAAACTTGGAGAGACTTGGTGTTTTGAAACAAACGTTGGCAGCCCCCAACCCCCACCTGATATCATCCAAGTCTTTGAAGTATCTGAATGGGAGAGAACCCCATATGAATGGGTCATCAACACTGAGGTGACACCTGTTAGCATCTTTAAAATGGGCAATGTTATTGTAAATCGTATACTTACACAGATGTGTGATTCATCATTGTAATGAGACCTCTATTTTCACTTCGTGATCTGGCTAAAGCCGCGTCCAACTTGTCCAGTCCCACAACGTTTGGATTATATGCCAAGTTGAGGAACAGTTTGGAACTTCCAACAACCAAAAGGCAAGTTGCCTGCGATAGATAATTCCATAGTTTTGAATTTGAAGGACGATACTCCATCAAGAAGTCATCTCCTCGTGTTAACACATTGTGGAAAGACATGGTGCAACATTTACAGAAAAAAATATAGACACTTGAGGAATAGTGTGAGAATAGAGTGAGAATATAGAGTACAACAATATAGGATGTAACAATACAGAGTGTAACAGTATAGAGTGTAACAATATAGAGTGCAACAATATAGAGTGCAACAGTATAGGGTGTAACAAAATAGAGTGCAACAATATGGAGATCGCTCAACAGTGTGATTTGGTGAATGTGATGTGTGTCGGTCTCTGGTTTAACGTGATGGCTTCCATAGTCCTTCTAGTGGCTACTTCTAATCTGCAGCCTCCCTCTTTGGCTGATTTCTCTGTCAACTTCTTCCTCTTGAGTGATCCCTTTTGGGTGTGCTGTATCTTTTCCTTCACTCCCGGTTGCACCCTCGTGCCATTCACTCTAATGAGCACCGCCCATATAATCGGCTTATGCTGTGCAGCTAATTATTTGAAGATGCGCTGAGCGCTAATGATTTTTTTAAGCGCCAACGTCTTCGCACGTTAAAAGTGTGTGGATCAAACAAGAAGCGTGGTGCACAGCGAAGCAGAGCACAACACGGAGGAGACGCCGAGGAATCACACAAAGTCTATGAGAATTAAAGTCTATGAGAATTAAAATCTATGAGAGTTAAGATAATACATATACAAATCAACCTGTGTGTGAAAGGTTATGCCATCTAAGAGAACTAAGAAGGTGAAATAAATATGAGTACAAACTATGGAAGCTATCTATGAGAATTAACAAGGGAATTGTGGCAGCAGATCTCATCGATTATGTAATGCGATGACCTCAAGTAATGAGGGGAGCAGGGCCCTCGTGGGGGAGCTTCGTGGGGGAGCTTCGTGTAGGTGCCTCGTGGGCAGCCTCTTCCTCTTTGGGCCGCTTCTTCGGGTCTCTTCTTTGGGTCGCTTCTTTGCTCGCTTCTTTGGGTCGCTTCTTTGGGTCGCTTCTGGGTCGCTTCTTTGGGTCTGTATTGACAAGGCATATTGACAAGGCATATTGGCAGAGAAAAAAAGCAGGAATGTTGATATGGCACATTGGAGGGCACATACTGGCAGAACACATTGGCACATACTGACAGAACACATTGGAGGGCTCATACTGGCAGAACACATTGGAGGGCACATACTGGCGGAACACATTGGAGGGATATATTGGCTCTACACCGTCCTCGTACACGCTCAGACACCGCTGCGCATTAATGGTATAGGCTGTTGTTCGCTGCTGTTTTGTTTTCATGGCAAAAGAATCATCGTTGAGAGGCTGTTAAGGTTGCATGGCATAATGCCTTCTGGGGCGTCTCTGTTGTACGCCTCATCCATACCGGTTTTAAGGACAGTCACTCTGGTCAACGGGGAAAATAGTAATAACGACAACCACATATGTGGTCCAATTCTAATCAACTTTCTTTCACAATGCTTACAAAACGTGAAGGCGTCATTCACAATCAGATTAGCCTCCTTCTTCTAATCAAGATTATTCAGGATGTTTTTTTTTGCTCACTTCACTTCTTTAGACGTATGGCCTGACTGGACGCTGAACAACCTGTTGACACTTCAAAGATATCGTTGGGGACAGGTCCAATCCGTGAAATAACGCATATAATGATACGTCTTGTATTTTTCAACCAACTGCTCGGAATAGCTCGCATGCCTGATTTATTACATCATATCCTTCTCAGTATCACTTAACTCCTTCTTAATTCCTTCTTCATCTGCAACTCTACTTCTCCTTTTTCCCAAGGGCTCATCTCATCACCCAGTAAAATACCCGAGCGACATGCATTAGCTGCCACAACTTTAGACGGACTTTAAGGAGATAACCAAGGCTCAATCTGCAGCCGTGCAGATGAGTCCATGCAGAGAATAGACAGCTTGAACATTGTGTATACGAGGCATCGCATAAACATATCTTCCATTCAGTTTCCAGATACCTTCATATAATAAATTCCGCCTCGACTGGAGAGGTTTCCAAGTCAATCATTTTACGTTCGGAATCATCTCATCCGCTGTGCGGTTGTACATATTGGCTCTCTTCTTCATCCTTGCTCTTGCATGCTCCTCTTACCATACCCCTCTGCTATCCAGCCACTCTGCATATGTCCAAGTTCTTCTCCTAAATCCGCTTCACATTTTGACGCACAATGAATATTCCGCTACATTGGCCCTCATAATAGAGCTTCAATCTTCCGTGTATGCATACTAAGCTGGAGTCGCATGTGCATGCAGAAAGACTACTGCGGATATACTTGCAGCTCTGTTTATTGTGGAGAAGAGTGTATATAATGGGCTCTTGCTCTCCACCTTGTTCAACATTTTTCTTTCCAAATCTATCTTTGTCAATCTAAGTTGATCACACACCCACAGCACATATTTCACAATGTCCACCGAATACAAACTTCTCCCAAACCTCTACGCCAACCTAGGTACCTCGGGTCTCAAGGTGTCGCGTCTTATCCTTGGTTGCATGACCTTTGGTTCGAAAGATATGCTTGGTGGCTACATCGTTGAGCACGAGGAAGAGGTTTTTGCTATTATGAAAAAGTGTTACGACTTGGGTATCCGTACCTTCGACACCGCTGATATATACTCTGACGGTTTGTCCGAGGAGCTCATTGGCAAATTCATCAAGAAGTACGACATTCCAAGAGACCGTCTTGTAATTCTCTCTAAGGTTTACTTTCCAGTGATGGGGGGTATCGCATGGGCCGACCGTGCTAAGATCAACATGGATGAGTATGCCAACTCCAAGGGTCTTTCAAGAAAGCACATATTCGATGCCGTCAAGGCTTCTGTTGAGAGACTGGGTACCCACATTGATGTTTACCAGATCCATAGATTCGACCCATCCACCCCAATTGAGGAGACTATGAAGGCTCTCCACGACCTCATTCAGTTGGGTCACATCAGCTACATTGGTGCCTCTTCCATGACTGCTACCCAGTTTGCTGAGATGCAGTTTGTTGCTGAGAAAAACGGCTGGACTAAGTTCATCAGTATGCAAAACTATTACAACCTCATCTACAGAGAGGAGGAGAGAGAGATGATCCCATTCTGTGACAGAACTGGTGTCAGCATCATCCCATGGTCCCCAGTTGCCAGGGGTTTCCTTGCTAGACCAGTTGAGGCCACCCTTGCTAGAGACTTGAAGAAAGAGATGGGCTACTCCTCCCTTGGTCTCAACCCAACCCAGACCGCTATCATCAACAAGGTTGAGGAGATTTCCAAGGCCAGAGGTGTTGCGATGGCCACAGTCTCTACTGCTTGGTTGTTGAAGAAGGGTGCTATGCCAATCTTTGGTGCCAATTCCTTGAGCAGAGTTGATGACTTTGCAGCAGCAATCACCTTTGAGCTTTCTGACGAGGAGGCCAAGTCTTTGGAGGATCTTTATGCAGCTCAGGAGGTTTTGCCACTTGTTGCCTAGATTTTCTACGCTAACTTAGACTAGAATATAAACTATTTTAGAATCTCAAAGTACTTAGTGCATATGTAGTGAGTGTAAATATAGCATTGCCTACTCGGTATACACTGAGCTACAACTCCAAACGAGTTGACCAATGCTGTAATAATATATAAGCCGGATATTCGACGGCATACCCAACTGTTGCCTGAGCCGATTTTTCTCACAAAGTTAACGTACTGTATTACTTAAGAGAAGTACTTGGAAGTGATAGAGTAGAACCTCTTTCCCTGAATCTCGGCAATCTCTAACTCCAAAGCAGATGGCTGTCTGGAGCCATCAGCACCTGCAATAGTTGCAGCACCCCATGGGCTACCACCGTGGACCTCGGAGAGGTTGGTCAGCTGTGGGAAAGCCTCAGCGTATCCAAGAGGAACAAAGATGATACCGTGGTGAGCAAGTGTGGAAAGACTGCTCACGACTGTCATCTCGTTACCTCCACCGGTTCCAGAAGAAACAAACACTGTTGCAAACTTCTTGTCCAGACCGCCAGTAGCCCAGAGACCACCAGTAGAGTCAATGAAAGATTTCCATTGAGCTGGGAAGCTGAAAAAAAAAGAGTAAATGTTAGTAAAAAGAACACTATCAGTACAGAGATGTGTCATTGACAATATTGCGATACTCACTTTCCAAATCTTGTTGGGATACCAAATGCAAAGGCATCATAATCCTTCAAGGTGTCAGTGGTTGCAATGGCGTAGTCCTTCTTAGGGGGAGCATACATCTTTCCAAGAATCTCCTCAGAGAGGGTCTCTGGGACCTGGAAGATCTCTGCAGTTCCACCAGCCTTGGTGATACCGGCCTTGACAGACTCGGCCATGGTGGCGATGTGACCGTACATCGAGTAGATGATGATTGCAATCTTTGGAGCCATTGTGAAGAAGATGATTTAGGAGTGTAGAGTGTGAGACTGGAGTGTATTCAATTAGATGCAACGCTTGTATTTGTTGATGCCGAATGAATTAACTTAATACATTAAACTATTCCCCACTTTTCTTTGGCCATTGGCGGTTATTTATACTGCCACAAAGGCATCCTAGGCCTCCCATTCCGCTTCAACCATTAGGCTCCACTAAACAGCCCTTCCACCCAATAATTGACAAGAAAAGTGAAACCCCGGTCTTAGTCTATGCTTCGTAAGATATGGGTAATTGGTTTCAACTCGCAGCCAACCCCATGCATGCCTGTCACGCTGCGGGTTGGGAGGCACCATGCATGGAGAGGCATATTAATGATGAGTTACTAAGGCCCTTCACTATAGTGGAGAGTCTCAAAAGGGGAAGAGCAACAAACCGTATGCATACGCGGGCAGGAAGGGAGCAGCAACCCACACGACGCTAATGGGAGGAGAAATATGGATATTATGGGGCGGTCTAAAGTGAGGGAATTTGAAGAGGGGGAACAAGAGAGGGAGGATCTCATTAGTGTGTATAGCTTGGCGGCAGAGCAGTATTGGAAAATGGAATAATGCCGGAAAGGGTTAAACTTTCTTTATGTAATGATTATGCATGGGGCTGTTCGAATCAGCTTACTCACTATGAATCAGTAAAAAGGGCTTAGTGGTTCATTGTCAACTCCAGTCCGAGGTGAAGATGAATTCGTATGTGCGCACTCGATATTGGATTGGGAGGAACAAATGGGATCCCACAATGTTCAGGGACTCACTTGTCCAAATGTTTCAGTAGATCAATCTCTTCTCCCTCCTATTGATCTTCCGCGCGCTCTGTATCTATTACTAGTTCCAAGCTTCCAATTGGTCTGGTCTTTGTGGGTCTACTGGTGGCTGCATCGCCGTCACTTCAGAGCTGCACCTTCTTCATGTTATCGGGTTATCCCAACCTCGCTGGAAATTTCGGCAGTTCCTGGTACCTACCAGTGCCACCTTAGTTTAACTGCCACTCTACGCTAGTGCCCATACGCCCTTACCTTAACTGCCCACACGCCCATACGCCCTAGCGTTCGTTCACTGCCAACCGTACACTATCTTGCCATGTATGCGAAACTCCGCACGGAAGCAGCCTGCATTCTCAAACGCCACCTCCACGTTCCAGCCGTTTGCTTCCTCCCTGTGAGCAGGAGATGAGTAAGGCTGCACAGCACACAACTAGCATGCCGTGGCTATAGTCATAAGCCTCACGTACCGTTCACCGGCAGAGAGTCACCTGAGGCCTGTCAGGCCTTAGCGGTCCGAGCCAGTCAACCTTGGAGATCCTCCTGCATACCGTATGTGTTTTCTCTGCATGAACGGGGCAGTTACTTATCCAGCAGCCGGCATAAACAGAAGGAGAGGAGGAGGAGGGATCACCCTTTGGGTACCCAAGGGATGTATCCGCAAGGACTGAGAAGGTGTATTCTGTGTAAGACTGATTCCATTTTCTCCTCCTGAAAAAGAAACTAGAAAGGATAGAGCCACCATCCTGATATCTGTGGCTGATCCCGATATGTGGATGATCGGTAGGTGATCCCACACGTCTGTTGGAAGGTGTTTTATTACTATAACAAGCTGTAGTCAATCTGAGATTAATTTAACATCTCATCGTAGCTGTAGTCAATCTGACATTAATTTATCATCTCATCGTAGCATCGATTAATTATACAGTTCATCTAAACCTTATTGGTGAAAGAGTACTGGCTCTTTCCTCCTCACTGTCGGTATTGTCCCCACTGTCGGTATCGTCCCCACCATAGGATGATTGAGAAGCAGCACCCTGGGGCTTGGGAGCAAACCTCTCCTGAGCCACACCAAATCCATCTGCCATGGCCTTTGTCGATTCAAGCGTATTTGACGTCTTGTCGACTGCTTTCTCCAGCTTATATGACTTGGTCTTTTGATGCTCTAGTTGCTTCTCCAACTCTTGTAAATTCCTCTCCACTCTATCCACCCGCGATGTCCACTCCAGTGAAGAGCCCTCAACGCTGTGCTTCTCAGCTGCTCGGTTTCCATTCTCCCTGCTTGTCTTTGCTATTCTCCTCCTCTTTGTGATGGATTTCGCCTCTTCTTCATCCTCGCTGTCCGCCCCTTCCATCATCCTCTGCCTCTGTTTCTCCAACTGCTGTCTCTGCCTTTCAAGTTTCAACTTCTCGGCCTCCAGCTCTAACAATTGAGTCTTTCTCTCAATTTCCAGCTTCTCCCTCTCCACTTCCAACTTGAGGAAATCTGTTTCCCTGACTTTGCTCAATACATCGTTCTCTTTTTTCATGGCAAGCAGTTGCTCTTTGATGTTCTCGATCTCAACTGTCAAAACCGTCATTCCTGGTTCATTTGAAGTTGCATTTTTACTGTCATGTTCCTGCACCCCACCATCACCTCTGTATACTGAATCGTACCTCCCCCTATAAGAAGGTACACCCCTCAACTCATCGCCCACTCTCTCTATGATGACTGGGTAACTTTTCTTGTTGAACGGATCAGAATCAAGAGACACTCCAGACATCACAGGGTCGTCAACTCCATCCTTTGACATATTGTCGTTTCCCTTTCCCTGTTCATCAATTGCATCCTCCTCGATTTCCTCTTTTAGTTGATGCTTCTCTAGTTGCTGACCGCCTCCCATAATCTTGGATCCCACCTCGCCCAGAAACTTCAGAAAAGGAAATCCACTCCTCTTTACATGAGATGTGTTTATGGGAACCTCTCTTAGCTGATCTCTTTTCCGTTTCCTTGATGTCGGCAAATCACCACCATACTTAAGTGCCCCGCTCCTTTCTAGTATTTCATCTGTCTTTCTTCCATCCACGCTTGAAAGGTTGCTAAACCGGCCAGATACTCTCTCTGGACCAGTATATGTCCTGGAGGCCCCAGGTATTCTCCCTGAGTTGTATATGTCAAGTCTCTCAGGATGACCGTACGACGCTCTGTTAGACAACGCTCTGTCGGACATGTCAATTTCAGGGTACAATGGCCTTTTATCAGAAAACCTTGATGAAGCATCAAGAGGTGCTCGCTCTCTGACTCTATTTATATAGTCATTTGCCTTCTTTAGAATTGGTTTTGGGAAATCTCTAATACTTTGCGTATTGGTGGGGGCTGAATGGAAAGATGCTGTGGGTGTATTATGTGGTGGAACACCTCTTAGTTCTTCAGGTCTGTCTGATGAGCCAAAGAGTGACTTGCGGCCAAAGTCAAATATCCTGGAAAAAGAACCGATGGATGGGATTGATGTAGAGGATTCACTCGCCAAATGGTTGGTTCTATTGGCGCGGGTGGTGTTGGTGTTCTCTTTCTTGAGAAAATTCAATGCGCTAATCACCCTTTCGTTCGGGCTTGTTGAATTATTCTTTCTACTGGGGAAATTCTTACTAAAATTGACGCCTTTCTCTCTGGTTGGCATTTCAAGCTGCGGGTATTTCGTTAGGTATGAGTCAGATTGGTTGGTTGACGAGACTCCTCCTCTCGTGTGTCTCCGTTTTGAACCACTTTCGGTGTTTCTGGTATATTCTGAAATCTTGTCTGTGTCGAATCTTCGAACGGATGAAAAGTTTCCATCTCTTTTCAAATGTCTGTTTTCTTTTTCTGAGGAAGTGTCGGTGGATATGTTGGTGTGCAGCATTGTGGCTGTATTGTGCTTATTATTGTGCTTATCGCTCTCCTTGTTCAAACCAGTGGGTGGCGGAGACCTATGATCCAGCCGTAAGCCTCTCTTACTCTGCCTGTTTCTGTTCTTTGCCTCCCTGTCATTCACATCAACTAGGGGCCTCCGCAGAACAGGCAGTTCTCTCCTGGGTTTGCGTGCATCCATTCTGGTGTATGAGGGGATCACGTAGTTTAAAGAGCGTCCGGCTGCACCTTGTAAGTCTAGTTCTCAGCAGTGTATTCCACAGTGAATCCACAGTGATTCCACAGTGATTCCACATATCACTCTTTGAGGTTTGGCTAGTCAGTTATTATCTATTGATTATCAATGATGATCCTCTCCGAGCAAAAGTAAACACTAGACGCGTCTATACGCATATGCGTTTGTGTGTTGCACACTTTGGAAAACTGGGTCTACCAGAAAGCCCAGACAACTCACAGGACTCATAGAGAGCGCGACACACTGCTAGTCTGCTCATATAGTGTGTGGAACAGATGACATGCTGTAGTTAAGCACTACACGCTAAGCACTACACGCTAAGCACTACATAGTTAAGCACTACACCTTAAGCACTGCATAGTTAAGCACTACATAGTTAAGCACTACATAGTTAAGCACTACATAGTTAAGCACCACATAGTTAAGCACTGCACCTTAAGCGCAGCATAGTTAAGCACTACACCTTAAGCACTACATGGTTAAGCACTGCATAGTTAAGCACTACACCTTAAGCACTACATAGCTGACTCACTCTGCCTGCTTATCGTGTCGCGTCTTCACTGTACGTTGGACGCGTCAGTGCGCTTCGTTCTTCTCGTGCAGTAGTTTGCTAAGGGCCTCTGTACACTGTGATAATACAGAGGCTATTATTGAGTAGAATGTTTTCTTCAACTTGTCAAGATTTGTGTCAGGTGTGAGCGTGTCACCAGGTGTACAAATTACCTAACCATGCTATTCCACTGGATTTCACTGAAGTAGCATAGTTATTTGCATTGAACATCACATCCCTTAATATACAACTGGTAGGCACTTATATACGGATAATCCTGATCGCCTCTAGATAGGCATATCCACCGATACATTTGAGGGGACCTACACACTCGCATTATCCATTATCACATCAGCACTGTTATAGAAATACACCAAAGAATAAATTACAACCGTTCACCAACTGACACAGCCATGGAACCTGTAACGTTGCCGATTTCACTCCATCCGAGTAACCTCCGGCCAATCGCATACCGTGTACTATCCAAGAAACACGGTCTCAACATCAAAAGTGGTGCTCTCGAGGAACTAGCTGAATTTGTGGGTCAGAAGTTTGGTAATGAGTGGAGAGGACCCAAAACAGTAGTTTTCCTAGAGCAGGTTGCAAGGCTATGGAAGGAACAGGACAGAGGACTGTTCGTAGACGGAGACAGCGTTTCGGTAGTTATCAAAGAGATCGTTAATGCGCAGAGCCAGCGGTCGAAAGCTACTGCCACCCAATCATCAACAACGAAAAAGGTAGGCAGAAATGATGAGAGAGTTCTGAAACCGGCACATGATGCGGGCGCCGCAGACGACTCTGTGAGACCAGAAGCACCTAAAAGGACATCTACCCTAAACGACCTTGTAGTGGCATCCCATTTGTCCACTATTGATGACAACAATAACCAAATATACATTGACAATCCAGAGGAAGAGGCAGTTCCTCCTGTGGAAATCCAGGATCAGAACAACCGCCAGTCATTGGATTGGCGTGACTTTGTCAAAGTGGTGGATGCGTACGAGCAGCCAGCCTTCAAATATAATATGAGAAGGAGACAATATGAGTCAATAAAGAAAAGCGACAGTAATAATAGAGGCGCCGCAAGCAGCATACATTCAACTGAAGATATCTCGCACAACCTCAGACTGCCCCCAGCGCAATCCAAGGTTGATTTTTTCCTGACTCGTGTCAAGATCATTTCAGACAGGTTATCACGTAATGAGAGTTTTCAATCCAGTACAGCGAGTGAAAATACCTCGGTGTTAGTAAACTCCATAACTGGAAGTTTCACCAACACTGAAGATGTGCAAAAAATCACTCCCATCAAAAACATGCTAGGACGCCACGGCAAGAGGTTCCTCATCTTGGGGCTCTTCACCATCAGTAACGAGGGTCTCTTCCAGCTGCAGGACGATACGGATAAAATCAAACTGGAGCTGGGCCAATGCATTGTGATGGAAGGCTCTTATTATGTTCCTGGGTGTGTTCTTCTGTGTGATGGTATTTACTCCAATAATGGCAAGTTCTACGTCTCCACCATGGGCCATCCACCTGCAGAGAAGCGGGAGGCCTCTTTGGAGGCATATGGGTATATAGATTTTCTAGGCATTACTGATCATAGTCGTAGAATAGACAACGGCGGCCATGGGGCTGCAGTGGCAACGACCAGCTTTGCAGGCTCGGTGTCGTCTGTGAGCAGGTTAGACAAAGAGTTAACCAAGAGCCTAGCACTGCTGGAGAAGGAGCACTACGACCATAGAATCATCGTACTCGGAGGCAATGCATACTTGGATGATTTGAAGGTTCTCGACGCCCTCAAAAAACTCTTTGCTCATCTCAATAAAGAGATAGAAGTAGGAGTGGCGAGTGGAGCTCCAGTGAGTATCGTGGTAAATGGGCCCTTCACCAGGACGGCCTTTGACATATCGCCGTATAACTCTATGACCTCCTCCTCTTCTACTGTCTCCTCAAGTGCTAAGTATAAAACTCTGTTTGACTCTCTAGCGAGTATACTAGACAAGTTTCCAGCTCTTTCGCAACGCTCTTCATTCCTGTTTGTCCCGGGAGAAAAAGATCCTTGGTCCTCCATCCTCAGTAAAGGTTCGGCCAAGGGAGCCCTTTGGCCACAAAAGAGGATCCCCAAAGTATTTGGTACCAAGTTGAACAGGGCTGTGAAGCACTGTAACTGGGTTAGCAACCCCAGCAGAATGGTTTACCTGGCGCAGGAGATGGTTTTCTGTAGAGATGACATTGGCAGTAGATTACGCGCGACCGACATCACCTATGCTGTAGGCAGGGATATCCAGGACGAAGGAGGTGGTGAACAGAAGGAGAAGGAGTTGAATGATAGTGACGTTATCACCGTTGACGTTGAAAATATTAGCCTTACTATTGACAGCCTCGTAAAGGAGAAGCCTGTTGTAGCACCCGATATTGCCGAGGCACGTAAGGTTGTGAAAACCGTTCTGGACCAGGGCACTCTATCGCCATTTGTCCATTCTGTGAGGCCTGTAGCGTGGGATATGGATCATACCCTGCAACTATCGCCAATCCCCAATGTCTTGATGCTGACAGATACCACCTCTCCTCAGTTTGATGTCACCTACAACGGCTGCCATGCGGTTAACGTTGGAGAGTTGGTTGTTGGGAACAGGGTTAACTATGCTGAATATATTCCCTCTACCAAGAAGGTTTATTTCAAGGAGGTTTACATATGACCGAAATATAAAATGTAATCTCTACATATTTGTATATTATTGACAGACAGCCATACACACATAATCATTTATATGCACGTAATAACTTGAACACACATCCCTGCTGGCTACTGATAAGGGTATTGCCGTATTTTGGCTGATACACTAACTGGTAAACAATAAACAGGATCCACCAATTCCAAATCCTCAAATCCCATCAGACTTAACCCGGCAATGCCAAAAACTGTGTGGTAAACATCCACCTGGTTATCTGGACGGTCTCCTATACCACCACTGGGGTCCTGGCAAGCCAAAATGAATGATCTCAGTTTCTGGTGATCTACGTACTTTAATCTTCCAATCGTGGCCAACGACGATAACACCCACCAACTGTAGCAAACATCGGGTAATTTCTCGGGCCTTCCATTTAATCCACCATTGGCAACCTGTCTCTCTGCCAGCCACCATCCGAGCAACTCTGTGTCCATCAAGGGCATGCGCTCACCAGTCGACTTATCCGTCTTCCATAGCTTGCCACAAATGGCTAAAGTGGCAACACACACAAACACCTGCGCCGCATGTGATTCCGCACCTGGCACCATTCCGAAGGCGCCATCAAAGTTCTGACACTGCAATATAAATGCCACTGCTGGCTCGACAACCTCCGGAGTGAGGGCCTCCAACAGCGACAAGCACTGAATGGCTGTATAGACAAACCTCGTATCCACTTCTCCAAATCTGTCACCAGCAAATGCACCCTCAAAGCTCTCTGTAGAGGCTCCAGGTGAGTCTCCGTGTTTGGATGAGAGCTGAAGCCCCCTCACAAAGGCTATTATGGCATCTCTCTCCTCTTGTGGCAATATGGTACGATCTTGTAAAACTCCGAGCAGCGCCAATATCTGAAGAGCAGACAGTGTGGAGAGTAAATGGCTGTCGTGTTTGGGGAAAGCACCAAACCCACCGTGTACAGGGTCCTTACAGCTCATCACGAACTCGATTATGTCTTTGTGGTTGAGGGTGTTGGGTGATTTCATTAGAAAGAGGGCGTTGAGCCCCCAATACAGTCCATCTTGTGGGTGTTAATAGTGTGGGAATGCAATAAACATGCAAATCAATAGATGTACTCACTCATCCGTAGATGCTCTGAGAGCCAATACTCATAGTCATCTTTCTTATCGTCAAGCGACTTGATGTATTCAATGTGTTTAGAGCGTAGAAATGCCAGCTCAGACATGGTTATCAATATGTGCCGATGATTGACCTCTGATTCAAATTCACTGATTACTCAATTGGTACGGTGATTGTTTGGCCATTAAGCGGTGATTCGTTCGCTGCGTTCGCTGCAGTTGTCTCGATTTGCGCTCCTGCCTGTTTTTTCCTGAGAATATACATATAGTTGCTGCTCCGTTTTCAGTCTGTTTGATCCTGTTGTGCTTGGAATGCTCAGAAGCAGTCTGTCTGAGTGACAACTGATGGAATGGCAACTCCTGTTACCCCAGCCCATACAACTGCTACTATACATAGCCCACCAATGCCTCAGCACCGTTGCACCGTTCGGAATCTGGTGCTTGTAGGCATATCGCACGCGCACTATCTGCAAGGTGTGTGAAAGTGTGCCGCCCACTATATCCCCTACTCTGATATGCTGCACTCTACAGTAAGATTCCAGGGTCGAGATGTCCCGCACCACCAACCTGTGCTCTACGCGGTCTGGGGCCTGTGAACTAAACAGCTTGTATAGTGTGGGGTCTCTCTGCACCAGGTCATCTCAGCTACTCACTCAACGAGAGGTATACCTCGGCACACAGTACGGCTCTTGTGCCACACAGCTCTTGTACCACACAGCTCTTGTACCACACAGCTCTTGTACCACGCAGCTCTTGTACTATGGCATTTGCATCCTATGGCATTTGCACCCTTTGGCATTTGCACCGCACAACTTTTCCACCATACAACTTGTCTACATACAACTTGTCTACATGCAACTTTCGTACCCTATGGAATTTCTACTGTACAAAATAATACAAGAGAATCGCAGTTATCCTAAATCATCACTGCTTCTATATCAGCGGTACGTGATGGAACTTCTTGTCCTGATTTCACACTGGACATCTTATAGCGAAAGAACAGAAAGTGCAACGCTGTGTCTGGTGACGCGAGATGCCACTGCCAATTGTCAGTGTGATTCTAGATTCAAATGCATGAAATTCGAATATATCGTATCATGTATCATGAAAGATCTTGGAAACACTGTGCCGAGTGATAGCGTCTAGAAGCTGACAAGTCGAAGGAACTCATGGGTCCACAGGGTAGGCTTATGGATTAAGCCACCCTGAGGCTTGGATCATTGATGAGTCCCCTTTTGACTGCTCATGCACTGAAATCACTGAGTGAAACACCCTTGTCCTGTGGAGGATAGCAAGATGGGTAACCACCACCACATCACTCCACCCGATCTGCAGAGTACAAACTGAAAACGCACGCTTTCGCAGCGCAGGACAACTCAAGAGAACAAAAGAATACTGTAATGATCCTTCCGCAGGTTCACCTACGGAAACCTTGTTACGACTTTTACTTCCTCTAAATGACCAAGTTTGACTAGCTTTTCAATTCCAAGCTGGAGTTGCCCCCTGCTCTGAATCAATCCGGAAGCCTCACTAAGCCATTCAATCGGTAGTAGCGACGGGCGGTGTGTACAAAGGGCAGGGACGTAATCAACGCAAGCTGATGACTTGCGCTTACTAGGAATTCCTCGTTCAAGAGCAATACTTGCAACGCCGTAGAATGCCATAATTTACCCGTAGTGGTGAGTGGATATATTTACATCAAGGGGCGTCCATTTATTGGCCTCTCTCGAGTTCCCCTCTCTCAGGTTCCCCTCCCCTCAAACTCTCAGGTTCCCCTCCCCTCAACTCTCTGCTTCCCTCTTTCTCTCAGCCTAACGTAGCATCAAGAGTTGCACTCATCCAAATGTAACATTGCAGTCGTGCCAGACGATGACGTACAATGTATACATGCACCAAGAGCTTATCCTGCTTATACTTTCCGGTCGCAGGAACTCTTTGAGAGATGCATGACACTAAGGAAGCAAATCATTTATGCCGCCCGTACTGCACAGGCGTTGGGGCTGAAAAAGGAAAAGAAAGAGAGTGGATAATGCACACACACCGATTTCTACCCCTCCTAAGCACCCATCAAACTAGATCACTCGAGGACTACAGATCATATACATCAAAAGCGCCAAGGCAGGAGAAAACCAAATACGGATTTCAAACGCAGACAAACAATAAAAACAATACACCAATCGCATAAGCCTCTGTTTGTTTAGTGCAATTTAAAGTTTCACTATCCTGAATCGCATTCGTTGGATGGTTTTGTTTCTGGTTAATAAAGCTGTCCTACGAAACTGCATACAACTCTACGCTTGTAGTTTTTTTTCCAACAAATGCACTTCGTATATCTCTGGCTCCCATGTAGGTAGGCTCTTTGTCCCCTAAAAAAACAACCGCAGCCTTGTGGGTGCAGGGTATGTAGTTTTATGCCCGCACAACTTACTCCAGCGACTCAAATAAGCAGTGCTCCCCTGGTTGTATACAGGCCATGTGCTTTGTGTTGCATGCGCTGTACGCCCTTAAAACAGAATTGGGCGTGTACTAGTGCGTGTGCTATGCTCAATGATTATGTCCACCTTGCATCCATGCTAAACCTACGCCGCGGTGGCTCTTTCCCAGGGCTGCATCGCTACAGCAGCAAAATGCACTTACGGGCAAGCAAGTTTGCACCAAGCCCCACAGAAGGTTCTTTCCGTGCCCCTCTTTGCTTATCAAAGGGCTTATAGATTTTCATATAACCAGACAAATACCTGCACCTCAATCATTATTTAATATCCACAAGTAGCTCAAATTTTGCAAGTTATATGTGGTCAGCGGTTCTGCATCTCTGATCCTGAAATCCTGATATTGAATGTCTGCTCTTTTTCCCCTCATCTTATTTGCACTTTGATCATCCTACATATCGCCCGCATACATCATTTTAGCCTCATATCTATCTATCTGTCTTGCTGTTCAGATGCGCGACCCTGCCTGCTTTGCTTGAATGCACTGGAAAATACATACATACATACATACATACATAAACATCTGCTCTCACACACCTTTTCATGAGTTGTGTTGTTCATTGGACAGGAGGGCATCTTCACGCGCTAAGCGTAAAGCGGCTGAAATTGGCATTCCCAGTAAAGGTCTCCCATCCGTTTGCGATGGTCACTCAAATTGGCCGTACCTGCATGCGATTGCGGTGTATTCGTCATGGCAATGATGCACATGCTAATCACGGCCAGTCTCACTCGGAGGATTTGTGAGTGGAGCTAGCGTTTTGTGGGTTGGCCACCATTCCTGCCCGCTTTGCCTGTTGCGCTTTCTCATTTAGGTGCAACCATTCCACAAAGCTCGGCAACGCCTTGGCAACCGAGTAGTGCAGCACATCTTCCTCCGGTCTAATATCATAATAGGGGCATCACCTACTTGGGACTATTTCCCGGGTTACATAAGCGCCTAGAGCTTCCACCATGTACCTCTTTTGGGAAGGAGGTGGTACAATGACTCAGGGGTGGAGGGTGTGGAGGGGGACAGCCGAGGTGATGAGGAAGCGGGGAGGCTCCAGCAGCATCACAGGCAGGATCACAACACGATCTAAAAATGCAAAATCGCTGCAAATCTCTCCGGAAAAAAACACGGAAAGGCAAGAATTACTCCCAAAAAATATAGATAATTCAATTGAAACAAATTACAATCAGATCGACACCCCCTCAGCTACGTGGTCGCTTCCGGTCGCATTCCCTCCGGACATCCCACTCATCCCACGCTAGTAAAGTAACCTTAATCTGCACGAGTAGGCGGGTGTCGCAATCCATGCAGCAAGCCTGGCCTATCAGGTTAGCCACTGCCGAGTCGGGGTTGACACGATCCGTTAGCAACAGTCAGAGGCTTGGCCGGACATTTAAGAACTTGCTTAATCCTTAACGGCATGTTGGTGAATCAGCAGGCTCCTATGGGCATATCTGCTTGACACTGACGCTAAGCGTAAACTTGCGTGGCCAAATATGTAGGGTAGACGAAAGGGCAGGTTTAGTGTGTGATTGCAAATGACGGCAGCCAAAGCCCATATATGCCGCACCATTCAGCGAGCACTAGCAGCGAAGCATATGCGGTGCGCCGTATTTGATCAGGCTTGGGTGCCGTTAAGCTTATCGGGGCAGTGATCTTGCCCTCTTAAAACGAATGTCGCCTCAATGTTTCGCTCCTCCGCCTGCCTGTCTCTCTTCTTGGATTCCTCCTTTATATCTCAACCTCTTGGACCTTCCTGCTTTTGTACATGCTCATTTATGTTGGTCTCCTACCGTACGAGAGTCACCACGAGCGGTACAATCCTAAACAACTTTCCAAACTTGGGCTTCCAGCAGCTCATCTTTTTTCTTTTATCAGCATCGTTGCGGGTGTGGGAAACTGTACTTTCGGTGTACCGCTGTTGAGTCCGCGAACGTGCGCGTTGTTCCGTGGAATTGCTCAAGTACCGAAACGTATTGATTTTCTAACTAATTTTGTGAGCTGTAATCCACACACATACACGCACACACACACACAGGCGACTCCTGGCTATTCATAACTCATTCACCTCTTTCTCTTGCCCAATATGTCGTTCTATCAGGCCCCACAACAGGTGTTCCCTCCACTGCCGAACCTACAAAGCTACAACTACTCAGCTTCCCATTATCCTCTGGCCGGTTCAGATGAAATGCCCACCTCAACGGATAATGTTGTTCCACCAACCCTTCCTCCTTTACAGTCCCAGCTCGGCAATCGGATGAGCCCTCCTGCCCCTCAACAATTGGGATATCCAAACACCACTACCTCGTGGAGCCATCAACAGCCGTATCTCCACCATTATACTCTTGATTCTCAAGGCAATGGGGCAACCGATGTCTCCTCGGACAATGTATACAGTCATGGAGGATACGCCAATACCACCAGCACCAACAACACTTATGGTAATTACACCAGCGGCTACAGCAGCTATGTCCCAGCAATGACAACCTCCACCTCTTCAACTGCTTCCTACCCAAGCACATATTCCAACTCGTATAGTTCCATCCCCAACAGCACACTGTCGTATTCACACCAATACCGCCACAGCGTTCCATTCTCCTCATTGTCCAAGGGAACTCTTTCGAATAGTAACTATTACTCCCATATCCCAGGTAGCCCCATGGCTGACCTCAACTCAACCGCAACAAACAACAGCGTCGGCTTCCCCTCTGCCTCTTCAGCTTCCTTCACATCCTCCTCTCCAAGGCCACTGTTATCCTCCACTGGCGGATCAACTCTCAGGTCTAACGTGAGCATGAGATCCAGCTCCCTCCCATCCTCATCCAATGGCCATGTCTCTCAGAGCGACATCTCAAAGGCCATTGCAGCTGCAGAGGCCTCCGCTGCAGGGGAGCCGGGTACACCAACCATCAAGAGAAGGCGAAGCACCAACCCCTCTGTTGGTGGAAGCATCAGCGGCGGTTCAACTGGAAACGGAGTTGGCAACTATCCTTGTTCACAGTGTGGTAAAGTGTTCAATAGGCCATACAACCTGCGTTCCCATAGCAAGACACACTCCACTGATAAGCCTTTTCCTTGCAAGTTCTGTGGCAAGCCGTTTGCTAGAAGCCACGACCGCAAGAGGCACGAGAAGCTGCATGAAGGTGAAAAACGCTTCAAGTGTGGGGGTTTGTTGAAGGATGGAAAGACAAGGTGGGGTTGCAACAGGAAGTTTGCACGTGCTGATGCCCTTGGTCGCCATTTCAGAACAGAGACTGGATGGCTCTGTATTGCTCCTCTCATGAAGGAAGCCAAGCTGGAAGAGGTCAATGGCAGAAGTGCGAGTGCCAATGTTCCAAAGGAAGGGCTGAGCATTGCGGATATTAATAATCTGTTGACCAAGTAGGTGTAGATGTATAAAGGTGTTAGTTTTTAGTTTACTTGCGGGGTGTTTTATTGTATTTTTCAACGTTGGTTGAATGGGTTTATGGTTTGTCTACGGGGTGCGACAAACCACTGCCAGGCTTGAGTCCCTATGGTTTTGTATTTTATCATCATATCCTTCGTCTACGCATATACTGTTTGCCATCAATTTTCCATTTTGACTTCTCCTATTTATGAATTCCGTTTATGAAGGAGTATGGGTTATGCTCCTTCTTTCATTGTTTATTGCTTTTAGTTATTAGTTCACTTCATCAATAGATACAACTATGTATTCTATGAGTATAAAAAGTTGTTAGAGACGCAAGATGGATGAGCAAGCACACTTCAGACAAGATTTGAGTATTAGGCCTATCACTAAGATTCACCATATTAGATATACTGGTTGAAGGTGACGATCCTATTCACGTTATTTAATGCCTTTATCCGTATACTTTGTCGCCCAGCATCCTACTTTCAAATCTACACAACCAAAATGGCCGAAGTGTACAGTGTAGCCATATATTTTGATCGTCTGTTGTTGCATTTAAATTATGGATGTGATTCTCGAACACAACGGTGTCTCCTCAACCATTGGCATCTCTGCCACTATGTAATTCAATGTAGAAACCAATAGTAGCTTTAATCTGAAGTGGAAACCAATATGGCCCATTCCATATCCCTGGGGAAACTGGAATCTGGCTGCCAACCAAAAATTGTCAAGCAAAGACTTGGTGTGGAAATCCTCTACAGTAACATAATCGTGCTAGTATTTCCAATTATTCTAATAATCTCAATCATCATCTCAGCCGGTGCACAATGAGAGGAGAAGAAGCGGGACTCCGTGTAGTAGTGCCATAGAGTGTGGAGTAGTATGCAGAGAGATGATTACCACGCAATTCCTCCTAAAGGTGATGAGATCTGTTCTCCTCCTATGCCTCCAAATAAGACAGCGCTATAATCGACACGACAAACCACAGCAGAGAAACCACAGTAAGTGAAACCTGGCGGAAACCCCTTCCAAATAGGCTGCTAACTGTAAACCCTCACCATATGTAAACCCTCATTTATGTAAACCCTCATCATATGTAAACCCTCACCATATGTAAACCCTCACCAGATGTAAACCCTCACCAGATGTAGACCCTCACTGTACACGCCACGATAAGAGGATGTGTTTCCAAGCCCTCCTGAGTAGAGAGATAAAGGGCCAATCAGTGATAGGGACATCCAGGACCGGTGAACGATCCGAAACTCATGGTTGGATTTTGGTCCCTAGTAAGCCTGCCTGCGTAACTAGAGCTCTCACCAAGAAGGGTTTATGCAAGTGTGGTTGCAGAATATGCTACATATTCTGGGGGGGAATACGCCCCAAGTTGTGATGAGCATATTCAGATACGCAGCTGATACGCAGTTGGTACGCAGTTGACACAAACACAGTTGGTACAGAACTGCAGGAGGCACAGACGCAGTTGATACAACCACGATTAATACAGGCTTGATTCAGGTTGAGAGGGTAGGGGTAATACATCGTGCAGAGATGTTTCTTTGGCCTTGAGTGTTTCGTGATATTGGATTTCATTTAATGGCATCATAAAGACGAAAAGACTTAACACCATAGGAAAAAAAGCAAAACTATTTGTGGCGCCTAGTGTTCTTGGTGTCTTCGTTTGTGTATGCCCTTACGGAGGCTTGCTTCTATGGCTGTGCTTCTGGGGATATGCTTCTGGGGATGTGCTTCTGGGGATGTGCTTCTGGGGATGTGCTTCTGCGGCTTAATATGCCTACAAAAGCAGTAAGCCTAGAAGTATGGAGGTGGCTATTACACTTCTTCTTCGCAGGTGAATTTCTTACGTCTGCGGCTGCAGCTTGCAGCCTGTAATGCGTCTCCCGCTTAGTGTTGCTCCTTGGGTTGGGTGGGTTCTTTGGCTCCACTACCGTATTAAATATAGCCTTTCTCTATATACTTCCCTGTCCCTTCTGCATAGTAATAGACTATAAAGTGCGCACATCACACAAAGAGAGTGAAAATTAGACAAAAGTCAATGTGTGGTAGAAGTCAATGATACACAAAATCAACTCAAACAACCTTGTGTTACAAATGTTTCAGGCCATACCGTGTGGTGTACATGCAAGATTTTCTTTGTTATTCTGTGTTTCTGTAGTGAATGTAATATCTCCTCCCAAGTTTGTATGCTTCCATAATATTGCAGACTCTGTGGATTTAGTGGATATGGAAAATTGTGGTGTAGTCTTCATCCACCCCTCACAGTTTGTGCATTGGTGTTTCCCTTGTACTATTGTACTTATATTCCACTTACATAGCTATGTTGGTATACCACATACACCATGCGGTGCCAATGTTTATTACTTTCGACTCATTTACGGGCTACGAAACGACGAGCTCCGAAACTGATTTGACCCAACATGCGCCGGTATCACGTGGATAACATTCACCATATATTGAGTAGGTGTGAAGTAAAGGGCTAAAGAGAAATCTGAAGACACACGCACTGGAAATTATCTATACAACAATGATATCACATGAAACGACAAAATAAACTCAGAAAAAGTCATACGCGATTGACTGTAATACCTCTCTCACCGCATCATTCAAACCTCATACAAAAAGTCTCACAATTGGAACATACTTCAGGTAATGAGCGTTCTCCTCAACAAAGTTCTTCTTAGGAGTCACTGTGTCCCCTGAGGAGTACGAGTCACCTCTACCATTCCTAACACCAGTAATCTCGTTCCTAGAGACCTGTTCTTTTGTCACGTCCTCTCCAGCTTCGTAGTCGGCATCAATCTCGGAATGTGGTGTTGCCTTTGGCTTCCTCTTCAAAGTTAGTCCAACAGCGGTAAAAGTCATCGTGATGATAACCTGCGTGATAACTTCAAGTACAAGGTAGGCTGTTGTGTTGGGTGTGACCATGCTGAAAATCCGGTTGTTGAGATACACCACCAGGATTGCGTAAATAAGTCTAGCAAAGAGGAAGGGCATGCAAAACCAGATTGCCATCAGTGCTCTCCTGTCTTCTTTATCGGCATCATTCCAGCTGAAGCCAGTAATGATGGATGCCGCACAAATACCGACAAGAGCCACAAGAAACAGAATGATACCAACCTTGGTTATAGTTTGAACGGTGAATACACCAGTGCTACCAAAATTGTCACCGGATTGTATACCACCAACCATACAAAGTACCAGTGCAACAACTGAAAGGAGACCAAAGACACGGGTGAATAATGGTTTGAAGTACGTGATGCCGCCATTGCTGTCGATGCTGTTGAGTACTCTGTTGAGAAATGCAAGACATACAAGGATCAATGGTGATATAGCAACAGACGAGAGTACTGCAGCGGCGGTATAAAGAGAAAAGTTGTTGGGGTGTGCAATCTCGGCAAGAGTGAAACTCGAGTGCAACAGCCTGATAATACTAAAGAGGATAATATAAAAGAACCCGGCTTGTCTGCTGAACCCATGACGAAAACATAGAATCACTCCACCTATTAATAAAGGCGCGTAGATTATAATCTCGGCAATCGAGATACCCTGTGCATAAGTGATATGAGTCATTGTGGAAATGAGTGTCTCTAGTCTTTCGTGATTGAGTGTCTGTATGTATATGCCACAACAAGTTCCCTCTATTGTGAATATTTGCTTGTGATATGAATTGTGGTTGTGGGTGCTGATGATACCTTCAATAACTGCTTCCTTCAGATGTGGAGGTGATCGCTCCTTTTTATAACCTAAGGTGATCTTCTTGTTGCTGTCTGACTTCAACGGTTAGAGCTATGATAGGATGTACGAAACGAAACAGCGGCAGGCTTTCCCAATCTCCGCAGGAGCGCCTATCGCCAAAATCTCTGCTTGGATTCGAAATATCCACCAAAGCATCTTTTCAACTACGGTCAAATACAACTAAAAGGGCCCTGGTGCATTTCGAAGAGAGGGAGGTGCGCCCAGACATGCAAGGCTTGGCTCAAAGCCGCATGCTACAGCCTCACCGGACATGCAGGCATTAGGAGGCGGAGATAGCTCATGCACGATCCAGTCAGTGACCCACAGCCAGTAGCCCTCCGTCTATGAGGGGAGGGGGAAAGTATTGGTTGCTCATTTGACTTCCTCACATGCAGTGAACAATTGGCCAATGGGCAATGAGCTACATTAGGAAAAGGGATCAGCAAAAAGCGGTCTAGTTTTCCAATAGGCTGCAACTTTTCTTTTGAGCGATTGGTGTGTGGGAAAAAAAGTCCCTCAGTTGCTTAATCCCCTTGGCGTTGCCAAATCCCCTAGGTGTTGCCAAATCCCCTAGGTGTTGCCAAAGCCCCTACCTAGCCTAGGTGTTGTGTCTAGGGCCACACCACGCTTAGGCCCTTCTTTGAGTATACATTCATTTGGCCGATTTCTGCCAAGTTGCGGCGAAACGTTGGACTTCTCATACATATTGGTGGTCGCACTATTAGCAGCAAGCCGCAGCCGGCGTCCTAACTCCACCGATCGGTGAAACCTTGTGTAGGGATCGATGACTTTCATGCATGCCCACAGCCCATTTTGGAAAATTGCTGCGAGACGTCGGCGAAGTATGCACCACACACAGAGACGATAGCACCACCTGCGAGGAAAACGCGATATATCAACTTCTGGCAGGATTCACAAGACCTTGGGATGGTTTCTCGAAACAAACGGGTTTCGGGGAAATAAAGAAATGTTTAATTGAGGAACGTTGGTGATCAAGGGCGACCATTTTAGTTCTTGCATAGCCTTGCTCTAAACAGCGGGCGCTGGAGTATTGGTATCGAAACCCGCCTTTTGGAGCTGCTTGACTGAGTTATAACGGGTATCATCTCCCAACCAACCTGTAAGGGGGGTGAGATCCGTCCCTATTGGCTGCCTCTCTTATCTTTTGTATCTCTAGATTTAGTGGCATCCTTCCTTCTCTACGGCTTTCCTGTCTCGCCTCTTTCCGAAACATTGCAACGTTCCATAAAGTGAACCTTCATTATGTCATCCAAAAAAGCAGCCAAAAAAATCCGGAGTTTATCCGTTTTACCCTATTGTGTGTATGTCTTCGCTGCCTTTAGTTTCTTCTTTTGGTATCGCCCCAATTAGCCGTACGCCACAGCCAGTCTCTAATACGAATGTTATCACCTATTACCCCCCAGTTCTCCACTGCGTATGCCATCCGCATTGCGTCACACTGTAACAATCCCCGTATATATAGCGCACCCTCTGCTTCTTCTGCCGACAGTACATCCGCATGCAAGACTAGCCCATTCTAGAACTCCGATGATATATTATGCAATTTTGTTTTTGCTGTATGGGATTAAATAATCATCCTTATCTAGCGAGCGGTGGGGAATTAAAACTACAAAACGTGCATTAAAATTCGAATATCCTGCAGGTGTTGAAAATGCATGCGCCCATTTTTTCGCTTTTGGTGTGTTTTATTTCGAGCTAAAATTCAAGTGATGTAACATCAATCCCTTCCCCTCACCCACGGTGTTCAGGACTCACCAGATCAAGGAATGAGAATGCAACGGAAAAAAAATTCATTCATAGAGCATATTTGACAATAATTATAATAGAAGGCTATTGTCCCCGTACAAAGTTTTGCGCACAGTACAGACCCCAGCTGGCCACATAGTTTGAAGACTTCCCCATACTGTTGGCCGCATCCCCGGCTTGCTCGCTACAGACCTATTCATGCCTGCACCTCCAAGTCGTTTCCGCAGACACTTCCTGTGCAGAGTATTGCTCTGTGCTGTTTGAAGTCCCCACCTTATTGTGCGATGCACCTCCGCTTATACTATCTCCACTATGTCTTTGTTCACTGCATGCTGTGTAGTGATGGTGATGGTGGCCCTACCAACTATTGAAGCGCGATGCCTCCAGATACAGAGAGGGCCGGAAGGATTTTCCCGATTAGGCAAGTAGTGCACGAATCAATCTCTTATCTAGATTCCCCAACATTGAAAAGTTGGTATTTCAATAGAAACATACATCATCAAATGGGTATAATTGGGCATTGCTCGGTCAATTGAAGCCTGAGACTCTTGGTGGCATCATGCCAAAGGCTCAGAGAGACCCAGCAAAGCCGAAGCGAACTTATAGCCACAAACGATGTCAGGTGTGCCGGCAGAATAAGGTCAAATGTGACGAGCAGTTGCCGAGCTGTGGCAGATGTATCCGATTGAAAAAAAAATGCAGCTATACCAGGGAGTACAAGTTTGTCACCACCCTTAGAGGTGTGCATGGCGATGCAGGGACATTCAAGGAATTTGCGAACGAATCAAAGCCGCCTGAAGTGCCTCTTGAGCCCCTTCCACCACACCAGAAAGCCGCACCATCATCAGCTATACCCCAGCACAGCAGCAGTAGCAACAACCTTACCCATGGGGAGGAATTCGCTAATGATGCGTTTGGAAAGCAGATCATCGAGTCTCTCATTTCCAACAACGAAGACATACTGTCATCAAAAGTTGGCTCAGCCTTTGATATCGACATCGACGACTCGTTTCTGCTAGGTGACGCTGCCACATCCGCAGACCTGGAGAATTTCCCACTCAAATCAGATAATTGGAACTTTGAGGATTTCAGGTTCAAAGACATTCAGCCAACCACCAACAATATAGCTGTAGCTACAGACACCTTTGGATCGAACGCCTTTTATACTGGTGCATTTTCACCACCCTTCGCTAGTTTAGCCGCGTACACATCACCAGTTCTGCAAGCTGTAAATGGCCTGGACCACTCGCCTCTTCCACCAACTGCTCATATATCCTCTGGGCCTAGTTATTCGAGCCCTTCATTCCCTGAGTACTCCCCCGAACTGTATGACGTGAACTTCCAGCTCGAAAATTCCCTCCTGCATGGCGACATGATGGAGCTTGCAGATTACTTCCAGCTTCCGCGTAATTCTATTCATATAACATACCTAAAGATGTTTGTAACAAAATATCATATCCTACTCTATCCATGCGCCCAATCTTATCTGGAGGCACCCCTCATAAAGTCCGTTTTGACCAGCGCTAAAACCTCTCCCTATCTTCTGAGTGCCGTTCTTGCCACTGGAGCACGTTATCAGTTCCAGTTGGAGAAGGCAAAAGCCGAGTTGTCACGTCCGGAGTCTCCGTCATCTAAAGATTACTTAATTCATGATAAATTTATAATATACTATCTTTCCCTGTGTCTGAAGTGGCTGCACAGTGCTCTCCAGCAGAATGAAAAGAAAATCGCCAGCAACATTGGAAGTCTGGTGCTCACAGTGGTCATCCTTACTGCCCATTACACCTCTAATTCCGATGCAAATTGGAGGGTTCATCTGCGAGGTGCAAGGGATCTTCTTGTTGACTACTCAGCACATTACAGTCATGTATCGACCGAGCTGGTGTTTGGTCTCACCCTTTTCCATTCCCTACAGCTATTCTCAGGGCTTGGTTCTTCCGTTGGAGGTATCATCACTTCACCTGAAGAGGTGCATATGCTTTTCGACATGTGCATTAAGGACCAAGAGTTTAGAAAGAAAGCATTCTCTTTAGGGCTACTATCAGATGGCTACTCTGAGGTATATTCCGGAATCTACCAGTTCCATTCTTGTGGTTATAATACGTACCTTGGATTGTGTACCGAAGGAATGCAACTATTCAAGGAATTATTGCTTACGATGGACAAAATTAGAAATCTGAAAGCAAAAAAGTTTCCACCAAGTGAGTGTAAAATGCCACCCAGCGTGGTGACAAAGTTGCTCAAGTTGGCAGACCAAGCACGTAAGTTTTATGTAATAACTAATAGGGCACCCTTTTCGATCCCCTTTAATTCGTTCGCACATCCTCAATATGATGGACCTAATAAAATAGTTCTACAGTTGCCTGGGTATTATTACATCACCAATAAGAACCTCCTGGGTCCCTCAAAGGACAATGGCATCGAGAATAGATGGTTCTCCTATTTCGATTGCTGCAACCAGTGCCATGTAGCGGGTGCATACCTTCGAATCCTCTCTTGCGACGAACTAGAGGGTCTTCCTATTACCGATGCGCGGATCCAAGAAGTTGTAGAATCCATCATCATGATGGTATCTTGTTTTGTTCAGCTGGATTATGCATCGGTCACTGACGAGGACTGTGAACTACTAGAGAAACATTATAATTCAGACATAATTTTTGAACAGGGTAGTAACGGTATACTTTCGGAAGTGGAACCCCTCTCTTCTAAACACAACTTCAATTACAAAGACTACGTAGATTGCCAGTTTGACCACCGCCTGTCGATGTTCCAATGGTCCATGATGTTATGCGGGTTCTGCTCTATAAAGGCACACCACAAGCTGGTTGTGGAGTGTATACTGTCGGAACTAGGAGCAATGGGGGTCAGCAGCAGTTTGGCATCGCTAGAAAAAGTGCAAAAGATTTGGAAGGATAGGAGGACGTATATCAGGCAAGGAACATCCCTCATCAGGAAGGAGGTTAATACAGACTTCTTTTGGGACGATAAACAATACTCTTTTCCCTACACATGAACATGTACCGCTATCTTTTCACGAAAAGTACACTTTTTTTGATTTTTCCTTTTTTGCTTCAGTTTTTATCATTAGTTTGACTCTATCAAAAGTTATGTGTTCCTTCCCTTGGAGATATATTCATATAGGCAGGAAGTAGTTGCCCGAACATGTGACAGGATGGTGGTCACTCCGTTTTTGGAAGTACCACCACATTGGCTACATACACCCGTGAGATGTGTATGGGTGACTTTCCGTATCCTTTATACCCTTTCTGGTCTGGGTTGTCAATAAATGATTCTCGCTCGAAACATACCCTTAACGTTTTCCCCATTCAGCGCGGAGTCAACTTTCTGCAGTCGCCCATGCACGTTAAGTTCCAGGCGCATGCATGTCTACTGTTTACATCCCGATCCAGAATTGTGCAGTTAGAGGATCATGCACACCATGTATTTAGTGGTATTTGTTTATGTACTGGCGCGAAAAAAATATGCAGGATGCAGAGACTATAGGAGTTCGTCGACTAACTGAACAAAATGGGAAACGAGCAAATGTCGGTAAACAAAATAGACTGGAGGAATATAGGAAGCTAAACTCTAAACGACGGGAGGAGAAGTCAACCCTACAAACAAGTGTTTACTCGTAAATGATGGATATGAAAAGTAAGAATAGAATTGAAGTTTATTCCAAACCTATCAATATATGCAAGAAATTAGTCAAAGTTTTGAATGCAGGAATAATTAAGTGGTTGTAAAAGTGTGACAATATATATATGGGTCATAATTGTGATGGAGTGTTCTTTGTAATATAGCTTAGTTCTCGGCATCCTGACCTGGGTTGCAGGTCTCGTAGTCAAGGAACTGCCAGATCTGCCAGACAGACCAAGCGATAACGGCACCAAAGGCAGGGCCTACCCAGTAAATCCAGTGGTAGTCTGGGAAGGATCTGGAGGCGACACATGGACCAAAAGATCTGGCTGGGTTAAGACCGGCACCGGTGTAGTAAACACAGATCAAGTGACCACAGAAAAGAGAGATACCTATGACGAATGGAGCGAATGGAGTAGCTCTGTGCTTCTCGACAGCCATCATCAAGACGGTCAAACAGAGGAGGGCAGTACCAAAAGCCTCGATAAAGACACCACGGGTTCTGGAAGCACCACCTCCAAGACCGTTAGCAAAGGCAATTGGTCCAGGTGTCATGGCACTAGCGGCACCAGCAGCGGCCATACCGGCAACCATCTGGGAGATCATCATGAGAATAGCACGGGGTGGGGGGATAGCTCTTGCCAAAGTGAGAGCCAAGGTAACAGCTGGGTTCAGGTTACCACCGGAGACTCTGAAGGTGATGAAGACACCAACCATAACACCGAAACCGAAACCAAAGGCGATCATGATGAGCTTAGCCGGATTGGAGCCATGGGTGATACTGGTGTCCTGGTTTGCAATCTGAGCAATGACGAAAGCGGTCCACAGGAAGAGGAAAGTACCAACGAATTCACCCATCATAGCGATGAAGTGGTTTCTGAAGGTCTCGTTACGGAAACCGTAGGTCTCGTAAGCTGGGATGAATGGAGGGCTGTATGGGCCTCCAATCTGGGACTCAGCATCCTGCTTATCAGCGGCTTGAGCAGAAGACATCTTTGAGTTGACTTGTCTATACACCAAAGTGAGTAAGAGATACACTGCAAGGTAGATAAAGACAGGAGCCATTGAGCAACTCAGGAGGAAAACATTGCTAATATATATACCTGACGCGCAAGATGCCGAGGAAGCATCGTGCTGACCACTAATGCACTAATCAGCCTTTTTGGTGCCTGTTACAGCACTCACACACATGTGAGAGTGTTAATTGGCATTTATCATTGCATGTGGTCCTGAATTAGAAAAAAGAAAATTCCCTATATGCAATCGGTGGCAGGGGTAAGCACTATAGCAGGAAAAGAAAGGGCCCCACACATGATTGATTGCCCTATTCCTGCAAAAAAAAAGTCCTCATGTCATTGTGTTAAAGGCCAGTTGATGTAGCAACTGCGTTGAATAGGCGCAGAGATTCAGGCTTAGAAATTCTCAGCAAATACTGATTGGCGGAGGCTTGTGACAGGCATGCCCACTAGACGTAGATGCTAGACGCTTGGGACAACTAAGTGCACTTCTCACTGCATGTATCTGCATGTAGGTAAGTGTCGGGACCAAAGCTGCGGGAGCTTGGAAACGGAGATATGAGGATATCCAGATCCAATAGGGAAATGGAGGGAGGCTGTATGCATATCTGCTCAAGATCCACGCATTCCTCCCGCTTTTGCTGACAACGCTTCGTTAGCCGTCTACAAGGAGCGAAAAAGGGGTACAGCGTCTAAAGGGCCGTAACGTATTCACGCAAAAGGCAGGTTCATTGGCATAAGACAATACCGCACTCATCAAGGCCAGATACGTCCGCATACGTCACTGTAGAATTCCAATGCAGTTGAGCTCATGGAAACTTCCACGACTCATTTTTTTCATTCATCTATTGAAAACAAACTTGAGTTAGAATATTTTTAGAAACATCTCGTCAATCAGGTTTTTTTCGCTTGCGGTCTAGTCGGCTCGACCACTAGTCCGCTTTCGAGGCTCCATACGAAGAGCAGAAAAAGAAAAGCCTGCATTGCGTGATGCATCTGCATCTAAGCGGTAGCAGCAGATGTCGGGTCTATTTTAAAAAAACGTACACATATGCTGGCAAATGAGAGACTCCCTGAGCAGATGGTGCCAAAAAATACCTCATCTTACTGATGTTGGCGTGAAGATTCAGGACCGGATAGTAAAGACATCCGTAACTCAATTGTTGCATGTTCTGTTACATATTACCAACATGCACATCACATATACATTGCGGTGGTGCCTTTCAATTGTTTTTGCTTGCACGCAGTTGCTGCTTCTCTGGCATTGCATTCCTTGTGGCACTTGTTTCATCGACAGCGAAGGTTTTCTTCTAATGCAGGGTGACATGGTCAGGCAGCCATTGGGCAGGTGGTAAATGAAATGATTTTAATTTGGTTCTCAATACAGCAGCAACCTGGCATCCAAATCTCGATATCAGTTACCCCAGCAAATGACGCGTACGTCCTAGTTCTATTTTTAACCGGAGCTGCAGAATTTTACACTCTGGATCTAGCTACCCAGTCCTAAACGGAGCTGTTTAGTAGATGTATCTGGCTAAGCTGTATGCACATATGAACTCAAAGTCACTTGGGAGGTGCAGCAAAGGTTGGCGGCCCCCAGCCAAAAGTGTGTGCGCGCAGTTTGGTTTGTGCGTCTAAAAAGATACCATCATTCCGCAATTCAAGAGCGCGCGATGGACCCCAGTTGGCATTTCAATTGTGCACAATTCTACGACTGTAAATCGCTTACGATGACTTCCATTGTATCAGTTCATGGAAAAACCTGAAAGCTGGCAAGTAAACATAGACAGGAACCGCCCCTCTCAAAGTTCTCTACTACCGGAGTATAGCGGTATCCCCAAAAGACCCAGCTGTGGTTAGGGCCCGTCCGTGCATCTAAAATCTAGGCGACATCGCAAGTGCATGTGAGAGTGAGGGACCAAACATGGGGGCCAGCAAGCACAGTATACCGCACTAAAAGTTGAGATGGACCCCTTTTCGAAGTCCCTCCAGCTGTAACATGCCCATCGTATCCTAATATTTAAATAGAGGAGAGGACCTAATAGATCATGTGCAGGGTATTGTTTAAGAGCAATATAGTAATCTTTCCATAAGCCTCATAATTGCACAGGACAAACAACGGGAGCAAATCCGTATTATATATAATGTGGCGTGCCGGTTTGTGGGATATGGGTTATTGTAGCAACTTGTGAAGATGCACTCTTGATCCAAGGATGGATGGCCCTGATCCAGAACACTTGGCTCGTGTAGGTACGAAAGCAGCCAGCCGGCCAGCTATCTATATGTTAATGCCCACAAAGGGGATATGCATGGAAAAGGCGCCTCGACGAATAAGGATGCAGAGGCACCCTCTAGAAATTGGCTGTATCTTTATCTCATCCTTATCAGATTCCATACGTATTGTCCCGTACCTCGTTCCTTTTTGGCTGGTGCTTTTCTAGCTGGTGCTTTTTATCTATCTATTGCAGCTATCCTCACCGTTCCACCACTTCTATCCCTGAGCAATGTGGTTATAAGCCCAACATGTGTGGATCCCTCCTGGCATATCTCTATAATCTCACACGAGTCACCACACGCGTCTCCACAGTTGGCCGTCTGCACGTTGCTGCGCACATGGGAGCTTCTTCTTACTCAAGTAATTCATATAGTATCTAAGCATTATAGTCATTACACCATCACTATACAGGCTCTTCTCAGCTATATAAAATAACAGCATAAGCTTGTTTATTCGGAATATCCGCTCACATAAGCCCCCTCAAATTTCTTTTTGGCTCAATTCCCCGAAACGCATTCTGTTGAATCAATTTCGCAAATATATTCAGAGATTCGTATCCCTTTTTGCAGGCGAGCGACGCGTAGTTCCTGCTTGTTTCCGTGCCTGCCCCTTGCCTACGTTTGATCGACACTTATCCCGTACTCATCCCACGCAGCTGAATCCCCTTCCCTGGTAGAGCACTGCATCAGAGACCCCACAGGGAAGAATCCACCCGTTGCCAAAGAGCAGGAACCGCTGCCATCTCTCCTGGCATGCGGAGATTGATCGTATCAGCCTAGATAAACAACTCTGCTAGACCCTATCAGGAAATGTATGCAGCCGCCGGTATCACCCTACACCGCGTACCGATGACCTAATTTATCTGGTGCATATTGTTTCCAAAGGGGAGGGGGAGAAGGGTGTGTGTAGATGCGCCTAAGGCTACGCCAGGAACGAGAAATGATTCCCCAAAAGATAGGACATCGTTGAAAAATGCTTCGATTGATCTTAAGCAAAAAATCCAGCCATTCAATCACATCTAGTGACATCGAATTGAGTGCTCAAAGTTTCAGGTTTCGCTTTCAATGCTTCGTAAATCATCTAGAATCGCTGCTCAGGCAGTCAAAGAAGTGGCGCCAGTCACCGCCGCAAAGGTTACCAAGCCTAAGCCAAAGCCAAAGCCAAAGACTGAAAAAGTCGAGCAAGTTGTAAAGACAGAGACTGCTGTTACTGCTAAGAAGCCATCGGCGACCGGACATATCTCAATTGGCGATGCCATCCCTTCTTTGACCCTCAAGGACCAAGATGAGAACGAGGTTGATCTCACCAAGCTGGCTGCTGAAAAGAAGATCTTGGTTATCTTTGGTAAGTAATATTTACGCGCTTTCTCTGTTTATCTGCTGCGAATCCTTAAATGCTAACAACACTTCTATCCAGCATACCCAAAAGCATCTACCCCGGGATGTACGCGCCAAGCTTGTGGATTCCGCGATAACTACAAAGACCTCCAAGATAAAGCTACCATTGTTGGTCTCTCAGCTGACACCCCAAAGGCCCAGAAGACTTTTGAAGTGAAGCAGAAGCTTCCCTATAGACTCCTCAGTGACCCCAATCGTGAGCTGATTGGTCTGTTAGGAGCCAAAAAGTCCCCAACGGGTATTATCAGAAGTCACTGGGTTTTCGTTGATGGAAAACTCAAGATCAGCCGTGTCAAAATCTCTCCAGAGGAGAGCGTAAGAGACGCCGTTGAAGCCGTTGGCGACCTGAGTTAAATGTCAACATGGTAGCACAAGAGCTCAAGTCGTTGCTCCAACTGTCACAGTTGCACATTTGTTAAAAGTTCTGCCTTAAAAGTTGTACGCTCCAAAATTTTATGTATTATTTTTTTCCCTTATCCCTTAGTTCAATTCCTCTCTTAACTTGTTACCATTTTATGATCATATCTTGACCGAGAACCCGGGCATAGAACGTAATAAAAAAAGCATGATGCTTGATAACTTGATATGTTTATGACGTTTCGTTTCAGTAAGAGTTCTATCCTACACACCCATAATTGTGGAACACCTTCCAACTCCAAAGCCCATGGACTCCAAACTAGGTTGCTTTGAATTACGGTGGAATGGTTGAAACTCAGTGGTACACCAATGACGTCAAAGTCAAGTGTCTCTGGTGTGATCTATTCATACGCACTAGAGGAGGGTTACCGTTTTCAGACAAATTATCCTTGTTTGCAGAGTTGGGGTGTCCTGGAAGGGATATTAAGTTTCTATGTCCTCCTGCAAGTACGACACTTAGTGGTTTCGGTTAATAAAGTTCATCGATGCATACAAGGCTTGCCTCCACCGCCCTGACCTAGCAGGTATCAGATTGTAACATACCCAAGTTGGCAATGGATCACCGCGGAAAGTTCCATTCTGATGAAGCCAGTCCTTGATGATCAAGGGAGTTAGTTGGGTCCGATGTAACCTCTTGGGCAGATGAAAGCAAATGAAGGCAAATGAACAAGGAATACCACGGGCGCAGCTCAACCAGAATCTTGGCATGGCGTTACTGAGTTGGAGGCGAGTATCGCTACGGTGGAGCATCCCGTAGACTAAGAGACCGAGGGGGGGGGGGTGTTTGTACTCCATTGCACCCCCTTCTTTTACGCTTCCACAGAATGGTCCACACAAAACTCCACACTCAGACACGAAGAGATGCCAACCACAGAGATGCGTCCTCCATGTCTTCCAAAAGAGACCAGACTATGAACATTTCAACGTTTTTGGGGGCACAGCTTGCAAGGACCGTTGCAGTTATACGCGGCAGTAGGTGTTCCAAAAATATATCTGGCAATACCCAATTCCTTCCCAGTCTCCTTCTGAACACCCAATTAACTGGGTGGGGAGGGATACCTTTGTGCATATCTGTGT
Source organism: Kuraishia ogatae (assembly GCA_003706285.3). Classification (NCBI taxonomy): domain Eukaryota; kingdom Fungi; phylum Ascomycota; class Pichiomycetes; order Pichiales; family Pichiaceae; genus Kuraishia; species Kuraishia ogatae. The sequence goes on along the minus strand of PPKV03000014.1, from coordinate 56,260 downwards.
ATGGAGAAAGGATCACAGGGACCATCCCATGAGCCAAATTTCATGTATCTCCAGAGACCGCAACAGGCACCTTTTCTATCCTATGACCACATGCTCTAGCTGAGACTGCAATGTGCAGCTGTCCTGACAGATGCGTCCAGGCAACTGAAATGCCCTCCACTGCGGGAATGTAAATAAAAATGCATTCGGCGAGAGCTTACAGAGAAGTCAAAGTGCTGACTGAATAAAAAAATCTACGGATACTTGTTCATTAAGAAAAAAAGAAGGGCTTTGTTGGCTCTTTCTTAGGGATCAGAACTGTGACACCGCACCACTGACGATCTGTGTATTTATCACTTGAGGGTAGTTGACCATAACATAGCATTTTCAGTCCGTGGAACTAGGTTGTCTGCCTAATAGATCACGCTTTGTCTGCTTGATCCTTGCTTGCATTTTGCAGTTGATATCCATCGACAGTTCCATCGACAGTTCCATCGTGCATAATTCAATCATATGTCCAACCTTGGAACGAGGTCACAAAGTTGGAATGTGTAACTGGCAGCGGGCGGTGCGTTGTGAATCTCTCTGCAGATGCACTTTGTATTGGGGCGAGTGGGGCGAAAAAAAACAGTTGCGACAGTCACGCGGCGCAAAGCCTCGTGATGTGGTCCGCACTACATGCGAGTGCAAGGCGGTGTTTAGCTCTCCAGCATGCATAGCAAATGTGCGTTTTTCTTCTCTCGCACGGTCATGTCCGCCCTATTGCTCCCTTGCGATATATCATTTGCATAACATGACCAGCCAAAACAATCTTCTCGCGCAGGATTTTCACTGTCAGTTCTATTAATTAGTGAGAATGTAGGCGGTGCATGATCCTGCAATAGATACAGGGAGTCCACCTATAACTGCATAGGTTAGCGAGATGACCGAAACAAGCGCGCCTATATCGGTGGATGAATGCCATGAATATTATCTCTGAGGAAAAATTATCCTCTGACATAAACAGTCATTACCAATTAATCTGAGAGACAGCCAAATTCCAAGGAGGGGAAGTTTGAGTCTCGCTGCTTAGAGGTAAAGAAGGCATGAGGGATATTCACGCCTGCGGAGTGGCAGAGAAGAGTTTAATCAATAGAAGCATGAAACCCTATATCGTGCTGGATACAAAAGGTGCAGAGAAAAATGTGATACTGCCAAGCCAAGGGATCTGAGGCGCCTCATAAGCCATCATCATTCTGTTAAAGCGAATGCGCTAGTGTGTGGCAGGGAGTCTATTGTTTCCACTGCATACTTTTTGTGTTGTCAGCTGAGCTTGACGCAACAGAGAAGAGCATCTTTTGGCTATAGTTGAACATCAGATAGTTGGCGACACAGTAAAGCATATACTATAAGAGAAACGCCATATTGTGCATATCTAATTAATCTATCCGAAAAGGGTGGCCGACCCACACCTGTGGGAGCCAGCCGAAAACAGCATTGTTATCCCAACTATGTAGGTAATCTTTTAGGTTAAAGTGCATGTAATAGCGCTCACCCCTTATTTTCTCTCAATCACAAGGGGATATAGTCCACATATACAGCGTCTTGCATCTCCTGGCTGTTTCTGCTACTAATGCGTGTAGGCTGCAGCAACCTCCTGCATCCAAAGTCATCGGCATCAAACGCCAACTCTTTGAGGCAATTGGAGCCAAAGCCGGAGTCGATGACGCTTCATGGAATGGAGCAGTAGGGTGAAGATGATTTTATGGTGTTGCAGAACTTGCGTTGCACGAGCTGAGGGACATAATGATTTTTCAGAAATTGATAAAACACCCTTCTTCGTCCGTTATTTCAGCCACAAAAAAAATATTCTTCGCCTTGGAGTGAGTTGCCTCTTCACTGTTAGTACACAACAATTTTAGCGCGAAAAAGTGAAAATCATCAAGCAGGACCAAAAGACAACAATATAAGAGGCAGAAAACAATAGGACAGCGGTATCTCCTCTTTCCGCTACGTGCGCAGGTGTTGCAGTGCAGCGAACAGAGACGCACAGGTGCGTCTGCTGCGCAAGTACTGCTAAGGTACATGGAACGCACAGCAATGGAGGGAGATACCTCTCGGGCATCACTATGAGACCGCTTATACACCGAGTATCACACGCCGCTTATGACATCGACCTCGATGCATCTTGCGCCTCTTGTTTAGTGCTAGAAGCACTGTGATGGTGGCAGTTGTAGAACAAAAAGAAATGTAGAGCATCCTCTACAGGGCAGGGAGGGTGCTAACGATGCGAAACAGATGGCACGGGTTCAAGCAACGACTGATCACCCGCCATACAAGATGCCTGGGTGAATGGCGATTTCCCTCTACTGTTGGGCTTGACATCACCGTCCAAAAGAAAAAAAACTAGCGCATACCTGGAATTTGGTGTGGCTTCCCACCCTCCTGTGTTAACGACGTCTCGGGGCCACCTGGACCTAATGTAGAGGCAAGCTGCGGGTGTTTTGCTTACTCCCCCCAGGCGACCGGCTGGCAGTGTGATCTCACCTCGTCAGCCCCTCCCATTCCCCGCCTGGGTTCCCTCCAGCCGCAAGAGGCAGACGCACAAGTGCAAATGGGTGAGGTAGGGGACGTATTGCCAAGCATAATGTAAGCCAAACGCACTCTGCAGGCATCAGGTATGTAAAGCATGTTAAACATGCAAAGCAAAATCCAAACATCTGAAATCTCCTGTACTCTAGTTGATCTCGGACGCTTCAGTCGCCGACAGCAGCACATTGCATTACATGCTGCCTGTGCAAGTATACAACACACAGCCGCTGTCTTTGTCTGTCGTGGGCTGCAGCAGCCCATCCTGTTCCCTCTCGTCCTCAAAACGCCTTCTCTGTAGCACTGAGATATGCACCTGGCAGTCTTCGTACGTAAAATCATCTCATAGGTGATGCCTTGATGACCAGCAGCCTGTTTGCAAAAGTTAGGCACCCCCAGGCACAGATGGATGGGGCATCCATCTGGAGGTGCGGGCGAACCGCATCTTTGCTTCGCTTCCAGAAACACAACTTGCTTCCCTTTGGGGCTCGCTGTAACTCTCCCTCTCCACTTTGCTCACACCCTCTGCCCCAAGTGCTCTTCCGGCACCATGCTGCCGCTCGTTTGCCTTCTTTTGGCGCCCCTCGACACATTCCTTCCCTCACATGTACAGGTTGCAGACGGAACTTAGTTTGAAAGGAGCCCACTTGCTCGCTTATGCTACAAATATAGGCACTGGCCCTGAAAACATCCTCCTCGCATGGGGGCCACTCTTTCTTTCCTTTAGTTTGCCTTCTCTCCTTAAAAGCGCTTTTTATTCACCTGGTTTTACCACAATCCCCACTATATCGTCCCCGTACACTCTGGCTGGGGGACCCGACCAGTTTTCATTTGATTTAGCTCATACCCTACTACAGTCAACATCTACCACCATCGCTACTATAGACTCTCTGTGTATATCCAGTGTCTCACTCCCTGCGCTATTTTTTGTCTCTATTCCTGTCTTTCCTGCTCTCCACATCTATTTTTCAGCCTATCCCATCTTATTGTGGTGATATGAATTGCATGCTACCAGCTATGACTCCCTTACCGCAAGGCTACGCACATGGCTCAGAAGGTGGGCCCGAATCGAAAAGAATCAAGCTTCCTGGGGTGGGGGATATCTTCAAAAGCATCTCCCCGGAAGGCGTACGAAATGCTCCCGTAGAACATTCGCAGAAGTTGAGTAGTGAAGCTTCCCATGAATATTTGCATACACATCAGGCTCAGAAGCCGCGGCAACCGCAAAACACACCACATACACAGCATTCACAACAGCAACAGCAACAGCAACAGCAACAGCAACAACAACAGCAGCAGCAGCAACAGCAACAGCAGCAGCAACAGCAACAACAACAACAACAGCAACAGCAACAACAACAGCAACAACAACAGCAACAGCAACAGCAACAACAACAGCAACAACAACAGCAACAACAACAGCAACAACAACAGCAACAACAACAGCAACAACAACAGCAACAACAACAGCAACAACAACAATACAATGTGGCAGCTACCTCGACCCCACCTACTACAGTAGTTTATTATTCGCCGTCTCAGCGTCACGATCAGCAACATCAACAACAGCAGCACCAACAGCAGCAGCAGATGGTGTTCAGATCACCCATGGTTCAGCATGCCGCTCAACAGCCTCCACTACAGGCTGTACAACCACCTCAACAGCCACTGTCTCAGCCATCCCATCAAGTGCCGACTCATGCTATAATGAGGACACCAACTTCTTCGCATTCCCTGACTCAGACTCAGTACACCTACGCTCCAAGTCATCATGGCTCTCAGCACTCTACCCCTGTGCCGCAGTACCTTCCGTATTCTGCTGTCCCAGTGGGTGCCGTCACTATTGTGCCACAGAATATACAGAACCAGCAGATACAGCTGACCCCTCAGATAGTGGCCACGGCACACCCTCCGTCGCCACAGCATACTATGCTAGCGAGACCATCATCCCTCCCGGGTGTTCAGACGGTGCAGACCGTGCAGACCGTACAGGCCGTCCCCGTACAAGTTCACCAGATCCCCATGGGTGCAACGTACCAGAGCGTGTACGCTCCTCCGCATGCTCACCACCAGTACGCCCAGCCTGCACAGGCGGGGCAGCACCCACAGCACTCTCAAAGCCAAGCGCAACACCAGCAGATATTCTCGTCACCAGACTACCATCACCACCACCACTCGCTAGTTGCCGCTCACCACCCTCAACAGCAGCATTTCCAGTATGCCCCTCAACAGCAGCATTTCCAGTATGCCCCTCAACAGCAGAGTATATCTGCTCCTGCCGTGGTGGACGCCAACCCACATGGGATGATGTCCGCCATGGGCCATACGATGGTTGTACCGCACCAGCACGCGCAGAGCGTCTCGACTTCCCCTACAATGCACTATCCAGCAGGCTCGCCCTCTGTCCTCAAGCAGGCGAGCGCGTGGACCCCACAGGATGATAGTCTGTTGAGGCTGTTGAAGGAGGAGAAGAAGCTGGGTTGGAGAGAGATCTCCAACTATTTCCCTACAAGGACTCCGAATGCGTGCCAGTTTAGATGGAGAAGAATTGTGATTGGTGTTGCGACTCCTGGCCAGACTGGCGGTTCTCAGGCTGGTGGTCAATCCAACAGCGACAAGGGGTCAGACAGGGGGTCAGAGAGGGGTTCAGAAAGTGAACCCTCAGCTGTAGCAATTGCCCCCACTGCTTCCTCTAGGTCTACTGCTGCTGCATCGGTGGCGCCATCATCCACAGCTGCGTCTGTCACAAATCCATCCACTACAAACTCATCCACTACAACCTCATCCGCTGCAAACTCATCCACTACAAACCCATCCACTACAGGGAACTCAAATGCCGCAACATCCAGCAACAACACTTCTGTAGAGTCAACTCCAGCAGCAGATGGATCGGCTGTTATAAAGAAAACAGCATACTCCACCCCTCACGCATCTCCTCTTGTCAAAATGGAATTCAAAGAGGAGCCTTTGCAAGCTCTGAACAAGGCACATACGGAAACCTCACACCCACACACTATAAAACACACCCACACACCCACAGTTGCACCTCAAGAATACCACACCTATCATCATCATCATCCTCATCTTCCTATTATCCCACAGGGTGAAGCTAGGAGAGAACAGGGGCCAGAAGCTCCACAGGGCGATAGTGCTACAGAACCCACGAGTGCAGGTGCTGCTACTGCACAGCAATTGCCAAGTTTAAAAAGAGATCAGATATCTGTCATCGGAGATTTGGAAATTGATCGTCCAGATGTCAATCATCCACATGTCAATCCTCCAGCTGCCAGCCAGCCTATCACTGTTGCCACTGTCAACACGGAAGAAAGCCAACCCCGCCCAGGGCAGGCACCTCTTTCAACCTTCTCTTATCCCCAGTCAAAATCAACCTCAGCATCAAACTCAACTTCCACTTCAGCTTCCACCTCTACCCTTAATATCCACCACGACGGTGCAACAAGCATGCCACCTTTCCCACAGAGGTCGGTGGTGTCACCCGGTGTGGTTGATCCCATACAGAGATCGCCCTCTGGAGAGAGTGTAGAGACACCGAAACAGAAGAAGAGATCACTGAATGATTTGCTCAATTAAATGATCTACTCAATTGAACGATGCTCAAACGATTGATGTGTTAGGTTCATAAGTAGGTATTAAGACACTTGGAGATTAACACATATAACTTTCCATTTCATTGGCAGCTATAAACCTTTTGCATCGCTCCATAGGCTTGCTTGTTTTGACATGAAGATCACATTTTCACTCTGGCTTGTAGTATTTCACGGATATTCTCTCCGTTCATTTTTCACACTCTTAGTGATATCATTTTTCAAAAGCTGAGGTTTAGAAGCGGGATTTTTGCATAGATATGTATTATATATTTATAAACAACACATTAATACATTAGAATTGTTATTCAAAATTGATGCTTAGAATTGACTCTCTATGTCGTCTAGTGTATTAAAAGGTGAAATTCTATGCGAATTCCATGGGAACTCCATGGGAAGTCTATCGCTTAGAGTTTGATAGTGGCAGCCTTGGCTGGTTAAGAGCAATAAGAGCACAGAGAAGTGAGCTGGTACTTCAAATCACATCCTCACTTGTCAAATGTGGTTTTATATTGAGAGTATAACAGGCGGTCTTGAATCCTCTATAGCTTCATACAGGGGCAGTGGTACAGTGGCATGTAGTTTCAACTAGAGGAGGGCTTGTGATCGTGAGGATAACCAAACTTGAATCACTGTAACATTATGTGCCTCTTAAGTGTAAGCAATTTGTTGGTTCTTCTCTCCCTCTCAGAGAGTAATCCGAATGAGATTCCGGTATGCTTCACTTCAGTAGTGTCACTTTTTGTGTTATTCCTTAGCAGGCTCACCTTTTTTGTGCCACTTTGGCAGTCTCACCTCTTCTTCGAGTGTGATACTTCATGGTTGTTCCCAGCAGTTCAAGTCAAATCAAAACTATAAACTCCTCCACAACCCACCAGGAAGCAGCGGGCAACACTTGGGCTCTGTGCAGAAGGACAATCCCCAATCTTTCCGTTGGACATCCACATTTCTAAGTACGCTTGAAATGAAACTTGAACGGATAACCACTCTTTCAAACTTAGACTGAAACGGGTTGGAACGGATCTCGCAACTCTATGCCGCTCGATCGAACCGAAATGTTTCAATCCAAGGGTATCATCCTATCAGATTTGCAGAATGATCGCCTGAAAAGATATACAGGACAAAAGACAAGATACAAAAGCCAGCAGAATGAAGATGGTGATGAAGCTTGACTCTCGCTTCATGTACAGCTTCAACTCATTATCCACCTCGTACAAGACATCACCACTACCCTTTCCTACGGCCCTCAATCACGACACTGTAGACTGCACAGAGGATACCAGATCCTCACACTGGCTATCCTGACATACTGAGAGAATGAAAGCTACGGACCAGGTGTGTAGGCAGATTCAGGTCCGTAGGCAGGTTCAGCATTGACAATCAGACGCTCAAGGCAACTCTCTGGTCAGGAGAGGTTGGCAGGAATCATCCCACTTCTCTCCAAGGACAGTGAAAGCAAAGCCCGTCGTAAGGTGTGGCCCTGGAGGCAAAAGGAAACACAATTGACTTTGTGTTGATAACTACATTGTGGCTTGGACTTGGCTTCAAAAAAGAGCAAATTTTACGCAAACATATGTGAGCTGCAACTGCGCGGACCACCCATCAAGAGTGTTTATTCCTAATGCAACAACCCACATTTGGAGATATGCGTTGGGTTGGTAATCACATATTACAACATGAGAATCAAGCTAAATCAAGCTTGAACAGCATGCATGCAAGGAAGAGTCTAGAAGGAAACCCCCAATGTACGTAAAGCCCATGTTACCATTATTGTCACAGCAACCGCGTATTGTCTTGTATGCCGACTATTGTTCAGGGCAGTAAATTGGCTCATTATGGTCCTCCTGCCTCTCTCTCCTCACTCAGCTCGCATCGGTCCCATACAGCCAACTTGAGACATACATTACCGTACGTATACGAGAGAGATTCCACATCTTCACCAGTACCAAGATTGTCTGCCCCTGTCTCCCAATTGCTCTCCCCTGATAGGCAGATGGATGCTTCAGAATGCTTCAACAGATTGAAAAGGAGCGGAGTTTAAAATACAACAGTTCTTACCATGCCAGCCTGGTCGGGTGTGTTTATGCGGTTACACCTTATCGGGCCGACTCCCCACATGAAATTTGGGGTCAACATCCTGCGGCCGTCTGCTAGCAAGAAGTATGCTTTGGAAACTTTGTTGCGAGCGAGGAGGGAGAAGCCGGAATGCGATGCGCAGAATCTCTGGATATTGACAAGAAAAATACAGGATATCGACAGAGTAGATCCGCTGATAGGATATGTGGAATAATTCTATCTAGTTAGAGAACGGCTGATAGTCATAGCTGCTGTGCATTTGATACTGCCCCGTTGCAGTCTCAGCAACAAGTTGCAGGAAATAGCGTTTTGGCTAGCATATGGAACGAACCACACTACATTGTCAGGGTCATTGTGATGTAAATAGTTTGGAAATGAAAAGTTACTGGAAGTACTATGGTTCGTTTCGTGCATGCCTGTCTCATCGGAACCCACTTCCGGTGATCAAGAGGTGTGAGCGCCTAGACGGATCAAAGTATCGTCTAGGCGCCCAGGTGTTACTTTTTGACCCTTCAGCTTTTAAAGCGGACTCTGCTTTTTGTCAGTTGTTTTCTTTATACAAATGTTGAATGAGTGAGAAACTTACATTGCAGTGTGCGCATCTATTCATTATCCCTACCTACTTGCCTACACGTCTCTTGCGCTATTGGAATATGCGGTGATGCAGATACGTTGCTGCATGATTCCTGCAGGTGCAGTCATACAGGGCATGAGAAAAGAAAGGAGGGGGTGAAGGGGGGGTGAGGAAAGAATCGGACAACTATCAAGAAAACATCCGACTGCCGTCTGAGATGCGAGTGAAATAAAGTTTTATCACAAAGAAGTACACCCACCATGTGCGTTGAGTGTTGCCAGATTTTAAGGGGACTTTCCCGTCATGTAATTGCCGTAGTGTTACAATAACCCGCTTGGTTTGTAATATATGTTTGTAATATGTGCTTACATGTACCACTACTCACTGAACCAAAGAATATATGTTGCCGCTGCTATGCTGCCGCATCATGCACTTGGATGCTAAGTCGTCGTCACCCTATGCATGCTGCTGGGTTACTAGGTCGACAGCTAGCTGTAAGAGAGTGTGTTTACAATATGGGGGAACGCAGCAGATCGTACTTGTCTGGCAGATACGGGGAGAGAAAGAGTGTTTATTACGCAGGACAGATCACCTGGGGGTGGAGAAAGGATTTCATCTTGCAAAATGGAGAAGGAAGAAAATTGCACATGTGTGTGAAGCCTGTATAGTCAAGGGAACGGTGTCACTATAAGAGGCGAAATATAATCAGCTGACTCTATTTTTTTTACAGGTATATCTATTTATTTAAACGCCATTTCAGGTCACAATCACAGACGAAAACACCTCGTTTACCTTGCGTCGGCAAACACCGCTATCTCTGGGCCACATCACTAATGAGGAAGAATCACTCCTATTGTCACTACTTCTATTGTCACCACTACTATTGCCACTAGTTATATTAACGCGCCCATGCGCCCATAGTCATCCTATTATATTTTCGAACGTTGAGATATCTTGGCGGAGCGATTTGATTACTTCGATTCCTCGCTTCTTATGGGCATAAGCCTCCACCGCATCCATACATGCCCGGCTTTTCTCTTGCTCCTAATCCTGCAATCCACGGTGAACTTCTGCAGACCTGAAAAGTGAGCTTTCCATATAAGAGCATCCTGCACATATCTTGCACGTCTCCGGTACATATTACGGTAATGATTACCTAATTAGGTATATATTTGCTGATGTCTCTCAAGGATAACCTTGACTGCACCATCCAAAGGGTAAGATGTGGATAACTCAAATCGTGTGTGCTCTAAGTAGTGCTCTTACACACTTTAACGTGGTGCTCTCCCGCACTACAATGTAGTGCTCGTATATACTCTGACCTAGTCTCACTCAATCTTGTCACTTAATCTTGTCACTCAATCTTCTCCCTCAATCTTCTCCCTAACCACCTTCTTTGGATCAAAGTGCACACACACTACATTACAGACTCAGCTCCAGGGGAGATTTCCATCCGGGAGCCACAGTAGCTTTCAGTATGAGCTCTTCATTAGCGACAACAAAAAAGTGACTTACTATATCATAATATAAAGCAACACTCTCAGATATACGAAAGCAAGTATAAGCCGTAGAAGTGATGTTGAAATCTTAAATAGTAATATCTTTGAGAGAAATTCTTGGAAATATCACTATAATTGAACTTTTTAGAGCGTGTGTAGAGAGAGAGGCGATAGTACATTTGCCCACCTTATTACAGTCACCTCGGTCAGCAAGTATATTCTTGAAGGAGTGCTCTCAGTGGCCCTAACGGGTGAACATCGATGTTATAACAACCCCTTCTGATTGTCAAACTCATTAGTTGCTGGATTATTGATCAACTTGTCATGCACTTGTGCTCGCCTCCTCTTTCACTGTCCCTCTCGCTCCATCTATATCCACTTTCTCCACACAGTCTATATCTACAGTATAATACAAACTCCATTAATACACATTTATTTTTAATATATGCACAACATACAACTTAACGGTTAGACTTGGCAACACGCTCAAGCTCATCCTTCTTCTTGATAGCGTAGGAAGTGGAAGAACCCTTAGCAGCATTGATGAGCTCCTCAGCAAGACACTCAGCAATGGTCTTGACGTTTCTGAAAGCAGCCTCTCTAGCACCAACTGTAAGGAGAGAGATAGCCTGGTTGACTCTTCTAAGTGGGGACACATCAACAGCCTGTCTTCTGACGGTACCAGCAGAACCAATTCTGGTGGAGTCTTCTCTTGGGCCGGTGTTGACAATGGCGTCAACAATCACCTGGAGTGGGTTCTGGTCGGTGAGAACATTGATGATCTCCATAGCGTGCTTGACGATTCTAACAGCCTTGAGCTTCTTACCGTTGTTACGGCCGTTCATCATGAGGGAGTTGGTGAGTCTCTCGATGATTGGGCACTGAGCCTTTCTGAAACGCTTGGAAGCATATCTGCCAGCAGTGTGGGAAACAAACACTGGCTGTCTGATCTGGATGTAGTCGGTGAGGGAGATGTCCTTAACGGTGACATCCTGGAAGGACCACTTGTTGAAGAGCTTGATCTCACCAGCACCCTGCTGAATCTCAGCTGGGATTGGGGTGGCCAGCTCGACGAGCTGGAGCTCGACGGGTTCGGAAACAATCTCCTCCTGGTATTCTTCAACGGCTTCGACGTCGGACATGTTTACGGTGGTTATTGATAAGCTGAAGAAAAAAGAAAACTGTACGTGTTTTTTTAAAAAGGTGTAGATGTGTATATTGAAATATTTCATCATAGGCAGCAAAGCAAAGGTGAGGAGAGGAAAGGCTCACTTGCACAACTAGCGGTATCAAAGGACTGGAAGGCCTACTTTGTCACTGCACTGTGTGTCCTACCCAAAGAAATTTTCTGTGGTTAAGGCGCGCTGGGTATGAGATAGTCGTGCCTCTGAGAAAATGTTTCGGTCTGTAATCTTCGTTTGCCGGTAGTTTTGGTACCGATATCCAAAAAGCAGTCACAAGGTCGTGTAAATTACTACCCCATCGCTCCCTCACCACCCTATCGTTTCGATTAGGCAGTAGAGCTTACTGTAGTGCGAGAAACAGAGAATAGTCGCAGTCGTTTGTTCAGGAGTGCAGCAGTTATCAATCCTGCTAGTTGCACCACTGTATAATCTGCTCTTCTTCAACATGTGTTCATAATTACTGGTGGGAGGGGAGGTTAAGCAGAATACCATCTATAAGAGGTATTGAGAGTCTGGCGAACGTGAGCAATTTTTATATCTTCTTGGCAATTTCGTTTTAATAAATTATGACTGTGGGATATTAGCCAAGCGAATGAATATCAGACCAGTATATTGGACAAGTAAGTGATAGAAATCATCAGTCATATAACCAAAAATGGACATTATAATACACCTGAACTGAGGTTGTAGAGGGAGGAAGGGCTGCTTTTTTTGTGTGACGTGATATAAGCATTGTAGAAGGTGCAGCGTAGTGTGTAAGTAGAGTATGCCCCCGCCACTGTAGGATATGTAATATGCACGGTAACTGTGGCAGCTGACTGCTTAGAAGCGATGAAGGCTTGAAACCCCCCGAAGAAGGGCATAGATGCGATACTAAGCAAATCATTCCCTTATCACAAGCGCTCTGCCCTCTGCCCTGCATGGAAATACAGTTCCGGTTGTATGAACAAAGTGGGGAAGCGGGAAGATTTCTTAGAGAGGATAGCTATGGTAGACAATTGATGGAGGATAATCTCGGCAGGAGATTATGCCGAAAGTGGTAAGAAAATCATACAAGTTCAACTTCGGCGAGTTGTTTTCTCAATTTTTTTTATATTTATCATGGGAAAATACTTCGGAGGATGGGATAATTTTATTTATGGCATCCGTTGCCTCGAGATCAATCTACAAACCTAATATTTAAGTCTAATTCCCTTAATTGAATATTATACCAATCTCGAAAAGTTGCTTTCAATGAAATTCATCCAATTCATGATAATCACCAACATGTTCAGAGAAGATCATGTTGAGATACAGGCCAGGCCTTCTTATCTTCCTTATCAGTACCTTTGATGTGGGCACCTCTTACGAGAGGCCGGGTGTCACTTGCTGCAACTTATAACGAGCGGAGTGGTTGGTAGTCATTCCTCGAGCCTAGAGTGAGCCAGGCCAACAGGAGAAAGAGGCTCATTGATCACCGTGCGTGGAAGATTCGGTGTTCCAGACGCACCAAGCAGCTTAGATCCAGATAATACGGATTAAACGGTTCATCTTTCCATACCCTTTTCTTTTCAAGAAGATGGAGCATACCAAACACAAGCGCGTCATTATGAATACCACATATCTAGTCAATTTATATACATATAACATTCAAGCTGTACTGGTTTTATATTCGTCTTGATATATTTTCCCTCCCCTCCTAATCCTCGCGTCTTGTCTTCTTTCCATCTTCCTTATTGTTTTCCCCACTCCGCCCTCGTCATGCATAGCATTCGAATCTCATCAACACGCTGCCTAATCTGGAAGTCATCCGGCATCTCCTTCTCCCCGCAAAGTGTGCACGCCTCTCTCCACATCGCCGATGCCTAGGCGGTGACCACCTTCCCGGCCTCACAAACAGTATGTACTGGGATGACTGGCTGGCTGGCCTTGTGTGGGAGGGATACGCTAACAGTAAATTAATATAACTCCAGCAAGAGAGAATGGTTTGGTTGCCCAGTCACGAATAACACTAGATGATTTCCAAACTGTTTACTAAACTCCCGTTTAATCGACAGCTATTGCATTTACATTATCTTGCTTAGATTCTTTGCACTTGCCCGAATTTGCTTCTCTACAGCGTTAGTGCATATTGGTTACCAAATTAGCTTGTTTTGTCTGGAGGTCATTGATAGGCTGTGTCTTGTTCTTGCGCTTTGCTTTCGATCGGCAAATCTTGGTGGCGCTCCCTCTATTTGTGATTTATATCATTGGCTCAATTGGTATCGCTGAACACAAATCATATCTCATCCAGCCTTGTTCTCCATTGAATAATTCCCATCTGCTGCTCCACAAAAACACTTTTGTCTACATTATGACGACATTCAGCCATGATGCTGAGCTTCCCCACCTCCCGGTGCCCCCGCTGGCGCTCACCGCGGAGCAGGTGCTTGCTGCTTTGAAGCCCCTTATATCTCCAGAGGATTATCAGTTGATGCTGGACCGTAGCATTGATTTTCTCAACTCAAAAACCGTGCAGTCCATTCAGGCACATCTTGTTGAGAGCTCAAAGGATCCACATAACCCCTGTTACTTAGACTCTGGGGGTATCAGCACAACTACACCAGGGATCTATGGTGAACTCCGTGGTAAGACTCTACCACGCAACCCCTTCTTCATTCTTGAAGATGATCCATTGTCCAAGACTGCATTGCCACCTTCTCAGGCATTCAGAGCCGCAGTGCTCGTTGTTTCGGCGCTTAGGTTTATATGTGCTCTCCGTTCAGAGGTGCTGACGGTTGACACTTCTCCGAAGAGCGCCAACCCATTGTCTATGAATTCATACAAGAACTTGTTTGGTACAACCAGGATACCCTTCAGTGTGAATGACCAGACCAACAACGCAACCTCTGCTGGCTCTTCACAGTCGGCAGCCCCTACTGCGCCTGCTGGTAATCTTGGTGTGAGCATCAAGCGTGTTGCAGACTACAACGATTCTCGTCATATAGTGATTTTGTCGCGTTCGCAGTTCTATTGTTTGGAGGTACTAACCCCCGCCACAGAGGAGGCTGGTCACGAGGTGTGGTTCTCTAGGCATGAGCTCAAGAGCATTCTCGAACAGATAATCACAGACTCAGAGAATAGTGACCTCATAGACACTACGCGCCACGCCATTGGATCCATCACCACAGAGAGCAAGTCGATGTGGAGGCTCGCCAGGCAGAACCTCGACGAGACTAACGGTGAGCAACTGAAGTTGATCGACTCCTCGCTCTTCATCTTGTGTCTTGACCATGAGGCACCAAACACCGATGAGGAAAAGGTGAAGTATATATCTCATGGTACTTCAAAGCTCAATAAGGACGGCATTCAAGTGGGCACGTGCACATCGAGATGGTATGACAAGCTGCAGATAGTTGTTGCGAAGAATGCCGTGACAGGTGTCATTTGGGAGAGCACTTCGATGGACGGAACAGCGGTGCTAAGATTCATCTCTGATATATATACTGACTCCGTGCTACGCCTGGCGCGTAAGATCAATGGTCTTAACTATACGCTGTGGCCCAAGACAGCCACAGTCGCCATCAGCGCAGAAATATCCAAACCTTCGTTCCGGAAGCTCAAGTTCCAACTTACCCCCGAAATGAAAACTGAGCTCCATCTGGCAGAGACCCGTCTTGCCGACCTCATCAACCAGCACGACTACGTGACAATCACCACTCACAACTTTGGAAGACAGCTCATTGTGGAGAAGATGAAGCTTTCTTCTGATTCGTTGTTGCAGGTTTGCGTCCAGGTGACGTTCTATGCTCTGTACGGGAAGTTGCCTTCCTCCTCGGAACCAATTTCTACACGTAAGTTCCGGAATGCCCGTACTGAAACAATTGCCATTCAGAGTGAGACGGTGCTGAAGTGCTGCCAGAACTTCATAACACAGGCAACTCCGCAGCAGAAGTGGCTCTCCATAGTGGATGCGTGTGACGAGCACCGCCGTAAAGTGACAAATGCGCTAAACGGCAAGGGCTTTGAGAGACACTTGTCGGCGCTGAGGAGTGCTTATATTCAAAAGGAACTGTTGGAAAGGCTCCACCCCAATGTGCCCAAGATCGACGCCTCTGCGGAGGTGCCACCGTTGTTGTTCGACCCGCCGGTAGACTTGTTGTACCGTACCGAGTTGCTCATTGCCAACTGCGGCAACCCAGCATTACACCTGTTTGGGTTGACTCCTTCTATCCCCAATGGGTTCGGGGTTGGTTACATCATCAAGGACGAGCACATCTCTATTGTGGCGTCGTCTCAGTGGCGCCAGACAGAAAGGTTCCTCAACACTTTGAACTGGGTGATTGATGAGGTGAAAGCATGTTGGAGGGCATCTGGGCCTAAGGAGAAAGTGGGGACATCACGCGCAAGAGAAGTTGAGGTGCGTCAGGAGCAAAAGTTCAAGGAGGAAAACGTGGCCAAGCTCAGGTTCTCCACCGACTCTGTTATCAACAGCCATTTGAACAGGCTCATCCAGAGTATCCCTATGGAGTTGGTGAACAGCAACAGTGGTGGCAACAGCACAACAACCAGAGATGGGGTCTATCGCCATAGTGCCTCCTCTGATTATATCTTGGGAGGCTATGACTACTTTGATGTAAATGAGCTTGACGTGAGGTCCTCCAACCTGACGCGTGACACGTCTAAGCTGAACTCGGCTTCGGTCAGTAGGTCTCATAGTAGACCACGGTCCCTCAAAGACGGTTCCCCTGGTATTGTGGGTAATCCCAATTCAGGTATCCATCTCACTGTGGGGTCAGCGATGGCTGCTTCATCTAGCGTTGGCAGCAACGTTGTTGAGAGCAACGGAAGCACTGCAGTCGATCACCACGTGGGGAGAAAATTGGTGTTACAAGACGATGTGTGATTGAACAACGATTTGCTTATATAACTGGGAAAAAATGGAGTAGTTGAAATAATATCTTATATATTGTAGTATATACAACAGTACAGGAATAGCGATCCCTTATTCGAACGACTGTTCTATGGATTGTTTTCTCTTCACCTCCTCGTCGATATGGTAGAAGTTGAAGCACAGGATCACATTGCTCAAAAATAGAAGAGACCCAGATATAACAAAGCATACCCACAAGTAGCCCGCAGCGGCAAGTTTGCCGGTGAAGACAGGCCCGATGCACCTGGCAAATGTTTTTCCTATATTTACCACTCCCAACACTTTGGTAAGCTCGTCGTTGGGAATCAAGGTGGTGAGGAGCACCTGGCGAGGGACAACATCCATAGAGGAGAGACACTGTTCAAGCAACAGGAGGATGAAGGCTCCAGGCAAGTAGTTGCCAGCGGCGGGGATGGATGCCAAGAAGACGGCGGTGGGGAATTGGGTGACTAAGGAGGCTTTGATGGGGCCCAACGTCTTGGCGAAGAAGGCTGAAGGAAGGGCAGATAACGAGTTACATATGTATGTAAAGAAGAATATAGTGCCGAGGATGGAGGCAGATATGCCAAAGGTGAGCTTGAAATAGTAGACGACCCAAGCGGAGGGCATGAAGCCGAATCCCAGAGAGTCCATCATAAAAGTAATGAGGAGCTTATACAGAGTTGATGTAGTGGCAGGCGATAGTCCCGAATTGAAAGGCTTACCAGATATCTCTACATCAGAGGCAGCAGGCTCTGCAGTGGTGGAGTCACCAATCAATGATGTTGTCTCCTGGACGGTTGTTGTAGTGGCCTCCTGCATTGCATACTGAGGAGTATATGAAGCCTCTGTTTTGTCGCTCAAGAATAACATGATCACCAGCTTGATCAGAGCAAATCCCACATAGATGCCAAACACAAACCTATAGCTCTGGATAATGGTGTAGCCGTACTGATCCCTCAGCAAGTCAACGATGAATCCGCATGCAATGGATCCGATGGCAGAACCAGCGGCCGCAAGCACCCAATGAACAGCATAGGTTTCTGGTCTGTGGTTATGCGGTGTGAGATGCGCGATGGCGGCTTCCTCGATAGATTTGAATGGGCCGGTTTCGTCGCCGGAAGGTGAAATCACCCCAAAGATAGCGGCGAGGAGCAGCACTGTGAAGTTGGAAGCCGGTGATGCAAACACCAGCCCTGCAATGACCATGAGGATCGTGCCTGCTATCATCACCCTTCGCCTTCCGAGCCTATCTGAGTTCCAAGTGAGGAAATACGACAGGATGGTATCCCCCACCATCGTGAGGGTCATGAATATACCAATCCTCGAGTCAGAGATCTCCAGTGCTCTCAGGTACAGCGTCAACACCTGGTTGGTGAACCCAAACGAGGTCATACGCATGAACACCGAGGCCCACAGCAGCCGTACGTCTCGGGAACTGGCCACGATGGATTTTTTCAAGTGCATTTGAGAAATAACGATCCCCCTTTGGATCCCGTGTAAAGTGTATGTGAAGCACCTCGAAAATCACCACGCCTGCTGTGATCACCGCTAAAGCTGGAGGAGTAGTTATTAATATGCCCTAGTGCAGTTTGGGAATGATGCAGGCCTGACGAAACGGCTGAAATATTATCCGCATTGGAAAGTGCATCCCAACGAGAAGGCTCAACGGGCGCGCGCCTTGACCGGTCATCCCTTGCATTTCCAAGGCAAGGGCGGTGCAGAGGGCAGAGGGCAGAGGGCAGAGGGAAGAGGGAAGAGGGAAGAGGGAAGAGGGAAGAGGGAAGAGGGCAGAGGGAAGAGGGAAGAGGGAAGCGCAAGAGGGCGGGTGCCTTCCCGCTGCCTAGTAGTGCATTGAGCTGGTAGTGCGGCGGCTTCGCCTATCAGATAGAATGAATGGTACACTGGCAGGCTGGTGCACCGGCAGGCTGGTGCTACTGGACTAGGAATAACGAATATGAATCGCTGAAACTCAGTAAAGTCAGTCTTCTGTTGCAGTGATACTGTGGTGTTTATCTGGGAAATAACAAACAATGCACAGCTCGTATATACATATCATGCGGGATGGGGATACAAGAAGCTCAAATATTTATATATTTGTACAACGTGCAGACATATATGTAGACGTATGTACGCAGATGTCAAAACACTATTCAGTACATACCTGTTTCCGAAAAGACAGTTATGCATACTGCGCAGCTCTGTGGGGTGTTTATTGTTTCCAGGCGAAAACCCTCCATGTTCATCAAAATATCAACTTCGAGAAGGCCGTAAGCACTTTGAGACTTGCCAGTATCCCCCTCTATACTCTTCTTCTCATCTGCGTAACTCTGTGTGGTGTCGTTAGGGATGCCGCACTCAAATTCAAAGCCTCAGTAATCAGCTATCCACACAATACACACCCTCTGAATCACACTCACGCCCAACCATGTAGGCAAGAGTATATAGGTGGTCCATTCCTGCTATCCAAGTATACAAACGGGTAAGATCCCACCAGCGAGCAGCAGCTGAGAGCTGCAGGATCTGCAGGTTGTTCGAAAGCGAAACATGTTGCTTCCAGCGCGAGAAGCCTCTTGGGGTACGTTGCAGGTGGCATCTAAGCATTCTGGACGTGATCCTGACTATACACCAATACAAATCATCGTAAAATTACATAAGGAAATGTGAGCCGTTATGGAGAAAATATACCGAGAGTACGCAGAAGATGATCTCAGTGTGATGCGGCAGCACTCTTGGCTATAATCGACTGACCAGTGCATAAAATTAGGATGTATGCTTTCTTCCTCTTTTTGTCTCCTCCTTATCGGCTTGAGTTTGCGAGAGGCTTAGATGTACAGCAGGTTATTTGGCCCGGGTTTATCCCCACATTCAAAGCTGGTTAAACTAATTACATTGAGTAATAACTGTACATAACTCCCTTGGCTCAGATGAACCGCCACAACGCCGGTGCCATACAATAGAGGGAGACACGAGACCGATTTGATAAACAGCACAACGAAGTCATGAGGTCCACAGGAGGCATGCGTAATGCAGTAGGTACCGTTGCACAGCCGCATAAAGCCCACTAGCATGCATGTTCCAGAAGTAGGGCTAGAACACGCTGCTTTAAGGGAGGGGGCAAGGGAGTGTAGGGAGATGAGGAGATACTAGGAGGATGGATACTCGGACCGGCCCAATAGAAATCAGCACAAGGAGAGCTTTTATTAAGATGGAAACGTGAAGCCAACAACTAGAATTTATGTCGCTGCAATCAGCGTGACAAAAGTCTCGATGGATCTCCCCCTCCGCAATATAGGGGACCAATCCAGCTTTTATTATCTTCTCCACCAATTTACTACTATGGAAATATGAATATAAAAGAGGATTCAAATCCGGGAGTTGCAGAATTAAAGTTACATCGTATATGCAATGTTGTCGCTAGCTTGGGAACCTGTACGCCCTTCTCAGGTTTGTGCGTCCTTAATAGAACCTGCATCGCCGCTAACTGCTCAAGCTAACTAAATATATGCAACTCTTGCTGCCGACATATGCAAAAATATGCTGGTGTATACTGGTGCATGTGCGCCAATCGTCCCTTTTCCTCCACAGAGTGTTCAAGAGAACTCCTGTTTTCGTGCTTTGCGATAACGCCAACCACACTATATACACTCTACTATTAAACGTCCTTTTGAACCAGTGGCTGGGTGTTGCACATTTTTGGAGAGCATGCTAACTCCTCCTTAGTTTTGAGATCGTTCACCTCGCGTTCCATTCTACATCGCAGGCGCTACCTTATTTTAGCGTGACTGTATGCCAACGGTCGTGCATACCCAATTTACGCTAGCCCCGTTTAAATGGTGTCGACATGTTGTCAGTAGCAGAAGGTTGCCATTTTATTTGGTTTTCTCGTATTGCAGTCACTTGCAAGCACTATCGGTTTTCGATACTGATACTACAAAAGTGTGGGAGGCGATCTTCAGCCAGAGTTAATTCCAGGCGCTGGGCTTTTGTGTGCGAATCATAGTGTGTGCCCCAAAAAAGTGTGAGGTGAGATGTTTCCAAATATGAAGAAGGCAGCTTCTCCTCAGGGCGTCATGCCTCCAACAGGTGTAATTTACCAGCCGCTAAATGCTGAACCTGACCAAATTAACATGAGATTACACCCTGCACCGATGATGAACAACAGGGCCAGTCAGGGTCCAAGAGATTACACCGATAACGCAGGTGGAGACCCTAACTCCATGCGTGAATGGGGTCGGGCAGAGGGCACTCCTCCAAGTGGTGAAGGGAAACGAGGTAAGAGAATGGCGTGTGTAGAATGCAGGCAACAAAAGTCACGGTGTGATGCCCAGGAAATGGCGCCCGCACCGTGTTCGCGATGTGCCAGAAGAGGTTTGGTGTGCGACCTCAACAGTGATTATAAGCGTACATTCAAGAGGGCCCGCATTGCGCAGATCGAGAAGGAATTCTATGAACTACGGAAAACTCTGCAAGAGGTTGGAGTGAGCACCACCCCTGGAGGAGCAACAATCATTCCACCACAGGCTCAACATTTACTGTCTCAACAATGGGGTTCTGTACAACCACAGCAGCAACAGCAGCAGCAACAGCAACAGCAACAGCAAGCGGCTGGTCACCCAGGGGGTCACTCAGGATTCCCAACTGTATCAAGGCCTATTTCGACGGAGCCTTCGCATTCAGTACTGCCGTCTATTGGTAACATGCCCCGTATGTTCTCGGCTGCTCCGGGTTCAGCAGGGACCGGCCCTTCTACTGGTGGTTCTTACACCAGTGGTGGTGTTACAGTCCCCTCTCAGGCTAGTGCAACCACATACCAGTCGAGTTCAATATCACCTGGTGTACCGACAACTGTACTGACGGCTGCTCCAACAACGGCAGCTCCCACTGCTCCCGGAATTGCCCAGTCTAGCATTAACAACACCGATGATGACCCCACATTTGCACGGCCCAATCTACCGCGCCATGCTGATAATCCAGAGGCCCATTCCGCTCCAACAAATGTAAACGCAAGAGGAGGTGATCCATTCACCTCGTTTAACCCTGCCCCCGTTGAAAAATACACCGTCCCAGAAGAGGCACTCTTCTGCACCAGCAAGACGTTTGGAGATGTGACTCTCCACCCTGGCGATATCCGCTCGCTTTTTCTCGTATTTGTAGAGTGCTACCATCCCATACTACCCGTTGTAGATCTGAGCAGGGGTCCAGAGAGAATCTACCGTCTGTGTCCAATTTTGTTCTGGACCATCATGGTGATTGCTCTACGGAGACACAGGCTCAACTCTTTGGAGACGGCGTCCAATGACGACTCCATTTCATCCAAGGATGAATCCCACAACCTGTATATGAACCTGAGTGCCGTGCTAAAGTCGGCGCTGGCTGCCATCACCATCTCCCCCATCACACGGTATGTACCCACAGAGTCTGACGAGCCCATTCTCAACGTCTCGTCTGTGTACTCCGTCCAGGCGCTGTTGCTGTACACCTTCTGGCCCCCCCTAACATCGTCCCTGTCTGCAGACACCAGTTGGAATACTGTTGGTGTTGCCCTGTTCCAGGCTATCCGTATCGGACTGCACTCCCCTGGCCACACGCTGTCTGGTGTCAAGACGAGCAACCCTGGTCTGTTGGCCGAACAGGTGAAAACCTGGGTATGTTGCAACGTGGTGTCTCAAACCATCGCCACGGCGTTTGGGTTCCCAGCCTTTGTGCAATTCGGCGGTGGGATGAGCGTCGTTACCGGTGCGGTGGAGGAGGGCGCAACTGATTCTGCCGAAAGGAACCCCACTGAAACACCAACACACGACACAACCCCGTATAATGTATTGCCCCCAGCTATCCTCGTGATGTTGGATATCCAGCATTTTGAAGACGTCTTGGCGGTGACCCTAAACAGTAACCCTATGGACCCATTGCGGCTTGCCGATCCAAGCGAGAAACTGCCGCTGCTACATTTGCTCTCCACTGAGCTTGATCAGTTTGAGCTCAAGATTTCAGCGCTCGCACCTGCTTTGGATGACGTCCGGCTCTTGGGGATCTGCGCTGCTCGCTTGCACGTGAACACGTATTTTTTCCTCGATAACTCGCAGTCGCCGTCGATTGGGCTCAAGAGGGGGCTTGTAAAGACGTATAAATCAGCACTCGCGGTCATCTCCCACTGCAGATGTGCCCAGAAGCGTGACCCCAACTTTATCACCTGTTTGCCAAATGTGTACATTCTCACTATGTGGGAGGCGGCCTGTGTCATTGCGCGTTTGGTTCACTCCAAATATGGGCAGGTTCTTGACTTTGCCAGCGGAAAGGAGCTGTACCAGGCGGCTGTTGACCTCACCTTGAAGGCGTCTCTTGTCAAACACGATGTTTCGTATAGATTTTCAGGCATCATGCGAAACATTTGGGGTCTCTTCAAGATTCTCCACTCTAGAGGAACACCGGTTGGCGTGCAGGTTACCGTGCGGAGTAGAATGTGTGCGAGTGTTTTCTTTGACTCGTTGTGGGTGTTGAGAGAGCAGTGCGGGATGATCAAACTTAACCCTCGCAGGCGCAGCGGTGTTCAAATTGAAGTTGCCAGTCACACGGGGAGTATGACGGGTAACGATAGTTCGTTGCGTGTTTCTCTGGAGGGTGCTATTGACGAGTCCAGTGATGGCAGCGATAGTGACTCGTATGACACCAGCGACGAGGCCAATTATGCTGATGGTGTTGTCGAAGGTGTTGACCACACTCCACACCCAGAGGAGAAGGAGCACGATGCCACTCCTAATGCCACCCCTAACAGCCGAGGGTCTGGCGGATCTTCCAACACGAAACGCAAGGCACGTACTCTTAGCAACACTCACCACCCCGAGTCTTCGGCGCGCAAGATCATGAAGACCATTCCATTGGATCCGGAGCCTATCTCCTCTGACTCGATACCTATGACCTCCAAGTTCTTACAGAGGATTATCAACCATACCACACCAGCCAGGGCCGGTGCTGCACCGGTCCAATCTGCCGCCAATCATGGTGCAAGGGGGGCCCCCGAAAGCTCTATGAGCACCATCTCGGCCAGTTTGACTGCAACGCCTCAGGTTGCTGGCTCTCCTGATGGGTATGGCACTTCTGCTAGAACCGTGGACGGCGACACCACCGTAACCACTAATGTGCACAGTAAACAGTTTAGAAGATTAGCCTCGTCAAAGAAATCCACCCACAGGCGTGCTGTTGTTGATCCCGCGGCAACTGTGACAGGTTCCCCGGGCACCCCGTACAAGTCGCCGATCACCATGGCGCGCAGCAACGTGGCTACTGAAAACCCTCTTTTGGGCCAGGATTCTCCATTAATTGACACATGGGATGCCGTTGACAACTGGGACTCGGATCTGTTGTGGAAAGATATTGACTCTGTGATGAACGACTTTGGCTTTCATGCCGATGAGGGTAGTGCCTTTCCACGTTGACCGTTTTGGTTGTTGAGACTCAGATCTCTTTCAATTCTTGTATTCACTTTGTTTGCGTTTTTTGCGCCTCTATTTCTACATTCGCTCATCATCGACCGTCACTTGGCCGGTTTGTACTATTAATAGAAATATCATCACTTAGCCGGAGATTGTATTATTAATAAAATATCCTCACTCAAGTTTAACCTATCCACTGTCCCGTCGCTGGTGTATAAGTATATGCAACTCAATTCTTGGAGGGAGCGGACAAATGCTTTTTCATCGGTTATACTGCCGATATATATATTCACTCGCCTTGCCAGGCCAACTACATCTTCCCGTTTACCCACTAGCTTCCATTCTACCCAGCCCCACCGGCCAAGCCATGCAATGTACGCACCCCTTCACGCTAAACCAGTATAACACTGCAAGTATTATACTGGTGTCAATATGCGATGCACGATCCTACATAATATTTCAACGGCGCACACACGCACGCCTTAGCGCATCTGGACTTTTATAGTGCTCTGTTGATGGCCCCCATGCATGAGTGCGCTAGCACCATGAGTAGCTCCATAATGGCTGCAAGATGCGTCAACAGAGCTGTCCGGTACCGGCGCTGGTAGTGCGGCTGGCATACTTGAAGTGAGATAAGAAGCTTATGGATGTTTTTAGTGCCCGACCCCCTCTTTATGTCTGTTCCTGAGTAATGATGAGACTAATCTCAAGATAGCGCGTCAATCCATCTTTCAAAGGGAATTGTAGAGTTTTTTCGCCCCTAGCAGCGTTCAATACTAGCGGCTAGTGGCATTCTGATAAAGGTACATTGTTCCCCTGCCTGTCCCTCCATTACAGCCACCCCCACTTCTCACAAGGTGCAAAGGACCATGCCCAGGGGCCGGTGAAACCTCGGAGTGTCGGCAGGTGGAATGGGGTGAAAAAAGTGGACAAGCTGAAAAGAGGTATATTATACGTTATATTTTGTTGGTACTGTCAGTGTGCATAGAGTGGTCAGGCAATCGGATGTTATCCATGAGGCTTTGATGGCTTTTGTCTCTGCAGGTGGTATGCAGACGGGAACGCATGTGTCCATGCACGCTGTCACTGAATAGCATGGAAATCATTTCCCGTTCAAAGGATGATTGCAACCACCGGTAATCAAAGGGTGAATATATTTGGATGTTATTGTCGCGCTGAGCCTCTTGATGTAGCGGTGAAGGATAAATAGCAGCCACGACCTAAGCACGACATGCATAAGGGCGCGCACGACAAACAACCGCAGCCAACTTAAGGGGTGACAAAAAGATCATAGGTGAATGCAACCTTACTCCACCCATGATTTTTTTGATAGCATATTTAGTTCATAGCCCGCTGGATTAGCCTGCTGGCTGCCGCAATTGCCTCTCCTCTCCAGGCCCTTCCACAATCTTCTCCACAAACAACCTTCTCCACTAACCCCAACTCTCCACTAACCCAAACTCTCCACTCCCTTCCACAAACAACCTTCTCCACTAACCACCCAATCCACCTTCTCATAGTGCATTAACCATAATGTAATCACCCACACACGACCAATACCCACTCATCTCTGCTCCTCCTGAGCCTCTCCCTCTACCCCCCCCCCCCTCTCTCCGGGTAACTTGAAAATTCTTTCAGCCCAAGCTGCCTCATCACTCACTAAGGGGATCGCTAAGAGGCACCAAATTGCCGTAGCTGTCAGAGAATTTGGTGAGGGTTTGGGGAGGTTTGGAGAGTGGTGAGTTTGGCAAGACTGGCAAGATTGGCAAGAGTGGGCAAGGAGGATTTCAGAGTGACAGGAACATTTGTTTGTGGAGTGTAAAGATTTACATCAGTGTAGATATTTGCATCGGGCTGGATTTCATTCTTCAGATATATAATAGTTTATATATCGCGTGTCATATAGTTGGGTGTTATACTGAGTAAGATACCCACGGATTGAACAGTTAGCTAGTCAGGTAATTAGCCAGTTAGCACTGCTTTGATTATATATCGCAAGGGCAGGCAGATCCGACTACTGGGCTAAACTGAACCATCCCAATATATATACATATATTGGCATTAGGCTCACACCTGTAATACAGTTATCATATATATAGCGCCACCCCCTTTACACACACACACACACACACACAACGATGAGTGATCTTCAGGACGCTGTGCCAGACCTTGTGATTGGTGGAACAGAGGGATCTGTGCCACCAGAGAGCACCTTTGTGAATGAGAGTGACTCTGATTTTGAAGGAAATGAAGATGGAGGTGCTGGAGACGAGGCCAACACCGCCAAGAAGACGGTGACGTTTGCTGACGTTGATGACAACTCCGAGGAGGAAGAGCTCCGTAGACAACGCGAGTTTGAAGAAGGTGGTGGATTGCCAGAGCAGCCGGATAACCCAGACTTCAGCGTGCTAACACCTCTGTCGCCAGAGATCATCAACAGACAGGCCACGATCAACATTGGTACTATCGGGCATGTGGCTCACGGTAAGTCTACTGTGGTGCGTGCCATTTCCGGTGTGCAGACGGTTAGGTTCAAAGACGAGCTTGAGAGAAACATTACCATTAAGCTGGGATATGCCAACGCGAAGATCTATAGGTGTGATAACGAGGAGTGCCCCGAGCCAGGCTGTTACCGCTCTTTCAAGTCAGACAAGGAGATCCACCCCAAGTGTGAGCGTCCTGGATGCACTGGGCGGTACAACCTTGTGCGGCACGTGTCGTTTGTGGACTGTCCCGGCCACGATATTCTCATGAGTACTATGCTTTCCGGTGCCGCTGTTATGGATGCGGCGCTCTTGCTGATCGCTGGTAACGAGGAGTGCCCACAGCCACAGACTTCTGAGCACTTGGCCGCCATTGAGATTATGCGTTTGAAGCATGTCATCATCCTCCAGAACAAGGTGGATCTGATGCAGCAGGAGGCGGCAAGCAAACACGCAAACTCCATCCTCAAGTTCATCAGAGGCACCATTGCCGACGGGGCCCCCATCATCCCCATCAGTGCACAGCTCAAGTACAACATAGACGCTGTCAACCACGTGATGGCGACGCGCATCCCCGTACCGATGAGAGATTTCTCTGCGTCTCCCGAACTCATTGTGATCCGTTCTTTTGACGTGAACAAGCCAGGTGCAGAGATTCCAGAGCTCAAGGGTGGTGTTGCCGGTGGCTCCATTCTCACAGGTGTGTTCCGTCTTGGGGATGAGATTGAAATCCGGCCCGGTATTGTCACCAAGGACGACGCCGGCAAGATCCAGATCCGCCCCATTTTCTCGCGTATCGTTTCCCTCTTTGCCGAGCACAACGACCTCAAGTTCGCCGTCCCCGGTGGCCTCATCGGTGTCGGCACCAAGATTGACCCGACGCTCTGTAGGGCCGACAGGCTTGTTGGGCAGGTTGTGGGTTCCCGTGGCCACCTGCCCTCTGTGTTCACAGACATTGAGGTGAACTACTTTTTGCTGCGTAGATTGCTCGGTGTCAAGAGCGATGGCCAGAAGCAGGCTAAGGTTAGAAAGCTCCAGGTTGACGATGTGCTCATGGTGAACATTGGCTCCACCGCCACCGGCGCGCGTGTCGTTGCTGTCAAGGCGGATATGGCTAGACTCACCCTCACCTCTCCTGCGTGCACGCAGGTGAATGAGAAGATTGCGCTTTCCAGAAGAATCGAGAAGCATTTCCGTCTCATTGGATGGGCCACCATCAAGAAGGGAACCACTGTTGAGCCGGTGGCGTAGGTTACTGGTGAAGTGTATATTTTAAATAAGCATGTACAGTGATTAATATATTTTAGTTTGTCAATATAGTGAGATGTGATTAATATATTTTTAGTTTGTTAATATAGTGAGATGTGATTAATATATTTTTAGTTTGTTAATATAGTGAGATGTGATTAATATATTTTTAGTTTGTTAATATAGTGAAAGGAGTGACTAATATATTTAGTTATTTATTAATATAGTGAAAGGAGTTATTAATATATTTAGTTATTTATTAATATAGTGAGAGGAGTGACCAATCTATTTAGTTATTCATTAATATAGTGAAAGGAGGGACTAATATATTTTAGTTATTTATTAATATAGTGAGAGGAGTGACCAATCTATTTAGTTATTTATTAATATAGTGAAAGGAGTGTTTGTATTTTATTAATATATTTTATTATCGTGAATTTATTAATGTAGTTGAGATGGATCATTTAATTGATTATTTTATTAATATTGTAAAAGAGTGTTTGATGTATCTTGTTATCGTAAATTTATTATCGCCAGTTTATAAATGTAGTGGAACTGATTAATTGATCTATTTTATTAATATATTTGTTATCGTGAATTTATTAATCTGGTGGTACTGGAGTGTTCGTTGATTTATCTTATTATCGTGAAGTAATTTATTATAGTAGAACTGGACTATTTAGTTGGTGTACTTTATCATCGTGAGTGTATTAATATAGTAAAATGGAACGATTCACCTTCTCTCGATGGAACGCTTCACCTCCTCCCGACGAACGCTTCACTCCTCTGGAACCCTCACCTCCTCTGGAACCCTCACCTCCTCTGAAACCCTCACCTCCTCTGAAACCCTCACCTCCTCTGAAACCCTCACCTCCTCTGAAACCCTCACCTCCTCTTGCCGAGGTTCATTCCCTTTACAGCTTCCTGGAATACATCAGACGCAAGAAACTTGGGGAACGTATCTCTCTCCATAATATTGTAGGCGTGATCGGCCACCCTTTCGAAAAGAGGGGCTATCTGATCCAATATTGTAACCTTGGTCTCTATTTCTTGGGATATGGGAGATAGAGGAACTTTTCCGGCTTGGGTCGAAGCATGTCCTTGGGTCTTGGGCTGTGTTTCCGTCCTCTGTGTTTCCGTCCTCTGTGTTTCCAGCCTCTGTGTTTCCAGCCTCTGTGTTTCCAGCCTCTGTGTTTCCGTCCTCTGTGTTTCCAGCCTCTGTGTTTCCAGCCTCTGCTGTGGGCGTTTCGTTTTGCCGTCTTGGAAACCTTCTGAGATATTCCCACCAACTGCCTTTTCTCTTTGTATTTCCTCCCCCTTCAGGTATGCCCTTTCAGGCTCTTCAATCACATGGGCCGCTGGATCAAACTCTTCTGTCACCTGTTCTCCAAGACCCTCAATGTAACTGTTTGAAACCACTGTATCATCAGAAAATAGACTCAGTCTCAACCCCAGCTTGCTATTTTCTGTAGAATTCTCAACATTCTCAAAGCTCTCAAAATTCTCAGAATTCTCCGTGGGTGTTGTTGACCTCATGGGAGACTGAGGATGCATTAGAATACCAGTAATCTTCTCTCGAAGCACATGGTCAATATTGAATTCACTGGGTGCTCCCGCAGTCAGGTATGACGAATATACGCTGTACGCCTGAGACAGACATTCGCTTGATAGCTTTGACAATACCGCGTTCCTGGTCAGTTTCCTTTTCTGCTGCTTGGGGGACACCTCCACCTCAGGCGCACTCTCTTCTTCATGCTTCATCCTAAGCACCTTCTTCAAAATGTTGAGCTGCTTCTGGAAATAGTTGATCTCTGTGTATACAGAGAGATTCTCCTCGCACAGAACAAAGTCTAGGTGAATCTTGAATAGGTAGCGTAGCCCTGGGTCTCGGAGAACGTCTGAGAGAACCAGTTGTCTTTGACGGTGCTTCTGAACGATTGTTGCAGATTCGCAGCGGGCAGAAACCCCTAGATATTCATCCTTTTGGGAATAGCCTCCCCCTCCTTCTATATATGTGTTTTCAGCATTTGCAGCTTCTTCCTGTGACACACCCCCTTCAGACTCTGTTGTGAAATTACTCGTGTCAGTGATATCGTGTTCCTCTTTCCTCAAGTGCCGTTTCTTATCTTCCAAGCTCCAGTTGGAAAGCTCATATCCATATTCAGTAAGGCAGTACAGTGTATCCTTTCTGGGTATAAACATATGCTTTTTAGACTTTTTGACAGATCCCTCAACCTGCTCTATTAGTCCATACGAAAGGAACCAGTTTGATATCCTGATCGCCTCTTGAATGTACATCACGTCGGTACAATCCATAAGCCACTGCACTGCTGCTTTTCCTGAAAAGCAAAAGTCCGCGTAAGGAGCTGAGATATGCTCACTCTTCTCCCTGTCTCCCTTTCCCCTGAATAGCCTGACACCCCTTGAAGAGACATAGTACTGGGTGTGGGAGTCAGAGTCTGGGTTGGTGAAGAACTTGTGTGCATAGGGAGAAGTGGGTTCGCTGTTTTGTGGATGTACAATTGGAGAGTTGACAGGTTGTTTCTTCCGAGAGTTTTGTTGGGCGATACGTGTTATTGGGGTTGTGAGGTCAAGTTCGTCTCCTCCTGATCTAGAAACATTCTCTTTGCCCAAACCCGTAACGTCTTTTGGATGAGCAGAACCGAATGAAGCAAGCTCGGTGCTATCAATGAGGCGTCGCAGATTGGGAGGAATCTTATCAGGTTGGTTGTCAGGGCTCCATACATTTGGAGATGGCCCAATAAACCTTACGAACAAGAGTTTAATTAGACTTTCAGATCTAACCAACTCATCAGAGTTGGTGTCCCTCTCAAGTGCAACGAGCTCCATCGAGTTGAAAGGCGATCTCAATATGGGTGGCATATTGGAAGGCCTTTGCCCAACTCGAATGCAGAAATTGAGCAATATTGCTACTCCCTTTGCCGTCGGTTGAAGCGGTATCCCATCTTTGATAAGTTGCCGCGTGCGTTCCTTTGGACTGTGTATCAGCTTTGCTTCTATATACGTCATCATTAGAAGCCTGGCCAGGTCAGCCTTGATCCCGTAGGACATTGTGGTGCTTGTCGTTGCTAAATCCAGAAACAGGGATAGATTACTCATCTGTTGGATTGCCTGTTCAAGGGTAAATGTGTATGGATACTCCCTGTAGAATTTGACAAAGTATACAGGGCTATTGGTACAGCTTCTACTCTCTCTCAAGTCCAGGCATATCAGAAGAATTGCAAACACCTCCTTTAGATCTTTGCAATAAACATGGCCAGCTGGTGTTCTGTTGAAACTGCGTGACACAGATTGGTGAAGCGTATTTTCCTTAATGGGAGGTGACCTATTGATCTTAGAGTTTGAAGAGTAGCTAGAGTTAAAATCCCTGGGAGCCATGTTGGCTGGTTGTTAAGGAGACTCTCTCTACGTTATCATGATATAGTTTACTCAAAACTGAGCAGATTGGATAATCCTTTTAAAATATTGCAATTCCACTCTTTTTGCAACTATCGGGTCGGTGTGAATATATTCCAAATCTTGAAACAATACTTAATACTCTTCAGTACGGCTATGTTTCAAGTTTGGTGCGGCTCATGCATAGGCAGTCTCTCGGCTCTAGCAGATCGGCCTAACGCACGCACGTATGACGCAGCCCAAATTATAGTTAAGTGCGCACTTGCTTGATATAAGCATAAACCATTCAGGTTCAGTCTCATCTTCTATGGTTTATTTTCTGGAATTCATACGTCAACGCTGTCAAACGAGCAGCATCACAAGTTTTGGGTACTTGGTCGCACGACAACATCCGTAGTAGGATGCATTTGGGCTCTTGTACGTTCTGTACTTGAGGACATTCATTGAAACGGGACAGTGCGCGCTTGGGCCCATTGTTGTTTTCCAAAGGAATTCTTCAGGGAAGGCAGAAGGTGGATAGAAGGTGGATAGAAGGTGGGATACTTATTTTCTCTCCGTCTCTCTCTCCTTTCTTCCTATTATAAAATATAAGCAATATATAAAGACGACAAGTACGATTTTTTAAAGAGATAATTAATGTCTAGGAAATACCGCCTTCGAGTTCTCAACTTCCCTCTGCCTTGCCTGCCTTCCCTGCCTTGCCTGCCTTGCCTGCCTTGCCTGCCTTCCCTGCCTTCCCTGCCTTGCCTGCCTTGCCTGCCTTCCCTGCCTTCCCTGCCTTGCCTGCCTTCCCTGCCTCCCCCCACCAGAACTTGGTTGCCCCACCAATATCGTCCACGCATCACAACTCCTTACAATGCATCTAACACATGGACCCCCGATCGAGGATCCTCGATTAGGTTGATTGCAACAGCTGAAAAAAGCCCCCACTAGAATCAAGAAAAATTTCCATCAACATATCCATCTACCAATCGTCCACTCCCGGACTTTTCTACTCACACTGTGCTAACGATATTCTTCTCTCTACGGAGATCCGAGGAGAACACCAACTCCTCTACATACAGCGTGCGATGAGCCCACTGCGCTGGCACGGCGTCTGCTTTCTTGGCCTGCTAGTGCTCTGCCCAATGCAGTCAGCCGGCCGCACACCCACCAAGTCTGGCGTGCGGAATACCCGTTAAGGGTATCCCCACCGCGCCCGGCTGCGTTCCCGGCCCACAGATTAGGCTACAGCAGACGACGCACCCAACGTGCGTACGAGCACCGTTAGTCAATTTGGGGTAGATTTACCCCACGCTTAGAGTGAGGTGATTCTGTAGACTACCTGTAGACTATAAATACCGAGCAACCGACCAATGGAGGATTGTGGGCGTCGGTTGGTGAAGGAGGTAAAGTAGTGGTTATCATCCAGGCTATCATTGCATTCTCGCGTTGTCAGAGTGCTTTGGGGCGGTGTGTATATATAAAGCGATTGGTGTACTGCAGGGCTTCGTTCTCATCTAGCGTGCATACATACATATAGACGTACATACTGTGTCACTTTTCACTACTGATCTTTCATTGCTGATCTTTCATTGCTGATCTTTCGTTGCTGATCTTTCATTACTGATTTGTCACTAACGATTCTGGGTTATTGACGATCCAGTCAGAAACATAATTGGAACACCACTATTGGACATCTCCAGTTGAGCATTACTGGGCATACATTTGTTGAGATACACCCCGGACACACCATACATATATCTCCCTTTGCCAACTATGTCTAAACACTGGAACTACTCAACCGATATCGTTCTCAGCTCGCTGCACGGTCTGTGCTACTCCAACCCGGAACTGCGTCTGATTGAGTCTGAGAAAGTTGTCTACCTCGACACCCCCAAAAACAAGGTGACCGTGCTTTCGGGCGGTGGAAGCGGCCACGAGCCATTGCATGCCGGATTCGTTGGAGCCGGAATGCTCGATGTGGCCGTTGCCGGTCATATCTTTGCGTCTCCATCGACGAAACAGATCATGGCTGGCATTCGCGCCAAAGAGTCCGAGAAGGGTACTTTGATTGTGGTGAAGAACTATACCGGTGACATCCTCCATTTTGGTCTGGCTGCAGAGCGTGCCAAGGCTGCGGGCTTGGACGTTGAGCTGGTGATCGTGCAGGACGATGTCTCTGTGGGACGGGCCAAAAATGGTTTGGTTGGCAGAAGAGGACTTGCCGGTACTGTTTTGGTGGAGAAGATATGCGGCGCGTTGGCTGACAAGAGCGCCGGAGAAGATTATGTTGGATTATCTGATATTGCCCAACTGGGACACTCTGTGGTTGCCAACATGGTAACCATTGGAGCGTCCTTGGACCATTGCACGGTGCCGGGTAGAAAGCCTGAAGCTGAGGATGATGAGGATAAGCTGGAGAGTCTTGGTGAATCTGAGGCTGAGATCGGAATGGGAATTCATAATGAGCCGGGCACCAAGAGAGTGTCTCCTATCCCCGATGTCTCACATATTGTCGGTGAACTTTTACAGTATTTGCTCTCTGAAGATGACGTAGACAGAAACTATGTAAAGTTCAACCCCACAGACGAAGTGGTTGTCCTACTCAATAACCTTGGAGGAACTTCCAACCTTGAATTGTATGCGCTTCTAAATGAAACCGTTACTCAGCTGAGCTCCACCTATGCAATCAAACCGGTCAGAGTGTATTGCGGTGCATACACCACGTCTCTCGATGGACCTGGTTTTTCAATCACACTTTTGAATGCCACAGGTGTGAATTCTAAGGCTGGTAGCGTGCTGGAACTGCTCGATTATCCTACGACTGCTCCTGGATGGAACTCCCACTTGGCCTCCTCTATCTGGCAGGGCAAGCCGACTTCGCATGTGGTGCCTGATCCCACCGCAGAGGCTGGGGCAGCAAGTTCAAAGGTGAAATCGGACCCTGCTACATTTGCGTCTCTCCTGACTAGTGGTGCCCACAGCCTGCTGTCTGTCGAGGCTCAGGTGACGAAGTACGACACTGTGGCGGGCGATGGTGACTGTGGAGAGACTCTTGCGGCTGGAGCGCATGGCATTCTCAAGTGCATTGAATCCAAGAGTCTTAACCTTTCGGACGCAGTACAGGCTCTGGAGCAAATCACCGATGTTGTGGAGTCAGAAATGGGTGGAACCTCGGGAGGGCTCTATTCCATCTTCATCTCCTCCCTTGCAAAGGCACTCAAGCAGAAGGAAAAGTCAACCGGTGGATACACCGTGACGCTGCCTATTCTGGCACGCGCATTAGCATCTGCCCAGGAGTCCCTTTTCAAGTATACACGTGCTAGAGTTGGTGACAGAACCATCATTGACGCCCTACAACCGTTTGTAGAGGAGCTGCAAAAGAGTGGAGATTTGCAGAGGGCGGCTGGTGCCGCAATTGAAGGTGCTAACAGTACTAGAAAGCTCAAGGCCAAATTTGGAAGGGCTTCTTACGTTGGAGAAGAGGAATTCAAGCAGTTTGAGGCAGAAGGTGGATTGCCTGACCCAGGTGCCATTGGTTTGGCAGCTTTGATCAAGGGAATGGTTGAAGGTGTTGTAGGAAAGAAGGGTGATAAGCTGTGAAGATGGGGACGAAGATGACAGCCTGAAAGGTGGCGATGTTTTTTGAAGATGACAACCCCAGAAGGTGGGCGATATTCTTTGAAGAGGATGACAGCCTGAAAAGGTGATGGCGATTTTTTTCTAGTGTATTATCTCAATCAAGTATGGACGTGTCGGGATTTTGATTTTGAAATGTAATTGAAGCGCTCATCTTTCAACATGCTTGGTTTTTTCCATATGGTCTTTTCCGTATGTTGCTCTATATGGTTTACTCTGTATGTTGCTCTGTATGTTACTCCCTATAGTCTACTCTGTATATTACTCTCTATAGTCTACTCTGTATGTTGCTCTGTATGTTACTCCCTATAGTCTACTCTGTATGTTGCTCTGTATGTTACTCTCTATAGTCTACTCTGTATGTTACTCTATATGCTCCACTCTCTATGTTACTCTACATGCTCCACTCTACATGCTCCAAGCCTTCCCAGAGATCCCTTCTATTCCAATTACTCTAAAGCAATCTTCAACACTCGCAAATTGTGCCCTGTCGTGTAGCCTGATGTACTGCCACGTTCTACTATTGGACCTGTATGGGAAGGGACATCTCCTTCCGCCTCACTGCCTCGCGGTACAGGCCGTGATGACCTGATTCCACCCCATGGCAGACAGCCCTACACATTTCACTTGCTACTCAGTCAGACTCGAAATAATCCTACAAACCCACACGGGTGAATAATTCCAGACAATTATTCAGATCAAAGGGTGTGGTTTTCGCCCACTCCTTTCCCGCTTGAATATCTCATACACTATGAGATCCCACCTCTTTGACTTGCCTTTCCCTCTCCAACCCGTCAGCTCATCCCGTCGGCCCATCAACCCGCGTGCCCCCAACCCGCGTGCCATCCATCTGCGTGCCACCAACTTGCGTGCCACCAGCTTCTGCCGCAGCCACCCTTACTCCTCCGTCGCACGCCTTATCCAGCCCTTTTCTCCTGGTGGCCAGCCAGCTGTCAGTGAGCCTACCAACAGCCTGCCTACAGCCTGCCAACAGCCTGCGGAAACGGCTAAATGTCCCCCGCAGATGGTGTGGTTGCACGGCCGAATTTAGCATGAAAGCCTTAGTGTGCCCTCACGGTGGCCTTAGCGCGGCCTAGGCGCAGTGCTGTGCAGCAGATGGGCCCTCTAGTCCCTCTGGCCCCATGAGGCTCATGAGGCTGGATGGGGTTGGGTGAAAAGTTGTGGAGCGGTGAGCCGATTGCTCAAACTGTTAGCCAATTGGGGTGGTTTAACTACAATTGAGGTGTATTGGTGATTGCGTTGATTGACAATTGCTTTCATTGCTAGTGTAGATTGAGAATCGCGTTCATTGCTAGTGTAGATTGAAATCTGCAGCTGCTACACACTCAACGTACAACTCCAGCCATGACCATTCCAAGCCAAACTGTCAGCTTGAGAGAAACCCACACCTACTCGAACGTGGTGATGCCATCCAATGTCCGTCTTCCTACTGTCTTGGCAATTGCAGGCTCAGACTCTTCGGGCGGTGCTGGAATTGAGGCTGATATAAAAACCATCTCGGCCCATGGAGCGTATGCCCTTACATGCATCACCGCTCTCACTGCACAGAACACCAAAGGTGTCTACCACATTGAGCCCACTCCAGGTGCAGTGGTGAGGGACATTCTCCAGGCAAACCTGTCAGATATCTCTGTTGACGTTATTAAAACTGGCCTTCTCACCCAGCAGGCCGCAGACATCCTGCCGGAGTTCATCCACCTCCACCATAGGGGCAAGCCCATGGTGGTTGATCCCGTGCTGGTGTCGACTTCGGGGTATGCTTTGGCCGAGATGGATAGCCTTAGGAGCTCGATGGTTTCGATTTTCTCCAAGGCCACCATCATGACTCCCAACTTTGAGGAGGCAGAGACCCTCATTTCTGCTCTTGCCAATAGAGACGCCGTTGAACGGTACCCTGTTGACGGGGTTGAAGATCTCAAGAAAATGGCACTCACCATCCAGAAGGGCATTGGCTGCGTTTCTGTGCTTATCAAGGGTGGTCATATTCCCTTCACCAAGGCTGGCAGGCTTTATGAGGCGGCCAGCACAGACACCACCGGCCCAGAGAACCAGCCCGCTACTGTGTATGATGTCCTCTACGAAGCCAACACAGACTCTTTCACTCTGTTTGTCACTCCCTTCGTTGAATCTTCCAACACACATGGAACCGGTTGTACCCTTGCAAGTGCAATTGCGTCTGGTTTGGCAAGGGGGTTTAAAGTCAAGGAAGCGGTTGACTCTGCCCTACGCTACGTCAATGCCGGTATTCTCAATGCCGATAGCACTATAGGAGGTGGAGAGTTTGCCAAGAACAACGACAAAAAGGGCAATGGTCCAATTAACCATGTCTACCACATTGCTGCTCCTGTTTCAGTCAAAAGATCGTCACAAAATGGTGCTGACGGCACTTCTTCTATCAGCGACAGTAGCAATGGTGCTGCTAACGGCACTTCTTCTGTCGCTAGCTCCCCATATGGCACCTCGATAGTGGAGTACTTTCTCGCCCACCCGATGGTTGCCCACAACTGGGAGAGGTACACCAAGCATGAGTTTGTCAGGCATTTGGCTTTGAACACTCTGCAAAAGTACAAGTTCACCCATTACATCCTCCAGGACTATGCCTACCTCATATCCTATGCCCGTGTCCATGCTCTGGCTGCCCATGCCGCTCCTGACATGGAGAGCATGGCTGCGGAGGCCAACATCATCGACAAGATTGGCGAGGAGATGAAGAGGCATCAGGAGAAGTTGGGTAGCACCGTTGACCTTGACAAGATCCAGATGAGCAGGGCATGTCAAGAGTATGCAGACTACTTGATGGGTGTAGCCAAAGGTGGCGATTGGCTGAGCATCAATGTTGCCCTCTCACCATGCCTGTTTGGATACAGCCAAGCAGCAGAGTACGCGGTCCAGACTTATCTCAACGGCGATTTGGAAGGCACAGATGCCATGGACCCAGACTACAAAGCATGGGTGGCCGATTACGTTTCCGACTGGTACCTTGAAGGATGTGCCAGGGGAAGAGAGGTTCTTGAAAAGCATGCAGTTGGGATCTCCGACGTGAAGCTAACTGAGCTGGTGAAGATCTTTGCCGATGTCACCTTGCTCGAGGTGAACTTTTGGAGTGCTGCATTAGATTTCGAGGAGACTGAGGTTTAGGGGTTCAATAAAGAGCCTAACGATGTGCGATGTGCGATGTGCGATCTATGATGTGCGATGTGCGATCAGAGCGATAATCTGGGAAATCAGAACGATAATCTGAGAAATCTGAGCGAGTGCGAGTGCGAGTGCGATTTTTTTTAGACACTTTTACTTTTATACTTTTACATTTATATTTTTATATTTTATTTATATTTATATTTTGCTTTATATTTTAACATCGATGTTTCTATCATCACGATTCTTTGCTGTAGGCAAGGTAATGCACCCACTAGTGTATGTACGAGGTGCAGAATGTATGTACAGGTAATAAGGTTTAGACTAATTTCTGCACCGGTAGCTTATAGTTGTGATGCGGTTGACAGTGTCGAAGTGATATCCACATTAGAAGGGGATACACCAGTTTGCTTTTTTCCAAGGGGACTAATTTATATACCAATTGTATCTATTATTATCTTTTATCTTTTATCTGTTATTTATCATCGATACTTTTAACCTATATCAAATTGTAATTTCCATTTTGGAATCAGAGTTTGATAGAATTCAGGGAAATACTGGTACATCTATTTAAGCTCTCAACAATATCTATTATTTTACAGATCCGTTTTCATGCGTATCCGCTTTTTTATATTTTCCCCTTTTTATAGTTTCATCACTTGTGTAAGTTCAACACACTCTGTTTCAATTTCCTGGCTTCTTCCCCTAAAAACTGGCAGCCCCAATTCTTCCCAATTGGTGCGGACTCAAAGAGGCTATTTGCTGCATGCGTTAGTCGATTCTTATGCACATCTATGGTGGACAGGCGGCAGGACATTGCAGAACCCTCCCTCAGTCGGATCCATTTTTCAGTTTCGTGGAATATTATTCACTTTAGTGGAATATTGTATTCTAATAATCATCCAACTACGGAAATCGCACTAGTCAAGGAGGGTTATCGAAATGAACCGTTCTGATTTCGACCTCTCACTGTACCTCGTCACCAACTGCGAGATGGTGCCGCAAGGTCTGTCCTTCCTCCACCAGGTGGAGTCAGCCATAAAAGCAGGGGCAACGATTATCCAACTGAGGGAGAAGGATATTGACACTAGACTTTTCATCGAAAGAGCAAAACAGGTGCATGCACTGACCAAAGCCGCTGGTATCCCACTTATCATCAACGATAGGGTGGACATAGCGCTTGCAATTGACTGTGAGGGTGTTCATGTCGGCCAGGACGATATGCCTGTTCCCCTGGTGCGCAAACTCATAGGTGAGAATAAGATTATTGGCGTCAGCACTGGGTATGCCCCAGAAGTTGAACAGGCGATTGTAGACGGTGCCGACTACATTGGTATCGGTGTTGTATATGCCACCAAGACCAAGGAAACGAAAAAAGTGCCCTTTGGTACACTTGGCATTAGAAACTTGCTCAGTATCCTCAATTCGACTCCAGAGGGTCGGAAAGTCAAGAGTGTGGCCATTGGTGGTATCAACCATACCAATGTACAGAACGTAATGCTTAAAGGCGGGGTTCCTGGAAAACCCCTCGACGGCGTAGCTGTTGTATCGTGTGTTATGGCAAATAGAGATGCCTACGGAGCAACTGAGAGTCTTCTGAGACTGATTAAAACTCCTGCGATATTCAACTCAACGGCAACCATCCCCACAAGTCGTTCAATCTCACCACCAATTGATGTAGCCGGCATCTTTCAATCTCTGAAAACTGTGCACCCACTAATCCACCACATCACCAATGACGTGGTGAAGAACTTTTCTGCGAATGTTACTCTTTCGATTGGTGCTTCACCACTGATGAGTGAGTGCCCTGAGGAGTTTGGTGATTTTGCAAAGCTGCCAAACACAGCTTTGGTGTTGAATACAGGCACGCCCACAGAGGCACTCCTGGAGATGTATACGAGTGCCATCAGAGCCTACAACGCTACTGGACATCCCATTGTGTATGATCCCGTGGGTGCTGGTGCCTCGGGCTTCAGAAGGAGAGCTCTCAAGACGTTGCTCCAGGCTGGTTATTTCCATGTCATCAAAGGTAACAGGGCTGAGATTTTGGCAGTGGCTGGTGTTGAACTGCAGCAGAGGGGGGTTGACAGTGATGTCAACAATGATCCCGACGGCGCCGCCAAGGCCATCATTGATGCTGCCAAAAAGGCCGCCCTTGAGAATAGGTGTGTTGTCGTAGTTACTGGCGTAGAGGACATAGTTGTCGATGGAATCCTGGGTGGTGCTAACAACCTCTCTGAAGAAGAGGTGTCTGCGCTTCAGAGGGTATCGATCATCAAGGGTGGCCACGCTTTGATGGGTCAGATCACAGGTAGTGGCTGTGCTTTGGGAAGTGTGCTTGCCTCCTTCGTTGCTTCCTATAGACAGGACCCGTTTGCTGCTGCTGTTGCTGCTGTCACACTCTACAAGAGAGCTGGTGAAGTGGCTGGGCAGAAAGCCGGTGGTATTGGCACTGGAACTTTTTTGGTTCAGTTTCTTGACTCTCTCAGAGAGGTTGCAATATAACATGTGTACAACAATTACGGAGAACGTGTTTACCAAATTATCATGTATTACGAAAGTGTCTAAGCCAAGTTGTCGTGTATTATGATCTTTAAGCTCCAAGTTTATTTAAACTAATATTAAAAAATTGTAATTATCACTCCCTCTCGTAGATACCCGTCAATGAACCCCTGGCAATTGCATGGCCCTCGATAGCATCCAGTATATCGGTGACTTTTGGAAATTTCTCCAGCTTATTCAACTTGGCAGTTCCCTCCTCGTCAATCGCAAATACCTGAAAGACATATTTATGAACTCCGTGTCCAGGAACAGGCCTTGGCCCCATGTATCCTATACGGCCAAAAGCACCTCTTGCGTATTTGAAGCCTTCTGGCTCTGGCTGGCCAGATCCTACAATGTACTCGGGGAATGATCCCTGGGGGAAAAAAGTGGTTTCAGGACTGATATCATAGGCACCCAGGTGCACAACTGGCCTGGGAATAGGAACATCGATATCTTGCACAACCAAGAACAGCGACTTGGTGCCAGCAGGCACGTCAGAGATGGAGAGGTCTGGACATTTATTCTCTCCGAGTCCCTTGCCTGCAGAAGAGAGTGTCATGTGCTCTGCATGTTTAAATTCCGAACTCTTCAAGGTTATGATCACCGGAAGATCATGAAACCTGGGATCATTTTCATATAGGTACTTGGGATCTGGACGAACCGACCTTAGTGCTCTGCCTATCAATCTGAGCATTATGGGTTATGTGATGCGTTATGTAGATGTGTTTTGACGGTGTGAGTGAGGGTTGCCAGGATGTAGATAGAGGCTGGCGAGGCTGTACAAAGGAGATTTATATGGTGCTACAGAGGATCAAATTTATTCCAACATGGGACGATTTGTAGCCGTCCAGAATGTACAGCCGTTCTCTCAAGGTGACACTTTGTATGACGATAAGCATGTCTCGGGGATTTCGCTCCAAATAGTCGGAAAATTCGCCCGGAACTTCCCAAAGCAGTAACTGCATGAACGTCTCGGATATAAGCGGACAGCACGGACTTAAACTACTTGGGCAGGGAGCGTAAAAGTAAGCAGCTCACTACTGCCTCAGTAATGCGAAGCAGGAGGGAATAATAAAATCCAGATTGTCTTTTATTAGTGGAGATTCAAAGGCCGAGCGGCCCCCCTGCATGTGAGGAAAAGGATAAAAGTACAGACACTAAAATGAGAAAAAAACTCAGCCTTTGAAGGGTATTCTCTCGATATGTGTACCCTTCAGTGTGTGAAAACAACCTCCCACCCTACTTGCTGCGTCACTGCATGGAGCACTTTGTGGGGGTCAAGCTGTTTGGTTTGCCTTATTTCCATTGGCTTATAGATAATCTTCTCTCAGGCTGTAAACTTTTTTGCAGCGCTTTGTGTGGTGATAGCAAAGCCTGATATGGCATGTCTGCCATACTTTTCTAAAAAGTTCCAACCTGCTGAGAGGGCTATTAACTGGTTTTCTTGATGGCAACAAAAGCGAAGCACATCCGTAAATTCGCCAGTCTGGTGCGTGTTTACGCGCTACAAGCTGTCTCGTTCGCTTATGCAGGTCGAAAGAGCTAGCTAACTACATGCATTCATGCGTCTGCATTTGGACCACTCTATTGGGCCTGGATGCACGCCTACTGATGCCTTGCTGACTGCTGCTTCTTGCCAAGAGGCCGGAGTATGAAAGAGTGTCAGAAATCGACAGAAAAGATCCTAAATCGACTGAAAAGATCCTCAAGCTGTCGCTTATGGGTGAAACCATCAAAACAACTGTAGATCCTCACTTCTTCCAGACTGCCAAATACTGAGTGCATTGGCTGGCTGTGTTTTTCGTTGCAAATGTCTTGCTAGCATAGTCTTGCATTGTACATAGTGGACTCTCTTTTTTCATGGCACAACCACTGACACTCAAGTTATGACAGCAGTAAGAGCCAGTGTTGAATGGAGGTGAATGTATGTAGATACCGTTTCATCTGGGACTGTGGCTTAAGATTCTTCAATTGACTGACTACGTTTCCTGAGATTCGAACATTTCCACAGAGTCTCAACTGTCCATAAAGACAGCATATAACTCAAGGCGGAACTATGAGGCAGGTAAACTCGTCCACCTGCCAAAAGATGCATACACACATACCTTCAGATCTAAGTTGCCAAAAGCGCACAACATCAGGTTAGAGAGGTGCGCGTATTGGCTATCGCTCATGCTAGATTACCGCACGCAAGTACGCCTGAACGGAATTGTTGTCTTTAGTTGTGGTGTTTGTCAGCGGGTTTGCACAGCTCAAGGGTTTTATCACTTCCCTCAACGAAGTATAGCAACCATGTGGAACATGGTCACACAGTACGAAAGATGTGCTAATTTGCTGCTTCCTTCGCATCACTGTTAGCTATGGCTGTTGACACCATAGTCGAGGTTGATGTTAACTAAAAGACACGAACTTTCTAAGAACAAAGGCAAAGATGCCTTAGGATTACATTAGGTTAAGATATATATGGTGTACAACTTTCTGCTGGTAAAACAGGACATTTGCCCAGGTATTTGGTGATGCAAGCAATGGTTAATACAGGTGCCGCATGCAAGGGTTGGAGGCATGTTGAGCTGTGAGTGTGCTATCTGCTGTTACTCCCCATTAGCTGTTTCTCTTCAGTAAGAAATGTCTTTTTTTGCTTGGCCTCTTCTGAAGCAGAGCAGAGTTTCCAAAGTTGGTTATATCTGGGTACCCATCATCTGTTTACAAAAGCATACACGCGTGACAAAATTGCACTAAAAGCGCGGCTAAGCATTTTAATGTACCTCGAGGACACGTTTGCATGTGCTACCCGCAGCTACCAAACATAGCCCGGACCTCATGCATATGCATAATGAATACAGTGTGCTACTGTTATTATCAACTCTTCGCCTCTAGGTTTATTATGCTATCATCCTACCCTCTATCAGTGTGAACGGAAATCAAACCTCGGGTATCAAACTTTAGCTCTTTGACTAGCCAGCCTCAAGTTTCAGACTCATATATCTGATTGCCAATAGTATGTTGCATTATCAGCAGCTCGGATTTTTTATAGGATTTTGGATAACTTTAACTTGAAAGCGCTGTTGCTCCAGTCAACTAGGACGGATCATATACCGTAGCAAAGACCAACATCCAAATTGATTGCAACCTTTTCCATCATCTGCGGGAGAACATTATTCTAATAGTACCGACACTTGACTCAATCTAACAGACAAACGCACCCCAGCAACATCCCACATAAGCGGAAATTGGACTCATTCAAAGTCTTCAATTAGACATGAATATACAAACTCTCAGAGCTATTCTCACGATGTTTATCAGGCTGCTGCTGCCTAGGCGAGCTGAATCAGTCGCCTAAATGCCCTGATTTGGACTGTTGCATCTTTATGCATCTCTATGCATGGATGCCAACGAAAGGGTTCATCATGCACGCAGGGTGGCAGCGGCTAGCCAAGGGTCCTGCAAACTTTGAGCGTTCCCGCCAAACCCCTCAGGAGGATACTTAACCTGCATTAGCGTGGGACCGAAACAAAAACAAAGCAGGAGAAATAAATAACACTACATCAATAGATATTTTCTTTAGGTTAGCCAATAAAAAAAACTAAACACCACATGTGGAGACAATACAGCTTGCACACGCTTTCAAGAGCAGTTTTGTCCGAATGCCCAATATGTGCTTTGAGTCTTCCAACTAGGGATGCATGCACCAGGGTGCATACTATACGTCAATTCAGGCTTAGGGGTCCTCGAGGGCTTGGAGTGCTTGCTTCGGCTCTAGTCAAAACTCGTATTATTGGGGTTTCAACAAAATGAGGGTTTTACTTAAGTGGAGGAGAATGATTTCTTCACATTCGAATTTCCATGTGTTATAAAACGTCACAAAAGCTTTATTTGTTGCCAGGGTCTTCAGTAGAAGCGCCAATTCCGCCATAAACAGTACGTAACTTTGTAATTCCGGAGATTCGCAGCTGCAGTTATCTAAAAAGGGCAACTACTGGAGATCTTTAGGGAAGGCAGTGTGTTGACTAGCGCGTCTTTCATGCATGCACCACAACTCTCTTGTGCATGTAGGTACCTAAGCGGTCTGAAGGGGAACGAACATTTGCGATTCGATTATCTATAACGAGGCAATTGTAGAAAAAAATTGCACTATATAATGC
This sequence comes from Kuraishia ogatae, assembly GCA_003706285.3. Taxonomy (NCBI): domain Eukaryota; kingdom Fungi; phylum Ascomycota; class Pichiomycetes; order Pichiales; family Pichiaceae; genus Kuraishia; species Kuraishia ogatae. The sequence goes on along the minus strand of PPKV03000014.1, from coordinate 11,861 downwards.
CTGGAAAATACCTCTCGTTTTCCTCGTCTCTGGCAAACTAACCATTCTCGCCACATGCAGTTCCTACTCCCTTTGTTACTGGCTGCGATTGCAGTCAAAACAGCTGGAGCCACTCCTGTTGAGGTGACTGCAACATTCACCAGCATTATAACGGAAGTCACCACCATCACGGATTGTGAAGTTGTCATTTCGGGTACTGAAAACGGCGAATTGGAAACCTTCACCGTGTTAAAAACCGGATCCACCCCTGTCACCATTTCTCCAGCTTCTACTACCCCTTGCGAAGTGATCACTGAGGTTATCACATTAGGATCAACAGGTGTCTCGACTCATATTTATACCATCGGTGAAGACACCTCATCTACAAGCTCACCATGTCCTGTCACCACCGAAACAATTCCCTGGGCATCCACTGGCATCTCTTATAATGTAGAGACTCTTGTTGGCACGAATCCTCCTCAGACCGAACCAAACCCTGTTTCTGTTGGATCACTACCTCGAAGCTCTCGTACCTTTAAATCAAAGACATTCACAAGTGGTATCTCATTGACAAAAACTGCGCCTACCAAGCCGGTAGTTAAAACGACATCATCCACCTCGGGCACAGCCACCATCACGACAACCACTGAAACAGCCACAACGACCACTTCTGTTCCACACACTCTAGGATACCAGAACGCCAGCTCTTCAAACACCGAAATTTCTAGTTCTGATTCTTCAGGTTTATCTTCAACTAGCCCATCTTCCTTGCTCACTTCATCTTCTTACTCTTCATTTATTCCTGAAATACTTGCGACTGGATCATTTGATCTCTTTGCGGCAGTGGATACGGCTGCGCCAACTATATTTCCATCTTCGGCTCATCCGCTCCCTACCCCACAAAATCTTCAAGTGGACGGACCCATTCAAACGAACAAGTTCTTTGCAAACGCCTTTCTTGGGGACAGTAACTATGAATTATTCCCAAACCCATATACTCTCCAGTTTATCCCTGGATCACAATCCACAGGTGGATTAGGAATATCATATAGCAACCCTTCGGATATGTGGACTGTTTATGGCCGGGAATCGGTAAGTCCTGGGGTTCTTGAGAGAGATGAAGAAAACCCTACTGCATTTGGATATCCCATTTTCTCACCGGTGTTTGTTTTAACTGCCAGCGACTTTGCAGACTATGTCGCTATGACTGTTACGGGGATGGACTCCATGTCGGTCACCTTACAGGTTTCTGCTGATGGATCAAGCATTGAGTTTCCTGTAGTGGAGGGAATGTCCTTTATAACGGCCATATACAATGTTGAAGAAGCTGTTATGCTCTCATCCACTGCAATAGACAACATCTCAGATGTAGCAACAATACTTTCGGGGGGTGAAGGTGGTTCGGCTATCTTCCAGCTCATTATAACCCTGGCCGATGGAACCGAATGGCTCGCATTTATCGAATACGAAGAGGAAACCGCCCCTGCTTCACCTCCATCTCCCTCATTGTTGGACAGCTATACCCTTGCACTTGGAGCAGGTCAGTTTACGCTTCAACTGGCACTCTCTCCACAGACCGATGCTGGAATTGAACAATACCAGAACGCAGCAGGTGCATATGCCGTTGGTGCCAGTGTATATGGCACCTACAACGATGGATACGCAGACTGTGGTATTCAGTATGAGACCAGCGGCATTTTCCCAGGTGCTCAGCCATTCTTCTTCTTCCCGCCTCATCTTGCTCTTTCTGGGGGAGAATCCGGAATCTCAATGAATTCCGCTACTAAGGGACAACTGTATACTGCATCTGCAGTAAACAACCGGTTTGGAACATCAGTCAAGCTTTTGAACACCGTTCAGTTCTTGCCATACAATCCTTACTTCATGGATGACAATTTATACTATTCAGCGGAACAGCTCCAGACAATCTATGAGGCAGTATTGGACGAGATCAACCTTGACATCCCAACGGCGGTGGCCTCTGCAGACTCAACCTATTTCTCGGGTAAGATCCTGGATAAGTATGCATATATTCTACTTGTTGCAAGCGAAATTCTTCAAGATGAAGACCTTACCGCTGCTCTGTTGCAGGATATGAAGGATGCCATTGCTCCTTTTATTGCCAATCAACAATACTATCCTCTCTTCTATGACACCACCTACTATGGTGTGACCTCCACAGCTGGTATATCTGACCCTAACGCTGACTTTGGTTCCACCTACTACAATGACCATCATTTCCATTATGGCTACTTTATACACGCGGCAGCAGTCATCGGATACATTGATGGTCACTCCGATGGAACTTGGGCCCAAGACAATAAGGACTGGGTCAATGCTCTGGTCAGAGATGTAGCCAATCCTTCTACTGACGACGCTTACTTCCCTGTCTCAAGAATGTTTGACTGGTGGCATGGGCATTCATGGGCCACAGGCCTCTTTCAAGCAGCAAATGGTAAGAATGAAGAATCAACTTCGGAAGATTACAACTTTGCCTACGCAATGAGTTTGTGGGGCCAGGTCATTGGAGATCAGTCAATGGAGTACCGTGGCCTGTTGATGCTTGAGATGATGAGTCTCTCTATCCCAGACTATTTTCTGTTCTACAACAATGATATAGAGCCTTCTGTATATACACCTAACGGTGTTTCAGGTGTTCTGTATGAGAATGAAATGGTATACGAGACCTTCTTTGGAAACAACACAGAGTACATCCATGGTATCCAGATGTTACCCATTACCCCCGCATCCCCGCTGATCCGGAGCCCTAACTTTGTCAGTGCTGAGTGGAGCAATTTCATCGCCCCGATCATTGATGATATAGACAGTGGCTGGCAAAGTATTCTGAGAATCAACCAGGCTCTTTTTGACCCATCTTCTTCCTACAACTTTTACTCTGACCCCAATTTCAACTATGACTATTTGGATGATGGACAGAGTAGAACTTGGGGGTTGGCATTCTCTGGTGGTGTTCTCAGTTCAGAAGTTGCCGACTGATCATATCGATACATCGAACACGCCGAATACATGTGCAAAACAGCTACAGTTCGAACCACCCATCTGGGTGAGACTCTTATTATAACATATATATTGGATTCCCTTTGATTTTCTCACACCTCGTACGGACCCTTTCGTTTCTTTCGTTTCTTCTCTCTTAATTTCTCAACTTCTTTTCCGAATTCAGAATAGAGTATCTACTTTATTTAGTGTTGATTGTCTATTGCAATAGAACGAAATCTATTGTGTAAGCTTGGCTTGTAGAAGATTAGCATTAAATGGAAGAATCACCTCAAAGACTAAAATCCAGGATAGATCTCTAGAGCTGCGTCTCAAAGATAAAGCTCAACAATCAGTCAATATCATAGGGCCTCACTCAGATTGGAGGAGTTCGTATTCCCTCGCGGTATCTCTCCATAGACACTTATCACGTAGCCAAAGGGAAAAGTAACTGAGGGACAAAAGGATGGGAACTTCCAGCAGTGGACCAACCGTTGCAGCAAGAACTACGGGACTGTTCACACCATACACAGCAACACATACAGCAATACTGAGTTCAAAGTTGTTGGAGGCAGCGGTAAAGGCATGAGTGACGCAAGTAGCATATTCAGCCGAGCAGCCACGGGTCCATTTTTCGGGATAATCACTCATTTGTTTCTCACACCCACACTCGACCCGCACTTGCCCTTCTTCGTAATGTTCAATGAATCTGCTGTTGAGATACCTCACAAGCAGTAGGGTTCCAAACCACATTATAAGAAAGTAGAGTGTCAGAGGTACAAATGTGCGGAACACATCTCTGATATGGTGAATGACTTCATAACCCTGTTCGATGAAGATAAGCACTACGGTGTACAGCAACCCAATAAGAGCAAACGGAGAGATGTAGGCAAGTATACGTTTCGTGTATATATCTTTGCCAAAGAATCTGATTCCAAATAGTCTTATGAACCCACCAGCCACCAATGGTATACCCAGATAAAAGGCAACGGAGCGGAATACCAGCAAATACTCAGCAGTTACCCCCAAAGAGTCGCCTCCAGAGATAATCCTACAGAATAATATCTGGTATGGAGCATATAGTACAAGCTGCAGAAGACTATTCACCACCACAAGTGTAGCACATAGCTCAGGATCACCCTTGGCAACATCATTCCATATAAGCACCATTGCGATGCATCTCGCTAACCCAACCATGATTACTCCCTCTCTGTAGTCTTTCAGATCTGGAAGTGAGGCCCAAGCAAGTGCCAACATCACAAATGGAGATACCAGCCAGTTTACACCAAGAGAGAGCACAACCTGTTTCCACATCTGCCTCTCCATGAGGAACCTACGAGTGTTTTCCCATTCAATCTTGCAAAGCGGGGGCACCATCATCACTATCATCCCAACAGCCAGTGGCACGTTAACGTTATCAAAGGACGACTGGCTTGAGAACACCTCCCTCGAGCTGGGGACAAATTCTGATAGCAAAATACCACCTGCCATCGCCAAGAAGATGAAAAGTGGCAGGCCTCGGTCCAGCCACCCCAAAGATTGTATCATACTGTAAATATTAGAGGAGGCAGAGAAAAAGTCCAAGCAGTCAAAGAAATCAAAGAACAAAACTCTTCCGGTCTTGAAAGGTTCAAAGGAATATTATACCACGTAATATGTACACTCCATATAAAACTCACGCCAGGAAATAGATTAGCAGATAAGAACCTGTGACTCTAAGCCACACACACCTTTCTGCTTATTATCTGCTCAGCGCGGCATCTACGAGGGGCAATGAGTTAAATATCAACGAGAAACGAACGTGTGACGCGTGCAGCAGGCGTTAGGATCTCTCTGCGGTCTCGGCGTTAGTGGCGCAGTGCATGCAATAGGTGCGTTAGGCGCTAGCGTTAAGGGCACATTAAAAGGGCTACTGCTAGCGTGCTTTAAGGAGTGCAGCTATCGTTAGTTGCATGCAAGATGTATAGAGGGTGGCTACGGAGAAGAATCAGAGAGGAGAATCATTTTGTAGCTTTAAAATATATATTAAGCAAAACTGCGAAAGAGTCCAATTAACAGTTAACCATTATAAAACAATTAGCAACACCTTAAGCCAGAGACAGAGACTGTGATTCAGAAGCATCCTCAACGTTTTCAACCTCCTTGATTTCAGCCTTGCTCTCGTGAACAGTCTTCATGCCACCCTGAGGAAGGTTGTCAGCAACCTTTCTAACGTCAAAGAAACTGGTTGCCTGAATGAAGATTTCATCAATCTCCTCAAGGCCACGCCCGGTGGTCTCTGGGAAGAAGAAGTAAACGACAGGGACAATGAGGAAAAAGTTCATACAAGCATAGACAATGTAGTATCTGTAGGCGATGGTGTTGAAACCAACTGGGGTAACCTCGACAACCAAGAAGTTGGTACCCCACGTAACCATGACGGCAATACCATTGACAAGTGAACGAACTCTCATTGGCAAAATCTCACCCGCATAGAGGAAACACACACCCAAGAAACCGTAACTGTAGGCAAGGTTCACGAGGAAAAGGAAGAAAATGGCAGTGTGCAAAGAAGCCTTGTTGCTGGTTTGAGAAGTGGTTCCGGCCAAACAAACCATACTAATACCCATTCCAATACCGGCAATGAGCAACAGCTTACGACGGCCAAATTTGTTAACTGTAAGAATGGCGAGATAGGCACCAACCGGCTGGATGATCTCGATACATCCGGAAAGCAGCGAGGCCCTTCTCTGGTCATAGCCGAGGTACTGTTCAAAAATAGTCGATGCGTAGAAAGTGATGGAGTTGATTCCACAGATCTGGGAAGTGAACATGGCAAAGAGAGCAAGCGCAACACGGTGGAAGACTCTGGTCTCAGTCATGGAGAAAATGTCACGGAATCTACCCGACTGCATGATGGCAAGAGACTCGAGGTTGTCAGTGATCTGCTGCTGAACCTCTTCAGAATCTGGGGTGGAGTTGTCAAACACGGCAAGGATTCTCTTGGCCTCATCGATTCTGCCACGCTTGATGAGCCAACGTGGAGACTCGGGCATGAAGAAGATGAGCGATCCAGACATGAGACACCACACGATCTGGATGGCAAGTGGGAGTCTCCATGAGCCTGAGGAGGTCATGTAAGAACATCCAAAGTCAACCCAGTACCCGATAAGAATACCAGTGGTAATGAAGAAACCGGTATATGCGACGTGTCTGCCTCTGTTTTCTGAGGTGGAAATCTCAACCTGGTAAACTGGAACGGTACCGGAAATGATACCAACACCGAAACCAATCACAAGTCTTCCAACGATGAACTGTGCAAGAGAGAAGGAACTAGACATGAGGACAGCACCGATCAAACTGAGCACGGAAGAGAGGAAAATCATCTTCTTACGTCCAAGAACATCACCCATGAAAGAGGTACTGATAGCACCAAACATACCACCAACGGTGTAAAGGGCAATGATGGTTCCCTGGATGGTGGAGTTGTAATGCTGCTTGGCACCCGTGGTTGTGACTGTGTTCATCACGGGGAACTGCGTGTAAAATGAGGGCTGACCCAGCAAACCACCTCCGACTGACAAGTTGTACCCGTACCATATGAAACTAGGCATCATGATGAAGTACAGGGAGAGGTAGTTGAGCGTGCGCCCGCTGGCTCCGAAATATGGCTTCATTCTTACTGTTTATTCTTTAGAGATATACACAAAAGGGAAAAGATCTCTATGTGACGGTTTAGAAAATCTGGAAATAATTGAAACAGGTAGCGCACCAGTGTTATTTATATATAGCCATCGGTCTGGTAGCCCCCCCCCCCATTGATTATCAGGATCATGGTGCATGCATATATTGTGGGGTCTGCAAAGTGGAAGCGGGGTACTCGCATGTTGAAAATTTCGGAGTAGTATATCCAGATTCAGAGTGACCTTACACACCCAACATCAGGGGAAGGTATGATACCAAGCCCATTGTGGGAAAAAAATGGTTTCACATTTTTTCGCGTAAAAGAAAAAGTATCCGCCAATAAGAGGGGGGACGGGCTATGATGTCAGGTGCATCATGCACGGTATGCGTTAGGCCAAATTGCTGTTGCGGCAGTTGCGGCGCACTTTAGAGACTAATTTTTTTAGGGTAGATACTCTAAGCGGCTTCGGCATAGCGCGGAGGCTGAATAGACAACAAGTTGGTTACCATGGCCAGGCTCTCCCATTGACCAGAATAGAGATTTTTTTCTGGTTACATTTCATCTCGGACCCCCAGTACAGTTTACCGAGAAGGCATGATTTTTTTTTGGCGGTTTTAGCACCATCGGATGCCGCAACAAAGTTTTGCGGCATCTTCCTTCTCTCTTCCATGGACAAACTCGGGTCCCAAAGAGGGGTAGGGAGGGACATACTGTTGCAGCCGTTTTATGCTTCTTCCTCTTGGCTGGCCTCTCTGGCAAACTTGGCGCAGCAACTGACTCAGGTGGCCACGCGCGACACTGCAGCAAAGCTATATAGGGTGTATTTATTCGAGGTGCGAGGTCTGACGAGTGTCTCCAAATTTTATCAAGTACATATGAATATATTTTATTATTTATTTTCTTTGAATCAGTGTGTGATAATTCAATGAAAACCCCTCCAGCCTCTCTAAACGGTGACTGTGTAAGTGACCGAGCGGCTAAACCCATTGGGCTGATGTCCCGGGAACTGGCGACTGGCATGCGCGATTGTGCAGAAAGGTGCCCCATCTCCGATCAACCGGGCTAGATTTACCTAAGGAGAGGATGTGGGTATTTTTTATACTCTATGACGCCGGCGAACACGGGATAAGACGGTAAGACGGTGGGGCATTGGCAGGCCTGTCGCTGGCTGCTGTCTATTTTTCGGACTCCGTAGGAACAACCCACAGTGCGGAAACCCGAATAGAGTGAGGGTTCGCGGCAAGGAATAAGTGCAAATTCTCTATTTTAGATATACATCTGAGGGGAGGGCATAAATGAAGGGCTAACAACTGAGACTTAGAATATAAACAACTCCGGAAATTGATAACCGACAATCATAGGAACGTGACATGTCACTAAACACGCAATGGTAAAACTCAAAACAACACACGGCGACGGGGTACAGTGTTGTATGTTCATTAGCATGGTGTGGAAGTATACGCCGCCCCGCCATTACTTTCACACCTGCCTATGCCGGACATGTTGCAGCGTAGGGAAAGTAGACAATGGTCAGGGAATCTGACTCGCTGCAAAGCTTGGCCTGCACAGTCCCTGTAATGCTAGTAGGAAAGGAGAGGAAGGATAACTGCGCGGCGTACAGATGGTTTGCGGGGTCGAATCGACAAGTGGTTCTAATTGCTGTGTGGAGGCACCGGACGTGTACTTTTTGCTGTTACAAATACAGTGAGTGGTTTATGTGGATTTCACTGCAATCCCCATATTTCTCTTTATTTTTTCAGCAGTTCCCGATATCTTCCGGAAGCGCGTCTTCTATGTATTAGCTGCATATGCATGGAATGGACCCGATACTATCCGTATGGTTCCGCAGGATGAATGTGGGGTCGTAGTTGAGCTCGGAGTTTAAATAATAAAGCATTCACTAGATGTGGGAGAATGATCGACGGGAGGTGATGCTCATAGCTTCCAAGCAGCGTGTGTCTGTGGCCTGAAGTACCCCACACTTTCTCCTGAAACGCAAAGATCTCGTGAAGACGGGAATCCCCACTTTCAAAGCCGCATTATCAGAAGTCGCCTGAGTCCTATATATTTTTCGCACTCCGACAGAACTGTGCTTTGGTTGTATAGCTCTCAATCTTACCGTGACGGCTCTTTCCGGTATATGATCACTGTGCTCTCTTGGCTACGAAGCATCGGGTTTCACGCCGCTCCCGTTTAGTTGGAGCGGCAGACTAGCCAGAGCGGTAGACTCCAGTTCTATCTTTTCTCCTTGCTGAACGTTCAATGTAGAAGTGGTCATTGCCTCTGTTATGAGTAAGTCTGGACTTACCAGTAGAGATAGGCAGGAGGTCAGAATCAAGGTGTGTGAATAGTGAGCAACTGCCTAGTATATTTCCCTATAGGCATCCGTAATGCCCACAGAGAAGTATCTCACAAAAAAAAGACTGTGGTAGGGAAGCACTCATCGTGCCACCCGGCCTGGATGAAACTTCTGGTTACGTTAACAGGTACTTATAAGATATAGAAATCATCGATATTTATTTACTTTCACAAACACTGAATGGCCTTTCCGGAATATAACGTACGACTAGCACCGTTTAAGGCAGGCAACCGAGCAAAGCTTATCTGTACATTGCATGCATACGCAATGCTCCTCAGGTGAACCCATATGCATTAATATGCGATTGATAGAAGGGACATCTGGTGATGCAAAGTACAACACACAATGCAGAAGACCTATGAACTAGTGATCGAAGGCTAAGACGCGAGCGATCGTATCATAAAGTGACAATGAGCTTTTTGGCGGACACACCCTTCCTTAAAGTATCAAAGCCTCCCTGTAAAGAATCTAAGCCTGTTCCCACTATCTCAGGTTGGGGCGTTGGTTGATACTTGCCAGCTGCTAAAGCCTTTGGCAGGTAGTTTGCAAAGATCTGCCTTCCAATGTTACTGTCAAGCAGGGACTTTGAAGTTATATGAATGTGTTGAACTCCTTCAACATTATCTGGTGCATTTAAGGCAGATGCCAGAACTTTACTTCCTTCAGATCTCCGGATCACCTCAGCAGAAGCATCCGCGGCACCACCTATTCCAACTGAGTCGATCACACCAGCAAGCTTCTTACCCCTAAGAGCATTGGTGATATCCTCGAGTACAGTTCCGCTGCGGTAGTCAAATGCTTTCAGGGCACCAAGTCCTTTGACATAATCAAAGTTGCTCGAGGAGCAAGTCGTATATACCTCATAGCCAGAGGCGACACCAAGTTGGATTGCGTTACTTCCAACACTTGATGCACCACCCCAAACAAATAGTACCTCTGACTTGGGCGTTGGATCAAGCGATGGGAACTCTAGTTCCAGAAAACCTTTCTCATATAAACCACCAACCGCGGTCAAAAACCCTAAGGGAATTACAGCGGCAAGCTCAAATGGTACTGAAGGAGGGATATGGGCAGTGAGGTCTACAGGTGCAATTGTATATAGTTGAAATCCACTGTTCTTGTAATTCCCTGACACAATGCCAAAAGCACGACCTACAACTCTGTCTCCAACCTTGAAGTTGGTGACATCAGGGCCGACCGCTGCAATCTCTCCAGACACATCCTCTCCTAGAATACATGGGTACTTGAGTGAAAAGATATTTGATAATTGTAGTTTGAAGTCAACAGGGTTAATTGCAACAGCCTTATTCTTGATTAATACTTCTCCCTTTTCTGGTAAAGTATAAGGGGCTGGGGAAACCTGCAATGGTGTGTTTTCGGCATGGAGCCACGCGGCTGTGTTGGAAGGCATCCTGGCAGAAGGGGTCCTATGCATGCGCAGTAACCGGGAAGCGTGGGGACAAATAAAGTGGTGAACCGCAATGTAAAAAAAATATATAAAGCATATTTATGTAGTTGTGAGAATTGGCTGCGAGGTGTTGTTATTTATATTCTGGGAGGTGAGTGAGTGAGCAAACCATGGCTGACTAATGTGGTGCTATTTGAGGCAGGTGGGGAAAGCTGGCTAAGGGCACGGCGTAGAGAGGGCTGTTTGGAGGTGCATGATGCGAGGAGATGCAGATGTAGAGGTGTAAGGGCAGATGGTTCATATGCATGAGCTTCACTTTCATATACCCGGAGATGATAGCATAGTTAAGGATTTGCGAATTATTGTGAGAGGCTGTAAGTATCCGGTGAGGTAAGCTGAAGGAGCACTTCCAAGAATATTAATTTGACAAACTGGTTTCGAACCCAAAATAAAGTCAGTGGTGATCATAGATGCCGTGATCAGTGTATTCAGCACTTTTATCCCTTGCTGTGTGTCAAAACTGGTTCAAGTACTTTGAGATAAAATTAAAAGCAGATAAAACCTGTGATATCAGGATTTGGTTATTGAATTCTATACAGTTGTGTATCCTGCACATGGAGAGAGGATCCGGTTGGTAAGAACGGATTCAACGTGTCTGTGGTCACTAGGTGGAGTATTTATGGCAACGACACAAATACATCCAACGGCAGTTTATAATATTCATCCCCGGAAGTGAACCGAAATAGACCGGTGCTGTGTATATTTCATCACAAGTCACATGGAAATGGGATTCAGAGTGTTTTTGTGGAATCAGCACGAAATGGGTTTGTTGTTTCCGGTTTCCGATCTTTTGTGTGGTGTATTTTTCCATCCTGAAATGGAGGGGTTCAGCAGCTAATCCAACAGCAACAACTTGATACGGGTGAAAGTTAGATTGTAAGCAATTTTCAACACCAGCAATGAGAATACATCAATATAGATAAAAATGAAATAAAATTGTGGCTTTGTATTTTGGAAAAATATTTTAGGTGGTGAAGGTGGCAAATTTTGTAGAAGTCCAAAATTAATTTTCACTTTTATAATAAAATTGTATAAAAAGAATTCATCAGGAACAGATGTATTATCAGGTTAAAAAACTCGGTTATTGACGGATGAAGAGTAGATGTTCCATGCATACACGGACATGAGATGGGACTAAGAGGTTGCGCTAATGCAAATGTGTATTTAAGTTCATGCATTGGTACATGCATACGATTAGTGTAATTTATGTAGCACTTAAGATGGTACTAAGATTCCGCGCTAATGCAACTGTATGTTTAAGTTTATGCATTGACTGTTACCTGCATGTGATTAGTGTAGTTTGTGTTGCATTTAGGTGTGTGGGTGTGTGGGTGTGTGGGTGTGTGTGGGTGTGTGGGTGTGTGGGTGTGGGTGTGTGGGTGTGTGGGTGGGTG